>CM076574.1:217565388-218082462 GCA_034641835.2 Pinus albicaulis
AAGTATATCTGCATAGGATGAACTTTGTTTTATTTATAAATATGAATTTATGATTGTTTCGGGGAATATCACCCTAGAGGTTCGTTGGGTTACAACCTCCACAGAGCAGGGGCATGCTACTTAAGAAGGACTCACACAACCATGCATGTTCAGAAAAACTAAATAGAGTAGAATGAGGAAGTTACCTGTAGGTCCTACGGTTGAAGCAGATCCCACAGGGTTCAAACCCCCAGCAACCGTCCTTCCTTCTTAACCTGAAAGACAAGAAGAAACAAGCACGAAGAACTGGTTGTACAGCATATATCTACTCTAAATGTTAGTGAAATCGATATAAAACATCAGATAAATCATAATGAATGCTTAAATAACAATTTTCTCATATATGTAAGCAGACACTAACACGTATATTTCGGGAACAAGATGGTACTTCTGTATTATAAATAGCATGTACAAAAGTAACGAGTGGAGAGATCACCTGAATCCTTCCATGATCTTCGAGCAGACCGTCGTCCGGATTTGTCCCGCCCTTGCCTCGCTAAGACTCTTTCCAAACTGGTGCATACGAGATGACATATAGGGAGATGAGCATCTCAAGGAAACAAGGGTTTCTTATAATGAACTGGGAAAGTGCAGGAGGCACGGGGAATCAGACTTGGATAGGGAATACCAACAGAGTATAATATCAATAATTCTCTCTCTCCCTTAGGCCATACACATGAGGGCTTTTTATAGTCCCTCCAAGTAGTTTCAGCAGTTGGAAACAGTTGGCCACGGGCTGGGGTGGTTGAACTACCCGAGTAACCATCAACCCAGCGCGAAATTAGGGATTTTTTATATATTTTTTAATCATTTTAATGGCATACGCGAAAAATTCTAGCTGTACTCGCGTATACACGCGGAAAAACACGGGCATAGTCGCGTATGGGGGATTTTACACTGTTTTTAAGTGAATTTGTCCAAGTCTGTAGGAATGGGTGCCCAAAACCATCAAAGAAATCATGAATCATGTCAAGGTGAGAAATGATGCTATAACAGATGCCCCCTAATATATGAGGTCAGAAGGGGTACATGATGGCCGAAATGTATTATGCACATAGAAAGAACTTCGCAAGGACAAAAGAGGACTTCACCAGATTTCAGCCTGCCAAAAACCAATGAAAGAAAACAGAGAGTCAACTCATGCTGAGGCGGGCATACCCATGCTCAGTCCAAAAATACATCATATAGAAAGTAGTGAATAGATCCAACATGTATACAAGTATAGCTAAACTGAAAGTACACGATGAATCATCTGAGCATGGCCCAGAAGTGTAATTCTGAATCAATGTCCAAGTATCACATATAGAAAGCTGATCAAAGATGGTGCAACTGGATGTTTGATCATACAAGTAACTGAATCTCCAAGTACCGAATCATAAGAGGTGGAACAAACGGTACAATCACGCAACTCGGGAGCCAACATATAAGATGCTGCTATACTGAACTGCAACATATAAGGGTGGACGACATCACTGGCAGAAACTGAATGGACTGTCAAAAGTGAACCGAAGAATGCTGATGCAACCCGAGGTCTTCACCGATCACTATGGGACAATTCTACACAATGGGAATAAATGAGCTGAAGTCGACCATGTGAGAAATCGTTGGATTACCGGTCAATGATGTATACCATTAACCAACGCGAGACAACCCACCGATAATGATAATGAGTGTCAAGGTGCCCCAGTACAATCTAACAAGTGCGAATGAATGAGTTGAAGTCGAACACTTGAAAGAATCTACCAATCAGGAGGCAATGATGAATCCCCACTGTTGATAGCGAAGAGTCTGCCACTGATGACTGCAAACCCTAAGGTACTGAAAAAAATACTCTAGACCTTATTCCCAGAGCAATGAGTCGGAGTAGATGGGAAAAGATCTGCTGGAAGGAAGGCATTAAGGCATCCCACATCAGTCCAGCGCGAGTGTAACCCGCAGGCCAAGATTTGGAAGGAATCGAACGAAGGAGAGTGATGGAACCAAAACCGAAGTACGTTTCCGACGTGCACAAGATGAAGCTAGCGCACGGAAGAAACCCTCTGAACCAACCAATAATGAAAGCTGACACAGAGGCGAGAAATCCACCGATAGGGTCAAATGGAAATCCAGGTACTGCACGAATCCCAAGTGTGATAATGTGTACTGACGTCGAACACAGGGGAAACCACTCAGTCAAAGACCCATGATGATGATCAAATGCTGAGCACGAGGTCACCTATCAATGATGGAAATAGGCCCAAGGTGCGGCTCTAGGTTTGCTCTCAGAGCAATGTGTCGTAGTCGATAAGAGACAAAACCCGCCGGCAAGAAGTCAATGGAGACCTTCTCAAACCAGCACGAGCAGAAGATCAAAACATCTGATGTGATAGAACATGATGCTGACAAGACCGGGAAGGCCGACTGAATAATGAGTCAAGAGACACCGCAGAATGGCCGACTCAGGCTAGACTTCCCTTGAACAAAAGCACGACTCTGTGATGACCATGGTAGTAAAAAGTGACACTGTATAAGTCTGTTATGCAGGAGGCAAAACAAACTCTCCATATGATTGGAAGAGATAACCAACCGGGGGAGAACTGACAAGTGAAACATGGTAAAGGTTGAACCTAGGTCAAAACTAAAACCATCCCAAATGAAGGAGATATATATAAGTAAATGTGCTTTGTTCAAGGGCGACAAACTGACTCTGTACTGCCATCAAAATAACGAAGATACATCCCATTCCCGCTCTTTTTGTTATATTTTATTTTTTTGTCTTTTTCATATAATAAGCCTGAAAAAGAATAAAAGAATGCTATGGTACAATGGATAGAACGAGTATAAAATAATCAGATGCACTAGTTCCTGGGATTGGAACAATCCTATGCTCAATGCAAGGTGGCGAAAACTGGTAAGTGATACTCAGAGGAATGTTCCATCCGTGGGTAAAAGGTGTCAAGTCGAGATAGCTAAGTGCATGCAATGGTTAACTTGTACAAAAATTCAAGGTCAAAAGTTGGCTTAAACATCGAGTCCAAATGAAGCCGGCTAAAGGCCAGGATAAACAAGTAGCCAATATGCAATGCAGTAATACAACTTAACGACACCAGGGAGCCTCTAGGGTAAAAGCCAGAAAAAATGATAGTGATGAAGAAGAAGAATGAAGCTTCAACACATAAGACATGGAGGGACTAAAGAGGACTCCCGAGCCTACATAAAACGCAGCATGGGCAACAAGTGATAGCTAGGAACTAACTAGGAAGCCCATGTAAAGGAAGGCTCTACCATCAAGTCATGATTAAATAATCGGTGAGTGAAATGGGTGTAATACTCATGACCTGATGGGATCGACCCTAAGGAAAGTGATCATTATGGAGGCTAGTATGCAAGATGCAACGGAGAGTGATTTCCCTAACCTATATGCCAGTGAAGATCATATACCTGCCGTGACGAGTCGGAAATCATGGATCAAAAACCGGGAAAAATCTCAAAATCGTCAAAATGTACCTGAAAACATACCAAACTGGGCACTTCCAAGCATTCGAGTTATGCAGCTTAAGATAGATCGAAAAAATAAGCATAATTATTTTTTGCGAAAATTTTCAACTTTTTAGGCATAAATAGACAAATTACCTCATATTTGGTTCATTATTGCATTGCTGATTTGGAAAAAAGTGCTCTGGACCAGAAAACTTCTTTCGTCAAATCAGGAACAACTGACCGTCGAATCACGCTGAAATTTTAGGTAGGCTCCTAAATCATCCTTGCAAATCATTTTGTCCATTTAGAAATTAAAATTAAGTGAATTTTAGCTTGAAAACCCTTGCTAAAAAATGCGGACTTGCGCATACGTGGGTTCAGTAAAGGCAACTAGCGTATACACGCGACTGTGCAAAGAAAAAGTCGCGTATGCGCAGGTCTGAAACTTAAAAAGCATGGCTAATGCATGATTTGATGAATTTTGACAGGATGACAATCTCATGGAGAGAACGTGAGCATAGCACAATTGACCAAGAGGTCATGCAAGATCGAGCAGCACAAAATATCCTTCGGAATTGCGGATTGTTCAAATTCTTTAAAATGCCAAATATGAAAAGCAATCCTCGGTTGCTAGAAATGCTCGTCAATTACTGGGAACCGGATCAAGACCGTTTCGTGATAGATCAGATGCCACTACGCATTGAAGTGGAAGACATATACTTTATAACTGGACTTTCCCAGAGGGGAGAACCAGTAGACTTGCACGGGAAACCCCTGGGAGGGTTAACCGTGGAAGACTATGTCCACGTGTATTGCGTAGACGGTTCCAAAAAGGTTGGAACTCAGATTGCAATTAAAGATTTACGGGATTTGCACATGAAAATCCTCCTTTTCACCATCGGCAGAGTGGCAGGATCTGCCTCCCTACATCAGGCGTCCAGGACGCAAATGAGCATAGCAGTAGAATGTTTGACTCATGTGTATGATTGGTGCACAACCCTTTTACTGAACATGAAACAACAGTTGACCTCAATCCACCAAGCAAAGACCAAACACTTTGGCTACGGTACAATTTTGACAACATTCTTCTTTGAGAAGATTCCAGCATTGAGACCCAGAGTCATCTCTACCATCAGTAGCCCGCGGGACCTAAGAATTGCCCGTTGGGCGGACATGATGAAGAGACTGGGGGGTAGTGAGGTACCCCGGACCACATGGGATGATGAGTTCTTCCACTGGTGGGGAGAACAAATCATCGCAGTGGACGACTATCCCTATGTCGGGATGGACTTCCGTGGAGATCCAGATCTAGTTCTTCCACCAGGCATAGCATGGGGAACAGTCGGTAAGTTTGCAAATTTTTTTGACTTATATAATTTTTTTTGGATTTTTTCAAATATGTATGAAAAAATGAAAAACAAACATGTTTTTGATTGGATTCGTAATGACTGAAAATTTAAAATGATCATGTTTCAGATATTGGACCAGTTCGTCCTGAGGGCCTACCGCGCCATAAGCACCGTAGGGGCGAAGCGGATACTGTGGATTCAGATAGGACTCTCCAGGCCGTGCAGAGGAATTTGGAGGGACTGACCCGCCAAATACCTATGGCTGTTGTGGAGGATCTACCGGAAGCCATCCAGAGACGGGTGGTAGGAGTGCCCCGAGACTGGGTTAGACTATTCCGCCGAGTTGCCACTGCGGTCACGTTCTATAGGAACACGACTTCTGGGCAGGGACCTCAGGAGTAGATAGATATTATGTATTAGATGACTGTATATTCTTTTTTGAGACTGAACATGATGGGGGCATAAGCCCAAGTTTTGTACGACATTATGGATCCAAATTTTGTAAAGTTTTTTGACACTCCGATGATATATATACAACGATATTTGATGTGATGTGATAAATGTATCAAATGTATGATGTTTTTGATGATTAAAATTTATTGTATGGAATGATTAATATGCCAATCTAATGCTTGATTAGCTAATGAGTCAGCAAACCAATTGTCAGCTCGAGGAATATGAATGAAAGTTACAAATTGAAATGACCTTTGTAACAAACGTACCCTCAAGAACAATCGTAATAAAAATGGATCTCGTACCCGATAAGTATTGTTCAACTATGACACCACCAGCTGAGAGTCCAAGAAAACTACCAACGAATCAACACCCAAAGATATTGCCTCCGAGAGTAGATGAATAACTGCAGTGTATTCTGCTATATTGTTGGAAGCAGGACCAATGCAGACCCCTCTTGATACTAACAACTGACCGGATGGATAATGAAGCACCCAAGCCACGAAAGCTAAGTTCCGGGTGTGTCTACTAGCACCATCGGCGAAACCAAAATGACTCATGACATCCAACACAACCTACCAAAGCAGATCAAAAACATCACCAACTCATCAAAGATCGAAAATCAACCAGATATGTACAAAGAAAAAACTACTATATACAAAAGCAACATGCCAGGCCGAAGCCTAGGCATAATACTTCTTCAAATAGAGCCCATTTCGGGGCTCCGGCAACTCGTTCCCTTCGAAATCAACCAAGGTATATGCTCCTTTCTTAAGGACTTTCTTAACGATATAGGGGCCATACCACATCGATTTAAACTTTCCTGCCCCCAAGGCATCTTTTTCTTGGGCATAGACCAAAACAAGGTCACCTTCGGAAAAGACCCTAGGCTTAACCGCCTTATCGTACTGAACTTTGACTCGGTTTTTATGCGCTTCATTCATCGTGGCGGCATCTCGACGCTGCTCATCGAGATGTTCCAGATGAAGAAGCCGTTCTGCCAGACTAGAAGTGTCAGGAAGAAGTTCAACAACTAATTTAAGAGAAGGAATCTCGCATTCAATAGGAAATACGGATTCCACCCCATGCACTAGCTGAAACAGAGTAAAGCCAGTTGCAATTTTCACCGACGTCCTATATGCCCAAAGTGCAGGATATAGCATAGGCTATGCTGTGGCTTGGATCTAGCTTTATCAATGTCCTTTTGTCCTTCAAGAATTGTCTTCAAGGATTTATTCCCATGCTCGCTCGCCTATCGTTTGAGGATAATATGGAGATGAATGCCCTTGCCGAAACCCAATTTGAGAGCCAACTGTCATCATAATGTTCCCGCGAAATGATCACATATCGAAGAAAAATCTCTAGAATACCAAAACTATGATAATCTCAGATTATAGAAAAGGAACAAAGTCATGCCTCACCCACTCCCAAAAGTAGGCATAGCCTCGACCCACTTCGTAAAGTAGTCTACTGCTACGATAATGTACTTGTGACCTTTAGCCGAAGGTGGGTTACAAGTAGTATAATCAATACCCCACTTTGTAAAGGGTCCGACAGTAACGACTGGAAAAAGCGGAGCTGGATGAGCGCGTATTTTTCGAGTATAAACCTGACACGGATGACACTTTTTGACCGATTCAATACAATCTTTGAAAATCGAGGGCCAAAAGTATCCAGCACGCAAAATCTTTTGGGCTGTAGCAAGCCCAGATAAATGACCCCCACAAGCTCCACTGTGAGAATCATTGAGCACAGCCTCAGCTTCTTCGAAAGTTAAGCAGCGTCTTAGGATTGAATCAACCCCTCGATGGTACAACGCATCACCAATAATCAAATAATTCTTGGCCAAGTGACGCAGTTTACGACGCTCATCTTTCAAAAAAGTAGAGGGAAACTTCGTAGTCTGGAGATACATAATGATATCCCCGTACCAAGGATCCTGTGGAGAGATCAAAAACAAGTGTTCGTCCGGAAAGGACTCATCATAGATCATCTCCTCTCCACAAGGCAACTCGGAGATCAATTCCGCAAAAAATAATGACTTCTTGGATTTGGCAGACATGAACTCAAGATCAAATTCCTGTAAAATCAAAATCCATCTATTATATTTTCCCCCAATCACTCGCCTGCTGAGGAAAAACTGAAATGGATTGGCAGCTGCCAAGACATAAGTTTTGCGAAGAATAATGTAATGCCGGAGTCGCTGCATAGCATGAACTGCTGCTAAGGCTAATTTTTCTATCGGAGTGTATCGAAGTTCAGGTCCTACCAGTCCTCGACTAAGGTAGTAAATAACATGCTCTGCAAGAGCATCATCTTCCTGAACCAGGACCATACCGATGGTAGATTCTGCTGTTGCTAGATACAAAAGAAAATCTCTGCTATAATCAGGTGGACTCAGTAGAGGAGCAGAGGTCAATGCCTTTTTCAAAGCATCGAATGAGCGTTGAGCGTAGTCGTCCCAAAGAAAAGGAACTCCTTTCTTCAACAATCTCATATATCCCTTTGTAATCTCAGCATAGTTGACGATAAACCTCCGAAGAAAATTAGACTTCCCTTGGAGACTTTGAAGCTGACGGATTGAAGACGGGGGAGGAAACCGAAGTATTGCCTCAACCTTGAAGGGATCTACCCTTATCCCTTCCCTAGACACAATAAATCCCAACAGCCGACCGGATGTAACCGTGAAAACACACTTGTTCGGATTCAATCAAATTTTATAAAAATGACATCTTTCAAATATTTGCCGGAGGTGACCAGGATGATCCATCCTCTTTCGAGAATGAGCAGCTAGATCATCTAAGTATGCCTCGATAATCTTCTTGATGTCCTGGAAGGCGTAAGACATGGCCCGCTGAAAGGTAGCCCCAACATTTTTAAGACCAAAAGGCATCTTCTTATATGCAAACGTACCCCAGGGACAAATAAATGCAGTCTTATGTTGATCTTCAGGACGGATAGTAATTTGATTATATCCGGAGAAACCGTCCATGAAGGAGAAAATCTCATTACCGGCACACTCGTCAATGATCTGATCGATAAATGGTGTGGGGTAATTATCTTTAGGACACACTTTATTTAGGTCTCTGAAATCGATGCACACTCGAATCGTTCCTTGCTTTTTATCTACGGGAACGGGGTTTGAAACCCATTCAGTCAGAGGAACAGGGAAAATGAATCCCGCCTTAAGCAGCTTTTCAACTTCAGCTTTGATAGCTGCTGCCTTCCTAGGATTGACTGGACGAAGCTTTTGCCTGACCGGCTTAGCGTTTTCATACGTCTTGATCTCATGCTGGACAATAGATGGGTCTATGCCAGGCATTTCCTCATAAGACCAAGAAAATACATCCCTATACTCTTTGAAGAGCTCGGTGTAAATTTGAACCTCTTCACGGGAACATTCAGCTCCAATGAAAACATTCTCGATAATATTGGGATCCCTGGAAATGTTCACCGGGATAGTAGGAGAGATCACAGCCATGTTCCCTTCAGCATAAACCTGTGTTGGTGCCAAAGGGTTCAAGACTGGGTGAACAGGACCAGGAGACGGAGGACTCGGAAAACTTGTTTCAACTTCGTTCAAATCAGGTAGGAAGTAAGACCGATGATGAAAATCATCCCACGGTCTATCTATACCTGTCATGGCTTCCAGGATGGCCTCTTCGGATGGAAGAGTGGTATCAAGGCAATCTTGGGCCGAAGAAGAACTAAGCGTCCAAGCCGGAGCCACATCACCATCCAACTCTTTCGGTGAAAGAGGAGCTGGGATGGATTCTGCAGTGTCAACAATAGACTGATATGCAATCTCAATTTGTGAATGGAAATGCTGTCTGATTCACTTTGCGCTCCTGCCACAAAAAGGCAACCCCGGGCGTAAGGTCCTATGTCGTGAAAACAATGAGTTCAAAGAACTCTCTAAGTTAAGAGTCTTATATTAAAAAAAAAAAAAAAAATAAATAATAGATCGTAGATATGAAGATCGAAAGTACCCATCAAGGAAGAATACATTCCAACTCCTAGATTCTCAACAGGCGCCTTAGTATTATCCAACTTTGGAACAGATGAGTCAGAAGGCGCATTCAGGTCTACAGGAGGACAGTCCAGTTGATCCACTGTAATGATCCTCCCTTCGTGGGGGAAACATACAATCCGAAATAATGAGGATGCAATGGCATCCATCTCATAAATCCAGTTCCTCCCCAACAGAAGGTTGTAGTCCAAGGCTGCATCTACTACCTCAACCTCTATATTAACGGTTTTGCCCCCAACACAGATGGGCAAAGCCGGGACAATACCATGGGGTCTGTGAGAATGACCATCGAACGCAGTAAGAACAGTGCTAGATGGAACAGCTTTGGGAGATCCAAGTGTCTTCCAGCATGCGAGAGACATCACGCACGTGGAGGCGCCCTCATCAACAACCGTTCGAAAGATATTGCACTTCCGATACGACGATTTAATATGAAAAGCCATGTGATGAGGAAGTCTCTTCTTGAAATTATTCATATCAAAAGTAATCAGAAGAGAATTTTTTGGATCAAGAGCCCCAATGGCAGTGAGCAAAGCACTGCGCTGAGCCGGACAAGACTGGAGTACCTGTAAAGCTGACATAGCATAAGGAATCTGCACCAGATCTTCCACAATCGAGTAGTTCTGGGTAGCCCTAGTGTTTGGATTAATCGTTGACCGCTTAGAAGATGCTTTGGGCATCTGAGGCATAGACTCAACAGTAGGCTTCGTAATGTGAAGCAGCTCAGTAGCATCAAGAACTTCCTTAGCTTTCGAAGATTCTTCTCCGCCATAATCACGGGATCTCGTAGAGATATCCGCGTGAGCACTCATCATGAAAATGTTCGATGGAATTTCCCCTTCCTGGGTGCCCCCTGAGGAAACCCCAGGATTTTGGTTCACGCCAGCAACTAATTGCTGCCCTTGGGGAAAAGGGTTTGTTAACACAGCCTAGGAACTAGAAGAACCCTGCTGAGCTAACAAGCGCTGAGCATCCTGAATTTTAGGGAAAAGGTGTGTGAGATGGTCTCCAACACAGAGCTTGCATGGAAACTTCACTTTCTTCTTCTCCTTTTGACCCTCACCAACATGCTTGTTGGTTTTATTTGCATTACCCTTCCTGTTCTTGCCCTTCTTCTTGTTATTTTGTCCCTTCTTCTTCCCATCGGATTGTTGATTTCCTTTGGGATTAGAAGCTTGGACAACATTTATGGACAAAGACTGGGAAGGTGATGACTCGGCAGGCACAACCTGACTAGAAGGAGCAGATTGTAAAGACAACTGCTGCAGTTGAGAAAGCAGGCTGGCTGCACCACTATTGATCGATCCGACAAGCCCATCACCATGCGGACCGGGCTTAGTTTTCAATAAATCCAATTTGGAGCGACGAGCATTGGGAAAATATTTATAAAGGACCCCAGACTGAGAATAGATCAGTTCCAGCTGCTGGGCCCTAAAAATGGCCTGCTCCTCAGAAAATACCCCAGATAGGGATACATCTTTTGAAATATCTGACTGCAGAGATTTCAGAAACCATTCGAGAAGGAATTCTCCTGGAATATGAGCTTTGATAAGCCTCTTCCTTCTCCTCCATTCTTGAATGTGATCAGAAATGTGTGTTGCCTCATCCTGCTTAAAATTAGCCAGGAGTTCGGTCCCAGCCTCATATCTGACAGGCAACTGAAAATGGTTTAGAAATGTGACAGCCAGTTCTCCAAATGTGGCAAAACTGCCCCCAGTGAGCTCGATATACCATTTGGCAGCATTTCCAGTTAGGGTGCGTTGAAATAATCTCAACCTAATCGAATCATCGATCAGGGAGTTCGAAGAGCACCATAAGTGGAAATTGGTGATGTGGTCAGCCGGATCCTCCCCATTCTTACCTTCAAATTTTGGAATATCTGAAGGAAGTTTGGTCGGGACCGGAGGCCACCCCGGACTATAACGAATCGGATCATTAGTCAATTTCGATAGATCTTGCAAGTTTAACGTTGCCAGAAAAGGTAAGCGAGGCGGAGCCTGAGGATTCCATCCTTGATGGGATGGATTCCCAACATTTTGAAAAGAATAGCCTGGATTTGATAAGGCACTAGGTTGCCAGAAAGGACTCGTAGAAAAAGGAGAAGAACCTCCTCCCAACGCAGAGTTACCAAATCCCAGACCAGTTCCCCCCGCTGAAGTATTGAATGAAGAGGAGAGCCCTTGATAAGGGTTCCATGCATTAGAAAGAGGAGAAAAGGTCTGGTAAGCACTCGACGAAGGGAAAGAAGCATTCCCTTGATGACCTGCGTAAAACTGATTCCCTGCCCCCACTGTAGTAAACAAAGGATTCCACCCTGTAAAAGTAGTCGAACTTTGCCCCCCAGACCAAGGGTTGAAACTCTGGGTCTGGGACGTAAACAGAAACGACCCTAATGAAGGATTGGAACTAGGAATGTGTCCATTCCCAAAGGGGAAACCCTGAAAAGAAGCTGATCCACTAGCCATAGAAGACATGGGTGTAGATCCAGCTATAGCAGCGGAAAAGGAAAAAGAGGGATTCCCACTAGAGGGCATCTCTGAAAAAAAGGGACCAGAATGAGAAGCATGTGCTTGGGTGAAACCAGAGCCAAACATAGCAACACTAGAAGCAATCGAAGATAAAGCAATAGTGCCCCCTCCTTCAACAGAAGCAGCGGTCTGAATGCCTGCAGCACTCACAGCAGAGGCCGCGTTCCCAGTCGTGGCCATCGAAAGATAGGAAAGATACGGAAGATCTTCCGGTCTCTGAGACTCATGTCCGATGTACTGAACAATGAACAAATAATCAGGAGGAAGAGGAGATGGACCTGTCGCAAGAGGCTCAGGTACGTCTTCGATTTGAAAATCTTCTTCCTGAGGAAACAAAACTCGCGAGGTGAGTGGAAAGATCCTCTCGGAACTGACACTAGAATCAGCTATGAAACCTTTAGACCTTTGTGGAGGATCTCTCTCCACTGCGTCAGACACCACAGGGTGGTAACCACCTTCTAAATCGCTCCTACGCCTTCTCGAAGAAGGCTCTGGACTCTCGGGAGATAACCCCCAGATTCTCCTCGATCGACGAGGCGCTTGATCAACCACTTTTATAGATTTTAAATTAGACTCAAAAAAGTGAAAAGCTAGGCAAGATAGGAGAAAAGAGCACTCACTGAAATAAAAATCCCTGAGATGCAATCAAGCAAACAGCCTCCAAGTATTTCCGCTCCGGGTGATGAGGACCGGACACCAAAATACAAGAAAGCGAAGTATAGGACCTCCCGAAAGCAGTCTGGGATGATTAGGGCCCAGAACAACTAGCGAAGGTATCAGAAACAGTTACGCCGACCTCCTAACGACAGCCTTTGCCGGCTCAAGCACCCAAGCTTCGCAAGGGTACCCCCCAGAAGTACTGCTGAAAGTGATGCGACGTCTGCCTCAGGTACCACGGGTATTCCCCCCCGCAGTCACCTGTGTGGAACCTAGGAGTGGCAACTATGGACACCAATCCGTATCAGAAGCCGGGCGGAATGGTCTTGAGGTCAGATTCAGCTAATCGGAGGGGGGGTATCCCTCTTCTCAACCTTCACTTCCCCTCGCGCTTGACTCTCGGATGAGAGCTTTCCCAGTCCACCTCACGGAGTTGGATTTCGCTCAATTAATCAACTTCTATGTTTGTTTGAACGGCCTTGGAGAGTTAACTCTCCACTCACCTATTCCAAGGCCCTACAACCTAGCTAGTTGGTGATTGACACTTAGAAAACTTGCTAGTTGATTTTAGATTAAATCGCTTATTTTAATGGGCTGTTATATTAAGTCACAAGGATATGGAGATGAAACTTATGATGTTTTTGACGCAAAAGAAATTAATAAAAACTTAACTACATGCAGATGCAGTTATTGTCTTTCGATGAAAAGTAATCTCTACACGGGTTCTACGAGATTAAAAATTGTATTTTTCTTTTTTTTTAATTAGCAAACTTACACTCACAAAAAATATGAAATTTACTAAATGATTAAATGCACCTAATGCAAATCACTACAAGCATGCAAATCCTAAGATGCAAATCTCCTAAAGCAGAGTGACATTTCCCAAAAAGTCCTTCAGTTTTAATTATTCTTGGTAGTCCAGAAAGCTAGTTCCTGAAATCAAGAACTCTTAAAATGAAGACACCAAAAAACACTTAAAAACAAGAAGAAGAAATGAATGACAATTCCCTTCCAATTATCAAGCCAAAAACTGAAAGCGAGAAACCTCACAAAAGCTTCAAAAGATATAGCAAAACGAAAAATAAAAATGCAAGAACAAAAGCAAATAACAAGTGAAAATGTTTTTTAAGCCTTTGAAATGCAAAAACAAAAAGCAAAACAAATGTTTTTTGAGCTTTTTAGTTTTATAAAGAAAGAGCTCGAAAAGACTAAGAAAAACTATCAAAATCCAAACCAAACAAGACTGAATTTCAAGCACAAACTTCAACAATGCTCCCAAACCTTATATGGCTAACTCGTAGCAAGATCAATAAGATCAAAAGAAGACAAGAAAACTCAGCCAATCAGCCTAGAAAAATAGTGCAAACTCGTCGCAAACAAAAACTTCGAAGAAGCAAGAAAAACTCTTCAAAAGTGGCAACAAGAGCTAGCCTACTGAACTCAAGAAAACCAATCAAGAAACGAGCAAAAATCGTAGTGCCAAGCAAAACACAAAGACATGAAAGAGTAAATGAGCAGGAGCTCACTGTTCTGATAAAGAAGAACAACCAAGAATGCTTAGAAAGCTATCTTGGTACTCAAACCAGAAGTGCCAGCACCAGAAACAACACTTCGCCAAAAAGACTAGTTTTCAATCAAACGAAATAGAGAAAAGACAAGAAACCGTTTCCTTCACAATCTAGAGAGTACAGAGACACTGTAGAAACAGATCTCCACAGCCAGAAAGGACCAAAAAGTCAAGAAACCCAAAAATTCAAAATCTGCCTAGGTATACGCTACTTCACAGTTATGCAACTAGCGTGCATACGCGACTGTTCTAAAGGAAACTCACGTATACGCGGGTACCTTTAGACAAAATTGTGTGTATACGCGACTGTGTGCAGAAAAAAGCGCGTATACAAAGGTAAATAATAAAAAAAACAAAAGGGACAAGCCTGGATAAGAAACCAGGACTTCAGACTGACTGTAAAAAAGTAAACTGGACTGCAAATGAAAGTTAAAACTGTCGGCAACCTACCAAACAGCTGAAACCACCCAACAGGGGAGTCACAAGAATGTGATCCCCAGCGGAGTCGCCAGTTCTGTTTCAGGGAATATCACCCTAGAGGTTCGTTGGGTTACAACCTCCACAGAGCAGGGGTATGCTACTTAAGAAGGATTCACACAACCATGCATGTTCAGAAAAACTAAATAGAGTAGAATGAGGAAGTTACCCGTAGGTCCTACGGTTGAAGAAGATCCTGCAGGGTTCAAACCCCCAACAATCGTCCTTCCTTCTTAACCTAAAAGACAAGAAGAAACAAGCACGAAGAACTGGTTGTACAACATATATCTACTCTAAATGTTAGTGAAATCGATATAAAACATCAGATAAATCATAATGAATGCTTAAATAACAAATATTCTCATACATATAAGCATACACTAACACGTATATTTCGGGAACAGCATGGTACTTCTGTATTATAAATAGCATGTACAAAAGTAACGAGTGGAGAGATCACTTGATCCTTCCACGGCCTTCGAGCAGACCGTCGTCCAGATCCGTCCAGCCCTTGCCTCGCTAAGACTCCTTCCAAAATGGTGCATACGAGATGACATATAGGAAGATGAGCATCTCAAGGAAACAAGGGTTTCCTATAATGAACTGGGAAAGTGCAGGAGGCATGGGGAATCAGACTTGGATAGGGAATACCAACAGAGTATAATATCAATAATTCTCTCTCCCCCTTAGGCCATACACATGAGGGCTTTTTATAGTCCCTCCAAGTAGTTTCAACAGTTGGAAACAGTTGGCCACGTGCTGGGGTGGTTGAACTACCTGAGTAACCATCAACCCAGCCCGAAAATAGGGAATTTTTATATATTTTTTCATAATTTTAATGGCATACGCGAAAAAGTGCAGCTGGACTCGCGTATACACGCGGAAAAGTACGGGCATAGTCGCGTATGGGGATTTTTACACTGTTTTTAAGTGAATTTGTCCAAGTCTGTAGGTATGGGTGCCCAAAACCATCAAAGCAATCATGAATCATATGAAGGTGAGAAATGATGCCATAACACCTAGTTTTCCATGTTTCATGCTTAAAGAAGGTTATAGGTGACAAATTCCAGTTCAAACGGTATTGCCAGAAATTGATGAGGAAGGAAAAATCATATTGGAACCCGAATCAATCATGGAACTTACCCACTGAAGATTCCACATGGGAGAATGATAATTTTATACAGAAGCGTAAAAAACTACTCAAACGTTGAGGACAAAAATATTTTGAAGGAGAGAGGCATGTTAGGTCCCTATATTACTAGTGCAGTCCCTTACTGTTGTTAGTCTATCCTCCTTATTGTTATTTTTGTACCCCTGTAATCCTCATATTGTAATTATTGTGCCCCATAAAAGCCCACTATAGTTATTATTGTGCCCTTAAATTACTATTTTTAGGTCAGATAGGATTATATTGTGACCCCATGGACTCCTATGTATAGAAAGGAAGTTTTTTCATATGTATCATCCAAGAATTGTTCATGTATTTAATGTAAAGGAGGTTTTCCCCTTGAAGAGGCTGATTTCTAAGTCATTGATCTCTATTTTCTTCTATTTTGTGAGTTTCTTTCATAACAGAATTTAGGTGATGAAAGATTTGAGAGGGAATTTTCTAAGATAGAAGTACAATTGAATGTACAAATGGAACTGTTATAGGAAGGTGAGGAATACCAAAGGCACAAATGGATTCTATGGAAGAAATTGAAGGGTGGGCTAGGTTGCACGTGAAGTTAGAGCATAGGTTGAATGCTCAATTGAAGGATGGAGAGATCATAGAAGAAATGTTCACTATTGTGAACCAACCAAAATAATCGCTTATCCTTGTTGAACATGAGGAAGAATGAGTTGATGAGATCCAAGGATATCTTTATTTTAAAAATAGTGAAAGGTTTGTGAATGTAGGTTATGTAGGTAATGAATATGAAAAGTTTCTTCATGAAGGAAATACGAAGGAAATTACAATCAATGGAATTGTGGATGAAATTATTATACCAAAGAAAGGAGACATCTTTAGCAACCTTGGGTTAAAGTTTCATGTAATAAAGTATAATAGAGGCAAAATAATAAGACCAAGGTCACGTGACATATATTCCAAGCTAAATTTTGGGAAAGCACTATAGTGGAAATCACTTTTGGTTTATTTATGGCTATGGAAATTGTTAAAGGCATTGGAAAAGGAAAAGTGGAAATACTTGGAATTTAATTATGAAAATGAATGAAAATAAGATAAAACGAAGGTGAAGAGACACAAGTTTGCAAGAAAAGGAAATTAGAGGAAAAATGAAGGAAAATAAAGAAAAATGATACATAAATGATAAAAAGGCATCAAATGATCAATTCACAACCTTTTTTAGTTCAATTTTTCTATGTCCTTTCATTCTCTCTCCCATACACTCTTGCACACTTAAAGTAATCTTGGAGCATTTGGGTATTCACTTGGATTTGGAGAAAGAATAACAAAGGAAGGGAAAGGAAAGCAAAGGAAATAAAGGAGAAGGTTGGATCAACAAATTTACTACGGGGATTTTGTAAGTAACATGTTGTATGTGTGATTTTCTAGCTAAGGTGTGAATGCATGGTACATGCATTTGTTTATTTGGTTAATTTGTTGTCATTGACATGGGTTTTTATTGATTTGATAGTGGTTTCAACCTTTCCTTTCCATTTCTTGGATAGCCATGGTGTGATGGGATTCGTTCTTAGTTGAGCTTTGAATTGCTAGAAAGTTTTAGAATAGAATGAGGCGGGATCAAGAAAATTCCCAAGGTTTGAAGGTGGAGACGATTTTCTCTGGGAATACATTGACAGTCGAGTGGAGACAAGTAAATTTCTCAAGGTATGGTGAATAAATTATGGGTTAGCCAAGCTTGGTTTTTTTTTTGTGATCTTGGAACCCATTTAGGTGAGATTATAGTAGCTTGAGGGTGGAGGTGGTTTAACCTCTATATTCCATGTTTGGTTATGTCTTGGTTTATCCCATGAGATCCCACATTCATGCTTGGAATATGGCACGAGGGTTATTGGCTAAAAGAAACATTTGGTTTATCCCAATCTATGGTCGGGTGGTACGTGGAAGTCCCTAACTTGGTTAAATTTTGCATATGTTAATAAGAACTATTTTACTATTGTTATCTATGAGTACTTGCACTTGTTATTATGTTGATTTGAAGGTTGATTTTTCATGGATAATATTTTGGTTATATGCTAGTTATAAGCATGGTTCTATGATGTGCTCCAAATATGGTTGTTGTTCATGATTTGATAAGTATTTGAACATTTGATGAATGCATGGGATAACAAGTGTTGTTTCATATATTTGAGAGAGAATCTGACCTTCTTGGTGATTAACAGGTGAAGTTCAGATATTTTAGATCAGATATGCATTCATGACCTGTAACTCATATGTTTACCATATGTTTGATGAAATGTATAAAGTGTGCTAGGAAATATAGGTCAAGTTATCACTTCAAGTTTGAATGTTTAACATTGTCATCATGTTAATTTTGATTTTGGAAAGTTACATGCAATTCCATCCATTGATATGGAGGATATCCTGGAAAAGTGACTTAGGTCTCATAACTGTTGGCATTGAACTACACTATTTAAGTCATAATCACATGGAAGTAGACTTGTGCATGTAGTTGGGGCCTCATAACTATACTATTTCCTTGTTATGTGTGTGATTAGGGTGTTAGGCTAGTGGAAAAGGGTTCCAACTCAGGGATTGATCACCTGGGGTGGTTTTTCTGCTCTTGAGTGATCTTTAGTCCAAGTAGGATGTCAATAAGTGTTCAGTTTGTAGGCCCCACTTACTTAACTAGAACTTGGAGGTTAGGTCATGTCATAGTAGCAATCAACCTCACATTTACCATGGGAGATTGCAAAAGTTTAGAGGACGTGTTACAACATCCTTGCAGAGGAGGATGAAGAGAATGAGAGACTTATTGCAAGTCTTATGAAATATTGTGCAAGTTCATATCAACATGGGGATTTTATTTCCAAGGTATTGAAAGAGGCCAATGAGCCTTGTGATTTTAAATATAATAAATTGTATATGGTTGTAGGTTTTGATGAAGATGGATAGTTGTCTACAACTATCACAGAGATATAGGAAAAAAATAATCTGAATTATGTTACAAGTGAAGAAGAAGAAGAATTTTCTTTACAAATAATTTAATAAAGACAATACCATAAACCTATGATGAATGAAGATGATGAGTTAGTCTCATAAAGGTATAATTCAAATCTATACAATTTTTTTTTAATGTGATTAATAAAGGACATTTGTAAGAACTTGTTACTAAAACAAATAAGACACAATTGACTCAGAAAGAGAACCAAAAGGAGGACAATGATGAAGAAAAAAATACAAATGCATTTCTTGTAAGGGATGATTCAGGTCTTCTGCTAGAGGAAATATATGTGGACTTCGAAGAAGAAGTAAAGCTCTTGGAGGAATGGTCGTCAAAGGAAACTGACGATGAGTATGGCATGGAGTTTACAAATTCAGTTCATGGTAATTTTATTGATTTGTATGAGGAATTGAATTTCTTAGAGGATAAATTAGAAATTCAAAGGGTGCATATTTAGTATGTAAATATGAATTTGGAAGAGGAGGAAATTATCTTAGAAGATAATAATGAGGAGGAAGCTGCAAGGCATGAGAAACATATAGTGAAGTAGGTGTATAAACCAGGATTTGGCAAGAGTCTTGAAACTCTTATGCATAAGTAAAATGTGCAGCAACAAGTAAGAGATGAAAGTTAATTTCAACAGTGAAGGACAAATTTGGATGAGGGAATTGATAGGTTTCGAAGTTGATGAAGAAGATGATAAGGAGAAGGTACAACAAGAGCAAAAGGAAATCCAACAACAAAGTAGAACTAACTAAGAAGCTTTGAATCAACGAGATAAGTGGATGAGAGAAGCATAGAGAAAAATAAAATACAACAAAAAAGTATAACTAACTAAGAAGCTTTGCATTAGCAAGACAAGTGGAAGAGAGAAGCATATAATTTTCAAGCTTGGAGAATTGAAGGAAACATCAACATGCTTGGATCAATGGAAAATTACAACATAAGTTTTGGGATGATCCATGAGGATTCAAGAATTGATGAAACATGACCAGGAGGTAATGAATATTTTCTACCTTGCGAGTCTGATGCAAGAGCATTAGAGAGTCCCAAAGCCATCAAGATTTTTGAAGTAAAAAAATCCAAAAGGTGTTTCCACATTAAAAAGGAGTTCTAATTCCTTATTTGTATACAATCTTAATTTATTTAATTATTATAGAAAGTATGAGTCATAGTTTTAGAAAAGAAATGGATAGGTAATTTTTTTGTCCATAAGGAAAAATAAAATATACCTTGAAAAGCATGAGAGATTTAGGAAATAAATTGTGGAGTGGTTTATGAATATAGGAAAAAATACTTTGTTTCTAAAATTTATATTTAGTCATTGTAAGCATAAGGGTAAAGCTAATGGAAAAGTGAATGTGAAATCAAGCCAATATAAAAATGAGAGAGTTTCTGAGTAAAGATATATGCATGCATGTACAAATTTTGATTGACGAAATGAAGTTTCATACTTCTCGTGTATGAATTATCTACATGCAGGATCACTTGCAGGATTCCTGTCTATGTAAAATCTAGAATTAATATGCATATCTCTATTTGGTTCATGAGTATCCTTGAATGAGTGTTAATTGATCTGATTATATCTCGTTGCATGATTTTTAGGTTAGATGTGTGGTCTATGTGATGGATTATTGAATGCAGGTTTTTGTGGTTAAGAAAAAAAGTTTGGAATCAATTGGTGAAAAATCAATTTTAAATACACATCGTGGAATGCGTTTGGAAAGGATTCAATCTTTGTGGGGGAAAAGCATTGCGCGAGTCAAAGTATTGGGAAATCGAATACCAGATCCAATGAATTTAGGAGCATAGGCATGTTGGTTGATTCCATTGTTGGTGATGGTTCTTTATAAACTAAAGGCGTAGGACTAGTACACCATTCAATAGAGTGTGATAGAGGGCCCACACTCGAGGAAATATGGTAACCCATTATGGTTCTACTACAAGAGAATGATTTTCCTCCAGCCAAAGTAGAAATGTTAGATATTGTAGAAAAGATAAAATTCCACAATCATGGTGCATGTGTGATAACTATGGAGAAATTGGAATCACTAGTAGCATTAATATTCTACTAGCTATTTAGTCGACATTAAAATAAAAATCTAATCATCATGAGTATTTTATTATTTTTGGGAGAGGAAAAGATCAAATAAATGATCAATAATATTTATTTATTTAACTAATTCAAAAAATTAATGATTAATTGAGTTAATTAAGAAAAGGGGGTTAAATAATTAACAAATAAAAATTAGTTTATTAATTATTTTTAAGTGAAATGGTCAAATGAGCTAGAAATAGTTATCAAATAAGGATTTAATAATTATTTCTTAAGAGAATAATGAAACGGAATAATACATAAATAATAATTTATTTAATTATTCCTATGGAAAAAATAAAAGATGAGGGAAAATATTTTTAATTATTTTCACATAATTGGGTAAATATGAAAATCTGTAAGGGTTAGCTCAAGTGGTCTAGAACCATATGATGTGTTCTTTGATATTGTTTCTAGTTGTTGTTGATCATGGGTTTGTATCCCTTCGATTCTCATGGGGTGATGCCCCATAATTAGGGTTGACGGTTTACTCGGTTTACCATCCACGAAATGTGGGGGAGTACTTTGGGGTTTCCTATGCCTTCATTCCAATTACATAATAATAATAATAATAAAAATAGGTAAATATGAAAATAACATGAAATTAAAATGAATTTCTGGGTTATCTCCATGTGTGTAAATACATGAGAACAATATGAAATTAAACAAATCTTAAGTTATTCTCATTTAGGTAAATTAATTAAATGGAAATAATTTAGGAAAAGTGGTTCTCTAAATTATTTCATATTGTGAAACTCAGTTTTAGTGTGTAAAAGTCATACTACATGGTGTATTTCGATCAGCCTGGTGAAAATGGCTAGGTGATCACTTTTTATGTGATAATATTTGTAACAAATTTTAGGTGTGGAGCTTGATTATCTTCCTGATTGTTCAGAGGTTTTTTTTTTCATTCATGTTGGATCCTTTTTCCTAATGGGGTGGCAACAACAACTCTTAAATCACTGAAAATTCCCCTGAAGCTAAAAATATATGAAAAATTTCCTTGTAAAATAATGTAACTTCTTAGTCAATCTGGGTCATTCATTAGGCATATGATCTGATGGTAGAAGTTATGTTAATTTAGGATATTTTTCCCCTATAAGGAAACCATCGATGTATATGAGGGAATTATATTTCGGTTGTGTATTATTATTATGAGTGAGAAATAGAGAGGAACTTATGTGAGAGTGAAGAGGAAATTACAACGGATCTGATGTAGGTTGTATCTCTTCATTTTGTTGGATAATATAAAAGGAAGGACTGAATGTTTCTCCGTGGATGTAGCCCAAATTGGGCGAACCATGTATACTTGTGTCTCTCTTGTTTTATGTGTTTCTGTATTTGTGTTTCCGTAATATTTTTTGTATTTCATTGCTCCATAAATTAATTTCTAACAACAAGATAGGAAAATTTTGTCTTACTGTTAAACCTAAATAGAGTAATTATTTCTTTCCCGTGTTGGTTGGAAACTTGAGTCAATAAAATCAATTATCCAACTTACTTTTTCATGGACTAGGGAGCATCAAAATAAATTGCAAATTAACTTGGAGCTTAACATAATTTAGAAATAGTTTTGCACAATCTTGACCTTTTGATCAATACATATTTTTTAGTGAATCATTTATTGATTAACATGATATGTAGGAAGAAAATTACTTTAATGGGTTGTCACAAATACATTTTAGTTAAATAAACGGTTTCAAAAGAATAATAAATTCCATTATTGAAATTACTACATGAAACAATCAACTATTTCATTATTTAAAGGTGATTTTATTTCTCCTATTGTTTGTGAGAAGTTCTTGTATGCATATATTAGGTTCCTAAATAATGATGAGATTTCTCAATATTTTGCTAAAATGAATTTTTTTAACCTCGAAAACATGTGGGCTTAAATTATATAAATATGATATCCAAATTCTATGACAATGGAAAAGGTCATATGTATAAATGATGAAATGTCCTTAAAACTCCTAGTTTGAGGGTTCCACACACCCCCCTCCCCAAATTCAGTATTTCATCCCTCTAAATTGGTTTCACTTCCAATAGAGTTAGACAATGCACCCCTATTTTCATTAGAAATTGGGGGTGTTACCAGTGAGTGTCCAAAACACTTATTAGGGGTGGAAATCAACCTATTGGAGATTCAACGATTCTTGTGTAAATAATCTTCTAATTTTTTTGATATTACATGTGTGCATTAAGAGAGATAGATTGAATGGAGATTTGGAAGTATGCACTTGATTATCAAAATATTTGTAAGAAAATCCTTAATATATAACCTAGATTCAGAGCTAAGGTAAGTGTACACAGAAATTTAAAACTAATTTTGTTATTCAATTTAAAAAATTGTATCTCTTAATTAACAAGTTTTTATTCCGAAAAATACATGATTCTTTTTAAACTTAAGTTTTTTTGTATTTATATTTTATGATATTTCTCCATGAAAATTAATTCATTTTGGGACATAGGGTGTTAACATAGAGGTATTTACTAAGATACTTAATTTGTTGATATAGATTTAATTTTCATGCGCACTTGTTATGCATGTGTTTTGCCTCCCTTTATATTTTCCTATTTATTGAAATAATACATATAGACATGAGATATTTAATTCAGTTATTTATATTTCGTTTTCAATGTATATTTTTTGTGCACATATTATGTACCTCATGCTTGGGTATCCTTAAAACCACTTTTATGATAAAATAAAACTTTCGATACAATTTTGTGTTATGCAATAGATTCAAGAAGTCATGCATGACATATATAGGCTCGTGAAAATACCAATAAAGCTAAATACATGTAGTGTTAATTCTCCTAAGCACATACAACATTAAATAATGGTAAATATCTGAAATAAACACAGTGGAAATAAATACAGAGAACATATAAAGCACTTTTCTTATAATGAAAGATTCACCAAATAACTACAAATTTTAGACGTTCCATCCAACCATAGGCTCCGTTACACATTCACTATCTATAACAGACCATTCCCGAGAGAAGTCTATGATATCACATAAATGGGTGCCTAGTCTAACTCTAACACTTAAATCAAGCTAGCTATGAATATTTTTATAGTAGTCACATGTGCAAAAGATACTCAACTAGTCACATGGAAATCTCAACTACTAGTTCTCTTTCCCCTTTATCTTGCACAACCCAAAGGAAAGGAATCCATTTCTCTACAATGCATTCCATCAAGCTATTCTATTTCCCTATATGGATTTAGTGCTACTAGTGAATCAATCATAATGTTAAAATATCTAGATACTCTTAGCATATGAACATGTTTACTGACGATAACAATGCTTTCAGTTACTCAGGTAGTTCATAGTTGGAACATAACCAGTATTACTATAAAACCTTCCCAACAATTACTTTTCCATAAAACTCTTCTTCTCTCCAAAAAACAAAGAATGTCATAATGAAAGTGAAGAACAAATGAAGTGAACCTCAAACAACCCAAAAATCTTGATTACTTATTCATGCTTTTAAAATGCCATATGGAGTCACCCAACAGACTCATATAATCACCTTTTCCTCTAACTACTTGGCTCTTGTTGAATAGTGTCCCCCTATATTATTTTCCTTGTCATAGTCAGTGGTGACTTTATTATTAATATTTGAAACCATTTCATAGTTAGGATCTCTAATCTTTCATCATGTAAAGTACACATTAAAATTTACAGAGTTTTGTGGTCAGATTCAATATAGTCCTTCAAATTATCCATCAGAGTTATTGTTAATTATCAATTCTTTGATTTTAAATGGGATTCATCTTCGGGACAATTATTCAAAGGGTACAACTGCAACAATGAACATATAAGTATAAGGTACAAGGTAATGGAGGAGGAGAAAGGTTAGCTAAGAAACCCTAGGATGATGAACAAAAAAACTTACACAATTATTTCAAATATAATAGTATTATTATTATTAATATAATGTAAATACTAATATATAAATTAATATTATAATAATAATATATATCAATGATATCATAAGGTTAATGTAAAATACTACTATATAATATAATTATTCAAATAAATACAAATTAATGGCAGATAAATATAGTAGTTATGATACCCATAAATATTAAGTAGAATAATAGGATAATGCATCAAAGGTGAACATATAAAGCTATTAATACAATTGTAAAAAAAATTATATTATATATGGACATTATTTTAATTATATGATATTAATATAATACAATTATATTGTTACCAATATAATAAAATCATAGAAGAATAATTGTAATATAATCTATATAATAGGGATAGAGCATGTTATAAAGGGACAAGGGAATGAATTAATAGAGAGAAAAAGAGCGATAGAGAAAGAAAAGGAAAGGAAAGAAAAGGAAAGAGGTGAAGGAAGAAAGGATAGAAAGGAAAAGGCTAAGAAATCTTAGATTCAAGAGATTTCAATCATTAATATATAATGTTATATTAAAATAATTAATATAATATTATTATTATTATTATTTTTCTTAAATATTAAGATTATTGTAATTAAATGATGTTTTTTCAATATAATATTATCCTAATATAATACTTCTAATATAAATAATATAATAGGGATAAACTATGATATAAATAGATAAGGGAATGAATTTAAAGAGAGGAGGGAAGTGAGTGATAAGGAAATAAAAAGAATGGAATGTAAAGGAAGGAGATGAAGGACAAAAGGATAAAATGAAAGGGTATAGATTTGCTAGGTTCAAGAGAAGCAAAATTTTAATTTATTTTGTTTCATGTTGTTTGAGCAAGGGTATCTAGTGGCTACTTATTTCAAGTCCCCCATCTCTGTTTATATTATTATGGTTCTCATGTTCTCAATAGCCTCTCTATACAATATTTTAAATTAGCGATCTTATTTTTTGATGATTTTGAAGTTCTCCAAACATACCCAATGCTTGGTTTTTATTGAGTGTTAAAAAAGGGTTGAAGTGTGTACACATTCATGCTTTATGTTTGCCACATGTTCTTTCAAAAATACTTGGAATTATTAACCAATCTTTCCAAAGTAGCATTTCCCATAGGAGAAATAAATTTTGTAGATTCCTTTGAGCTAATGTTGGTTAATGTCATCCTTGCAGACTTCATTTTCAATCTATGGTTTCAATTTGTTTACATGTAGTTATGATTTCATTTTTCTTAAGTACATGTGCTAATTTTTTAGCAATGCCTTGAATATAGGGTAAGTATGCTCTTTCGCTAGTAGGTTGTGAATCTTTTGAGTGTGACTTATTCTTAAATATCCTTAAGTATTTCTTGATGTCTTTATCCTTGTACCAATTATTACTAAAAACATTATTTAAGTGTAATTTTTCTTGTTCAATATGTTCATTGTCAGATATTCTCATTTCTCTTATAGTCGGTGTGTTCAAATTTCCAAATTTTTGAGAGGGGTGTGGTGAGAGTTTGCATGAAGGTAATTTCCTGTGTGTTTTTTCTTTATGAAGACTTGGTTTCCAAAGGTTACATTATATTTATAGTGATAAATACAATAAGGAATGGAATTCTTTTATGCTATTTAAGTTCCATCGTAAATTTGATGTCATTCAAGATACTATTGAGGTGACTGATTTTTTTCTTTAGATTCACAATTATTGATAATCCAAAGAACTATATTAAAACATATATTATTAAAATAGGGATTAAAACCAGAGGTGTTACATCCCCCTCCCCCTTATTTTAGCATTGTCTTCACTGCTCAACATGGTACAACCATACGGGTAACATAATTTAAATAAAAATTTCAAAATACATGTGGGTATGCTTCACACATAGTATATGCAAACTCTGATTTCACTTCTTCCAAGTTGTAGCTTGTCCAATGGAAATTTACCCATGAGACAAATTTTTTCCAAAGCATCATGAACTCCCTATCTAGTATGTGCACTAGCTGTATTGGGAATTCTCCTTCTAGATCCACCTAAATTAAAGTCCAATCAATGACATGGTTGGGATCATGTACATAATTTTCCAATAAAGGCATACGAAATAAATTATTCACTTTAAATTTTAATGGAAGTAGGAAATTCAATATTGCTTGCAATTGATCCTATCCCGTCCAATATCTCAAATGGACCACAAAATCTGGTTGTCGACTTAGTAAAAATAATCAACTTTAATCAGCTACTTTTGGATTCACTTTTAAAATCAAAATTTCCCATTTTATATTATATGGCTAGCCTTTTCTTATCTAAATAAATAATTTTTCTATCTTGGGTTACTTTCAAAATCTACTTAACTTTATCCATATGTTCTTCCATTTCCTTGAGCAATTGTGGTCCAAGCACTACTCTCTTTATTGGATTGTCCCAAATTACTAAAGTATTTCACTTTCTTCCGTATAAATATTCAACTGGACTCAACTTTAATAAATTTTTATACTCGTTATTATCATAAAACTCAACCAAATGCAAGTAATATTCCCACCTGGATGGTTTATCCATCACATAGATTCTGAAAATGTCTTTAATTATTATAATTGATTCTCTTATTTTTCCCATTTGGTTCTATATTATATGTTTTCCTAAAGTTCATATTTCAGCCAAATAATTTAAATAATTCTCTCTAAAATTTTGAATTAAACTTTGGATCTTTTATTGAAACAATTGGTTTTAGCACTCCATGCAATCTAGCAATTTCCTTCATGCAAATTTTCGCAATAATAGCTACCTTATGAAGTCTAATTTTGTTAAGCTTTATATAAGCCACATTTTAACCCTAAACCCCATTATTAAACATCAAATAATGATTTATTACATTTATATTATTATATTGTTATGTAGGCTAGAATATTTCATTGTCCCATTTTATTATAATTGTACCCTTGGTCTTGTATATAATTAACACTAAGGAGACCTAGTATTAGGCTTATCAAATCATGTATTGTATAATGTTTTCATTATAAAAGGAGGATTTCCATTGAAGTAGGATTTAATTATTGGTTTCTTAGAAATTTTAGGATGCAAGGTTCATAACATTTGGTATAAGAGCTTATGATCCTAGGGTTTTCCTACTTCAAACAAGTCATTTTGGAATTTTCGCTATAAATGTTTTTTGGGACACTTCAAATGGTGAAATTTGGAGCATATGGAGGTTGGGTAACATCTGGTGAAAATTTCATATTTTTATTCGTTATGATTTCAAGGATATGCTTTGAGGAATTTATGGTTCTTGAATGCTCCTGAAATTTGTTTCAAACATATTAGTTTTAGATTTTTGCTATATGCATGCATGTATGTGTGTATGTATGTATGTATGTATGTATGTATGTATATGTTTTTTCGGGGGGGATTTTTCAGCTTATAAATTTTTTAAGGGACAAAGGTGCGATCACTAGGTATCTATGATAAAAAAATTAGAATTTTTTTCTCTATACTTTTAGAGTTATGCTCTAAGGAAGTTAAGATTCCTTAAGCTCTTGTGATCCATTTCAAACACGTCAATTTGAAAGTTTCATTATAACCTTTTTCAAGAATGTTTTAGAATGTGAAATTTTAAGTAGACAAAGGAGAGATATCTAGGTACATATGGTAAAAATTCATACTTTGGTTCACTATATTTTCATAGATATGCCCTACGGGAGTGAAGGTTTCTCATTGGTCCTGAAGTAAATTTCAAATAGATCAACATGGTATTTTTTCTATAACATTTTTTGCGGGACTTTTTATACTATGAAATTTTTATAGGTCTTAGGAGGCATAGAGAAGTACCTCAAGTAAAAATTTTAGAATTATATTTGAATAAATTGGACATGCGAGACACTATATAAGTTTTCATTTGGGAAAAGGCCAAAAATAAACAAGTTTTGGGACTTTCACTTGGCACATCAAATTTTGGTTAGACCTATAGAATTGTAGAGAATACATATTGAAGTGTTATATACCAAAAAATTAGATTCAAAATGGCTCAAATATAATATATATATTCTCCAAATTAAGGTTTTAAAGGTATACAAATTACAAGTAACATAATATTTGATTAGAAGATCCACTTTTTTAGGGTGAATGAAAATTGTGATAAAGAGGAGAACTATTATTATTTTGTCACATGGCTCCAAAGAAATATAAAAAATATTCTAAACCAATTAAATTTCCTGAAGGATCATTTAGGATTTATGAAGAAAGTGAAGATGTCGAATTTAGCATCTCCCAATTAGAGAAGAAGGTTAATTAAATGGACAATTGTATGTTTAAAAAGGTGGAATATTAGGTTCCTAAGAAAACCTCAAAAGAGAAATGATAAATGAAATGGAAAAAATTTATGAATGAAACTAAAAAATATATGATGAATGAAATGGAAAAGACGTTGAATGAAAATAAGGAAGAAATTAAAAACCCATAAAATAATTATAAACCATTATATTAAAGTATATGGAGATCCAGGGAAATCATGAACATATGGAGAAGCATGCTATTGAGACTCAATCACAGATAAGGGAGTATTTTATCACATTTGGAGAGCACAAATATTGAATCTCATAACATAATAATGAATTTTCAATCCAAGATCCACATCACTAGGGCTTCAAGACAACACCAAAGAAATACAACATTCCAAAGATCAATATGAGCATGTTTGATGGTAACAATATTAAAATATGGATACACGAAGAGGCATCCTTACATTAAGTAAATATTACACTCGTGCTTTCAGAACAAGACCAACATGTATGGTATCAATGAAATTGCGAAACATATTTTTTTTTTTTAATATATATTGGTCAAAATTTACAAAGTAATTGATAGAAAATTATGGGGATATTAAGAGAAATATTTTCTCTAGTCAATTGTTAGATATTATACAAAAAGTTCCAATTAAAAATCACATTCAAGTATTCCAAAAGTCAAGTCTCTGGGCAAATAACATTTTAGAGAATACTTTGCTAGACCTCTTTATGAGAAAATTAAAAGGAAGCATCTAATATGATATGTGTTTCTTTGAGCCTAAATCCCTAGAGAATGCTTTCGTTCTAGCGAGGAAAGTTGAAGGAAAAAATATGACTATTAGAAATTGGTAACTAACAACTATAGAGAACATCATGATTCCTCTCTTAACCTCACTCAACCAACAATGTTGACACCTCAAAAAATGGATGAAAGAAGAGTAAAAGGACCATGTTTCAAATATCACCAAAAACTAAAGTAAGGGGCAGAAACATGGCTAGAATAGATTATTATACATATAAGATGAAGAGGAAGAAGATAAAGAATTATACCATCACAAAATATAGTGGTGGAAGTGACTAATTCAATAGTAACATGTCACGCATTGGACAATATCAATACTTTACAAACCCTTAAGATAGAAGGATATATCAAAAAAGAAAAAGATGACAATGTTGATCGATTCTGGATGTACCAATAACTTTATCAATTACAAATTAGCAAAAAATTTCAATTGTTTCATTTATCCAATGTCAAAGTTGCAGGTAATGATTGCAGATGGAGGTACCATAAATTGTTCAGAGAAGTGCCATAGTATTAAGCTCAATATGGGGGAGTATTTATTGTATTGTCCCATGATTTCAATACAAATGGGCGGTGTTGATGTTGTACTAGGGGTCTAAAGTTTATAACTTTTAGGAAAAGTGACCCTTAATTTTAGATATATTTTCATAATATTTTTCTTTGAAGGAAAGGAAGTTCAACTTATATGTATACAACAAAAACCCAATAAAGTGATAAGCTCTAATAGTATGAAATTTTTTCTAAAAAAGGGACACCAAGGTGCAATTTCATAATTGTGTTAACTATGATTTTAAACATCCATATCATCTATGTTAGGGGATATTCATAAAGTTATCAAATATAATTCCAAGATATTTGGATTAATGCCTAAGGGCCTTCAACTTGCTCGAGATCATGACTATGTTAATTTTTTTAGCTTGAAGGTGTACCATAGATAAATGAAGAAGGGAAAATCATACTAAAAGTAGAAACAAACCTTGAAACAAGGATTAGACAGCCAGGTAATCCAAAAATTGTGGAGTACCTCATCAAATAAAATAACCTACAAGTGGAAGGGATGACATGGTGTTATGCAGACTAATCCCTCTTGCAGATAAGAGTGATCTCCCTAGATTTCCAACAAAACCTAGTAACAAACATCAAAATAATTTCTACCTTTCCTTAGCCCATAACTAAAACATGAAACACGTATCATGCGAAGGATCAATTACCTATTAACAAAGTTCTTGTAGAAGTCCTTTCAATGCTTTCCACAACCAACTTTTCCTCATTGCATTAGAGGCTTCCCAAATGCTTTCAACAACTTCTCCATGATGCTCCAAAAGAGATATTCATAGACAAAAACACTAAAAGGGATAAAAGCATCTGGCATATAAAATAAAAGGTAAATGAAATCCATAATATAGCATACACCATATAATTGAATCAATAATCAGTTATAAACCATGCGAGTGATCAAGGAACCTTGTAAATAACATCATAATAGACATAATTAGGAAATAACAATTAATTTGTATTGAATTGAAAGGAAAAAAAGATTACAACTTGGTTTCCTTGATTTCACAAGCCTCTTCCAATGGTCTCATTTCATTCCCTTGATGACAAGCTCATCAGACCAAAAAAACAACATAAGTTTACAAATCCAAGTCCCTCCTCTTCCTTCAGTCCTATGTTCAATTTATAGCCACGATGAAGAGGTTTCTAGTTCCTCTTCTCAAGGGATATGATTCTTAAGAAGAGGATATTAGTTCCATGATCCAAGGGATGAGGCACAGATATGTAGTGGTTTGAGGTCTCTAATTTAGATAATATTCCTCCACCAAAGCTTCTATAACTTACTTTTTAATTTTTACCTGCGTGAATAGTGTTGGACACCTAATTTGCTAAGGGTTAAGGTGTGGGAAATGGATAGTCAAAGGAAGTCCAAGAGACCTTGGAATGCAGAATACAAGAATCAGAATGAATGTAATATAAATGTACATATATGTCAATAATTGATCACTCACACTTATCTTTCTTATGTTGTGTATTCCTACCTATTCTATTGTTGAGTTTAACATCGTATCAGAGCAGGAAATCCTCGACCCTGCTCCAATTTGAACCACTAGTTTTTTTGGTCTTTCAGTGCATGTCAACTCTACCATCAGTCTTGCACATCTGAGCCAAAATTCCAATTGAATTCTTTTCCCTCTCCTGAAATAGAAAAAAATGAATGTTCTCCCTCATACTAAGGTCTGTTACCTATCTCTGCACCTCATTATATCCTATCAGCCAGCAGAGTGACCATTTTTTTGCAGAGTAAATGGTTTTGCCATTTTAATCCCACTGCATAGTTCGAAGGTTGTTCACACCATGATCTTACATCGACCTCCCCATCCATAGTAGAGGTATTCGTTGTGGATACTCCACAATTAAAATTTTATACCACCCAACGTTACTGCTGGACCACGCCGTCTCACTTACATCGTGGTTCCTCATATATACAACACCTTGTTATGCAGATAAATTCTTCTTGCGGACAAGAAAAATCTCCCTATTATCCTAAGGATATCTAGAAACAAACAACCAAATAAAAACCATTTTCTCTAGATCATTTGTGATTCAAAATTATTAATAACAAAGTATGAGGACATGCCTCTACCTGAAGTCCAACGCTTGCTGAAATCTTCTATCCAGTCGCTCCAAAAGAGGTCACTTCAACATGTGAAACCTGCAATCAAAGACAAATAAAAGGATTAAAAGCACCTGCAAGATATAATAATTGAGAAAACACTAATCTATCTCAGTGATCATGGAATCTAAGAATTGAATTACTCAAATAGATACGTGAACAATTCAATGAAAAAATGAAATCCATTTGTATTAACTTTTATAATAAGAAGTAACCTTACAACCTTTTGCCTTGATGTTATACAAGTTCTTCCGGGGTCCGGAATAATCGTTTCTCCTTAGATTGACAAGCCTTCTTCTCTATGAACTAGCATGAAGTTATGGACATGAGTGTGTGATTATTCTCATATAAAAAATGGCTAGTATGGAGAGTATGCTCTCTTAGGAAATTCTTCAACAACTAATATGTATGTCTACCCTTGAGACTGAAACATGAGCTCAATTTATAGGGAAATGGAGGTAGTTTCAGTTCCATGAAGAGGGGGATGGATTCCTCTCGTGAAGGGATTTAAGCTCCATATACCAAGGGATAAACTCCATGAGTGAAGGTATAGAGCTCCGTGAGTGGAGGGATAAAGCTCGAACTGATCATGCCTCTAGAAGCTTCCAGTTGGGAGAATATTCGTCCAGATGGGCTTCTAGAACTTAATTTTTCCTTTATTTGACAGTTTACGGGGGTCTGCAGGTTTTTTAAGCAAAACGTGCGGGATGTGCCACAGGTTATAGAGAAAATATCTACGGATCCGCAGGAAAGATCTAGGAAAAGTGCGGAGTTAGAATTTTTAGGTTTTTAATGAGATTCTCTCCAATTCCAAGACTTGGTTTAGGAAAATTAGGGTTTTTGACATCAAAGGGAGCGTAATATAGGTAATGATGAACCTATATAGAAAATTAAATGCCATGGTGACAAAATAATGTGTAACATATTGCCCCCTAAAGTGCGAAGTCTGAGGTAGTTCTGAAGAGTGAAGTGCTTTATCTTTTAGAGAATTGGATTGTGGACACACTAGTCAAAAGCCTGTAAAAAACATTCAATGCAAACATATATATGTATATCATCGCTGAGGTAGGCATTCCCATACTCAAATCAAAACTAACTACATGTTATGGCACATAAATGATTTTAAAATTACATCGTAGTAGACACAGCATGGATGCAACCATCAATCATAAGTATTCTACTGTATCATCAATAATAAAACTCCTGGCAGCCTGGATGGTGGAAACTAGATCCAGGGTCTTCATTTCTGCTTCCCGAACTAGTATGATTCTATCCATGCGATTGATTGTGTTGAAGTTAAACATGGTAGAAACCACTTGATTACCAGTCAATGATGTGAACTGTTAACAAGTGTGAGAGAAACCACAAATAATGACAATGGCTCTCAAAGTACTCAGTACAATCCACAAAGTGTGAATGAATAATTTGTAGATGAACACTTCACAAAATCATTTGATTGAAGGTCAATGATGCAACCTATCGTCGAAGGATAGAAACCTACCATTAGGGCATGCAGATCTCAAGGTACTAATAGGAATCTAGATCATATTTCTAGATGACGAGCTGTCGTCGATAGAAAGCGACCCGTCATAGGAAAACCCATGACACGAAACCACTAGATCAAGTTTTGAAGAAATATTTGCAAGGACTGAATCAGGGATGATCAACACGAATGGAGACAAATGTTTGCAATGAATGGTTTATTTGAAATGTTCTCTAAAACACATAACGACACTACAGATGGTTTGGTAACAATTGACCTAAAGCTAATACCCAGAAACTGGCTGAAGACTTTTAATGTGGTTTGATTAACTGTTAGACAAAGGATTTTCCCAACCCAGGTACAAGTGTGACAAAAGTGTCGTGTTCAAGAGTGGTATACTACTTTTAAAACAAGGGTGACTGTTAGGTCTCTGTAATAAGAAAGATTGGCAAAGTCTGATCACAGAGTTAACATCATTTCAACCAACTTTGGGATTCTAGGATCTAGCCCTCCTGAATCCGGAGAGGGATCTCTCCAATATGTACAACGATGGATGTTGTCTTTGAAGTTTAAAGTGATGATATTAGGCTAGTTATGAGGTCCAAGGGTTTTGTTTGGTCTTTTCGGATGATTGAACATAATTGCTGTCTGAGGTAGTAAGATCTATATGTAAATAGGTTCAACGGTGAGAAGTTGCAAGCAAAAGAGTAAGCTTTCATCGAGAAGGGGGATGATGGCAAGTTGTCAATCCATTGCGCTATGGAGTCATAAGAGGATTTAATTGAAACATTCAGGTTCAAGAATGATCTATGGGGCAAGTCATCTATGCCTAAGGATATCTTTAGAGTTTGATTTATGGGATGGAGTGATACAAATAAGAAAGGGAAAAGACAGATGCAGAACAAAGAGCAGCCCAGGATCTGGTAAGTACTTTGAAACTAGCCAGCCTTTGACCAAGCACTTAAGAAAAACATAGAAGCAAACTAGGATCTAGTAAGTACTTTGAAACTATCCAGCCTTTGATACACTTCTAATAGAATACAAATAAAGACGAAGGGAAACTTGAAGGCAACCTTTGGAGTAGAAACCAGTGGGCTGGGCTCACCCTAATCCTCTCCTAGCTCTCCTTTACTTAGTTACATCCAAGACAATCACAAAGATAACACAGAATGGCCTAAGATCTGATAAGTACTTCAAAACTAGTCAGCTTTTAACACATCTTAAGGGAAACAATCGAATAGTTGAGCAAACAATAAAGGGACTCAGGGCTAACCTTTGATTTCCTCAATTCATTCCTTACACAACATATATTGAAAGTAACATCTAAAAATAACATTCAGATGTGACGAAAAGATGAGGGAACGCCAACATCTCTGTACTTAGACTGAATTAAATCATTTCTAAATAACACAATTAGAAGAAAACATTGAAATAAAGATTTCTCAGCCAAAGAAGGTTACTGGTATGCAGTAAGTCCTAACACTGTTCAAACTGTTCTTTACAGTGGAAAATGAAACGAATTGAAAACAAAAATAAAATGACAAGTTCACAGTGAGAATAACATCACCATCAACATAGACCAGGATCCCATAAAACAGCTTGTATTAATGCTTCAAACCGGTTACAATCTTCAGGTCCAATGTTTTAATCCATCTCTCTTCACAACCTAACCTATCTGCTACAAGCAGAGCTCCAAGAGCCGATGAAACCACTATCTACAGTCAAGAGTTTTCAGCTCAGTTACATAGAATGTTTCAGCAATTACATTAACAACCAACTAATCCAACCCCTCACTCATCTTCTACTGAAGTATTTATAGAAGGATGAGGAGGTGAGAGCTAACAAAATATCTCTCGAAGCAATTAATACAGATTCAAGACTTCGTGGCCATTTGAGAGGCTCGATGAAGAAATTCACAGGTGGAACACTGTATTAACTGTTTTACATTTACGAATTAAGCTCAGCAGGAGCTTTATTTGACTTTGAGGCTCTGCGTACTGTGGGGAGCAACTCTGCAGATATTCTGTCATTAAATTTGGGGCAGAAATAACTTCTTTGGCTGTTCCGAGGCATAATATCTGATCCTGTTCAATAAATTTAGCTTGTGACTGAGCATTTTGAGGCAATAGGTGGCACTACGGCGGTGGAGGAAATATGCCTGATGAAACACTTTAGGTTTTCTTTTAAACTGTGTTTTAAATTGGGGATTAGGCTTTTGATATCTGTCTTAGCCGTAATCCCCACAAAAAATGTCTTCAATCTTCATCTGCTGTGCCGTGTCTTCAAAACTGATACTCTTTAACTGTGTTTTGAATTAAAATAGTGTCTTGTCGATGTGCAGACCAGCACTGGGCTTTATGGCATCAATACTCATAGAGTACTGACGAAACATGAAATAGAGCCCGTGAATGGCTTCTTTTAGATAGCTCGAAAGCACAGGAAACGTCTTTCCCATCCCTCGGCTTTCCTTCATTCTATAATGGAAAACCATTAAAACACCTGAAAAACACAAAAACAGTTAAGAAATCCTGCGGAAATGGGTTTAAACTGCTTCGGATGGCGGGGGAGGAGCGTAGCCGTCGGATGAAGGAAACCAACGGTGGAGATCTGTATAGAAAGGCAAAAAGGATAGCAGGAGAAGAATAAGGAGGAGCAGTTTTGGACCGTCCGATCTGGACACGTGGACGGTCCAGATCTAATCGGAGGGTCTCAATTGGGGGTGGCAGAAAAGGGGATGCGATTGAATTTCCAGTGCGATTAAGCGCTGGCCGTTGATCTACAGATCAGATCGACGGAGGAAAATGAATTGGCGGGTTTTTGAAATGGCGGTAAGACTTGCGATCGGAGGGAAAAAGGACCGTTGGATAGGTGGGAAATGGACGGCCAAGATTTAATCGGAGGATCGCAATCGGAGAGGTCACAAAACAACATGCAATTGAAACTTTGCGATTGAGCCCTTTGCGATTGAGCGCTGGCCGTTGATCTGAGGATTAGATCGACGGCCTGGAATGAATCAGAGGTAATCGCAAGGGGGTGAAACATTGCGATGCGATTTAGCGATAACCGTTGATCTGCAGATCAGATCAATGGTGGAAAACCAATCGGGGGAGTCGCGATCGGGGGGAAACAAAAACGCATGCGATTCAAAGTTTGCGATGCGATTGAGCACAGGCCGTTGGATCAAAGGACTAGATCAACGATCAGGATTGCTACGACATACGCACCGGCGAAAAAACCTTTAAACACATGGAAACCAAAGTTTTTTGTGAATAAAACAAGTTTAACGGATTGGGCGGAAAATATATAGGTAAAGGAAAAAGGCGCCCGATTGCGGGGCCGGGGGCTTTCACGGAATGTAATATGCCCGGGAGTTATAAAGACAAGGGCTAATCGCAATCGGGCCATTGAGCCTGGTCTTTCCGATCAACCCATTTGTATTGTTTCCGATTGCGATTGCGCGATCGGCTCTTTTCAATCAACCCATTTATATTCAACACATGGTTTTAAGTTTTAACTTAGAACTTTCGGAAAGTGGGTTTTTGGGTTTACAAAGGAAAATGAGCTTTGTAATGGTTCAAAGTCATGCACCCTTTGGATATTTGCGATTAGCGCCGAAAGCTTTGGCGTTTGGTTTTAACACATGGGCATGTGGGGGGAAGTGGTTTAGGACTTAGCCCAAGGGGCTTAGTCCATAGCAATAAAACTTTGTTTTTTATGAAAAAATTTCAAGGTTTTCAATGGATTTGGGGGTTTCGGCACAGTTCAAAAAAGAAGTTTCAAACCATGTCAGGAATATTTTTACGGATGGAAGGAGAAACTCATGAAAAGTAGAGGAATAATATGGAGAAAAAAGGGGAGGAAAATGATGATTTCTTCAGCAGTTTGTTATACGAAATCAGCAGAATTTTCTGAGTAAAAAATGGGACAGTAAATGAGGATTTTGGACAGAGGCATGAGGCCTACAAGGAGTCTTCAAGAGCCAACAATTTTTAGTGATAAAATTTGTTCCTTGGAGGCTCAAAAAGGATCTTAGCCACCTTTTGGTATAACAAAATATTATAGGTGGCTAACAGTGGCTCCACTTGGGGATGGTGCCTTCTTGAAGGCATCAAGAATTCAGACTTGATTTCTGGGAGGCTGATTAGTTGCCTCATCCATTGGGATGTCCTTCTGTGATTGAATGAGCTTTTCTAAAAACATATTTGGCAGCCATGAAAACAATGGACCTTTATCAACCAGCTTGCTACCTACCCAATCCTACAGATCTAGCATTTTTTCTTCATCACAGTGCACTTGGATTGGAAAACTCTTTACAAAACATTTTATTCTTTTGAAAGCAGGAAATATAATCTAATTCTACTCCTTATTTCTCCCTAAACTCAGATTAAACAATTGAGCTCAGATATTTCTCTACCTAGTCTACTGTCCGTTGGGATTAAACAGTCCAACAAACTTTCATTCTCTAAATTCTACAACAGAAATTTAAAAATAGTCAAGTCAAGATTGAGCTGTTTGACTTGCTATGATTTATGAAATAAGAACAAGCTGCTCATAGATTATTATTTGCAGAAAATTAAATCAAAATGGAAGGCTTAAGATCTGAAAGTTTCTCATTATGGCCTTCTTTTTCTTTTCATAGCTATGATTTTTATTTTTTCTGTGAGCTATCTCTTCCTTGATATCTGATTCAGATTTTGGGCAAATTAGATCCAGTTTTTCTCTTTTATGACTCAGAAAAATAAAACAGTTTTGAGTCATCTCTCTTTGGAAACTTTGGTTCATATTTTGAACATGTTTGAACCTTAAATTTCTATCCTAATCTATCTACTGCTAAGCCAAGATTAAACAGTTTGGCAAATCAAATTCACTACCCTATCAGCAGAAAATTGAAAGCTAATTAGTCAAGATTAAACAGTTTGACTAACTAGAAGTGTGTTTTGCAGGAGTGGCATTTAAGCTTGCACACTTTCAGATTTATTCCTCTTTTTGGCATGGGGCTGTGCCTTTCTTGTTTTTCATTTCTTCCCTCTTTTCTTTCTTTCTTTCTTTTTGTATTTTTTGATTTTTCATAACTTTTAATGCAATGGTGGATGAAATATTTATAATGAAAAAAGAAAAATAAGGCTTAAAAATATATCATGAATCAAGAGAAGTAATGCTTGAGCATCCTGCCATTGACATGACCCCCAAACAAATCTGTTCCATCCAGCTCTTGTAAGAAGAATGCATTATTTCCAGCAACTGAATGAATGGAGTAAGGGCCAAGCCATAGATTGTCAAATTTACCATGCTTTCCCTTATCTTCTCTATTTGAGTCCCACTTTAAAACTTTGTCCCCAATCTTGAAATTGTTGGCCTTTTTTCTTCTGTCAAATATCTTCTTGATATGGTCTTGCTTCTGCAATGCTTTGTTGTACACTTCCTCTCTGGTTTGCTGAAGATGAATGGTTTGATTTATTCTTATGATTATGTCATTTTATTCAGTCTGCAACTCTTGAAGCAACTTCATAACTGGTACACCAAGGCTGTTAGGAAAAATTGCATCTGTACCATACACAAGCTGGAAGGGTGACATACCAATAGATTTCTTCAAAGTTAATCTGTCAGCCCAAAGTGCATGGATCAACTTTGTGTGCCAAGACTTCTTGTTGTCCTCCAACAGTTTCTTTATTATGTTCACTAAGCTTTTGTTGGAAGATTCTGCAAGTCCATTACCTTGAGGGTAATAGGCTGTGGAATGCCCTAGTGTTATCTGGTATTTATGACAGAAGTCAACCATTTTCTTTGATCCAAATGCTGCTGCATTATCTGTGATGATCTTGGTAGGACAGCTAAATCTGGAAAGGATATTGGTTTCTATGAACTTTATAATAACTGAATCATTGGCTTGCCTACAAGGAATGGCTTCTATCCACTTAGTGAAATAGTCTGTGGCAGTAAGGATCCATCTATGCTGGGTAGAAGATGAGGGATGGATTTCACCTATGAAGTCAAGTCCCCACTATTGAAATGGGGCTTCAACAGTGATTGGATGCAGAGGAAGGGGTAACAATTTCCTTTTTCCTTCGAATATTTGGCATTTATGGCAAGTAGTGGTCATCTTGTGTACATCAGGAAAAAGAGTAGGCCAATAGAAACCAGCCCTCAAAATTTTGTTGGCTGTTGACTTCCAATATAAATGACCCCCACACTCTCCTTCATGAAATTCCTGCTTAACCTTCTCTGCATCAAACTCAGGCAAACATTTAAGCAATATACCACTAGCATTTTTCCAATAAAGACATTTATCAATAATGCAATAGTTTACGGCTTTTAACTTTAAGAATCTTGCCTTATTTTTGGATAAACCAGGAGGTTTATTCAGATTAAGCAAAACATAAACAATATCAGCGTACCAAGGAGAAATCATAAAATGATCTTGAACAACAGGAGTTGAGAGTTCTTCTTGGTTATCTAAAGCATCGATCATATTAATATCAAGAAGTGCACAATTTGATTCATCCATTAATTTAGCTAGACCCTGGCCTTTGATGAGCTTAGTGGGTTTTATTTCTAAATCATATTCAAGAATTAATGCAATCCACTTACCTCTTTTACCATCTGGATCCTGTGTTAGAATGTCTTTAACAACCGAATTAGGGACAAAGGCAATGATGTGTGAGTGAAGGATGTATACTCTGAAGTCTTTCAACGCTTTAACCAAAGCAAAAGCTTGCTTTTCCATAATATTATACTTCAAAGGGGCATCCCTCAATGCCTTGCTAAAGAATGCAATAGGCTGCTCTTGTCCTTGTGGATTTTTTTGTAAAAGGACAACAGCAATAGTATGTTCTGATGCAAATGAGAAGATATAAAAATCTTTTGAAAAATCAGGGCTTATGAGAACCGATGTTTTGGTTAATGCTTGTTTCACCAGCTCAAAGGATGTCCTTGCTTCCAAGGTCCATTTTATCCCTTGCTCCTTCTTCAAAATGTTTGTGATATTTTTAAGGAGCTCTGCCAAGTTAGGGATGAACCTTCTCAAAAAGTTAATCTTTCCAATGAAAGACTACAACTCTTTGATATTTCGAGGATGAGAGATTTGCAATATAGCCTCAATCCTCTTTGGATCTATCTTTATACCCTCCTCTGAAATAATGTGTCCAAGAAGCTTACCTTCTTAGAGACCAAATAGTGTCTTCTTAGGGTTCAAAGATATTCCAAACCTTCTGCACTTCTAGAAAACCTTTCGCAAATGTTCTAAGTGTTCTTCATCCGTTTTTGAAAACACAGTTACATCATCGAGATAGATAATGATGAAGAAGCCCAATTCTTCCGAGAATGCTATGTCCATGGCTCTCTGAAAGGTTGCTCCAGCATTCATTAGACCAAAAGGCATTTTCACATACATGAAAGTTCCCCATGGTGTAGTAAACGCTGTCTTTAATTGATCATCAGGGTGGACTAAGACTTGGTTATACCCTGAAAAGCCATCTAGCAAAGAAATTCTTTTAGACCCCACCACCCTTTGCAAAATGTGATCCATCTTGGGTAAAGGGTAGTTGTCTTTCAATGAAGCTTTGTTTAGATTTCTGAAGTCTATACAAAGCCTGATTTCTCCAGTCTTCTTCCTAACGGACACCAGATTAGATACCCACTCAGAATATCTAATAGGGACAATAATGCCAGCCTCATACATTTTTATGATCTCCTTCTGAACCAATGGCAACTGGACGGGGTTTATTCTGCGCAGTTTCTGTTTAAATGGTTTTTGGTTTTCTTTAAGAGGGATTTTGTGCTGTATTATTTCAGTGTCATAGGATTTAAGATCTTCGTAACTCCATGCAAAAACATCAGAAAATTCTTTGAACAGCTCTATGTATTTGAGTTTAATGTGAGATGGCAAAGTTTTGGACAGTTTGATCATTTTCGGTTTTTCCTCACTACCTATATTTCACTCCTTTACTTCAGTCTCTATAGGTTCCAGTTTTGGTTTATTGGCCACATCATCAAAATCAAACAGTTCTTCTAGAGGGGCCAAACCCTTGGGAAAACTATCATGCTTAGAATGCAGAGTTTCCCATTCCTCTGTTTCAGATTTTGCACTTATTTCTGCTTGGTCTCTAAGTTTGATAGTCGGAAGGTTAGTGTCTATAGGCTCAGGAGACGTTTCTTCTTCCCCAAGAAAATTTTATTCACTACAGTCTGTATCATAATCTGAATCTGAACTATGGGGCTCAAATTCATTTCTGAATTGCATGAAGTCTTCTATTTGTTTATCTCCGTCAAACACCTGCCAATATTTCTTGTTATCTGGGATAGCTGGTCTGAATTTTATCTGAGAGGTGTCATCATACAATATTGGGCAGGTTCTAGCAGCAAAGGCTAAATTGTGGGCTGCAATGTTTCTTTTCCTTGGGACAAAAATCAAGTTGGACTCCTCAAACGTTTTTAAAAGATCCATAACATCATTCCTGTAGGCCCTAAGTCTGGGGTGATTTGCATTATACTCCCCATTAACTTGCCTAATGATTAATTTGGAATCACCATATACATTGATTCTCTTGGCACCTAGCTTTTTCAAGAGATGCAAGCCTAAGAGAAGGGATTCATACTCCGCTATGTTGTTGGAACACTGAAAGTTTAATTTACATGAAATACATTCTGTATGATTGTTTTCAGTGTTAGTGATCCAGACACCCGCACCAGCATTTGTTTTAGTGCATGACCCATCAAAATACATATTCCATAGAGGAACATTTTCAATTTTATTGTTTTGGTGTATCTCCTTTATATAATTTGATCCCTCCAGCTTTTCATCGGGTTGAGGATCGTCTTCTCGACTGTCAAGTTTTAAGTTTAATGGATTGATGACTTGCAGTTCAAGACCTGTGTTTAGTTTGCTAGGGTTTTTAGACACACTAGACTATTTCGGCAGTTCAGCGCTGTGGTCCTCTTCCTCCGTTTCAGCCATTGATTCTGTTGAAATGATTTGTTCGGTAAGTGCTTCATCATTAAACATGATAAAAGAATCGAGGCTTGTGCTTACAGCGTACAAAGGAGAGTTTTGAGGCTGGTCTTGACTTGTCACTGTGTACTGCATGTGGATTTCCCTGTAAAGTCTTCTAGTCTGATTAAAAACAGGGATAGTCGCATAGGTCATGTCCATCTGCATGGTTCCCTGTAGCTTAGCCCCCCAAGACCTTGATAAAAGCATTCCATACTTTGGGGGTACATCAGCCACAACAACATCCATGACTAAACATTTGGCTGGAATCTGGGTTAAGTTAACACAGAGATCTTTTATCAATCCTAGACATTTAACTCTACTTGAGTCAAAGGAGTACAAGTCTTTGTAAGGTCTGGTAATTTCAAGACCCAGGATTTCCATTACATCTTTTGGCATTAAATTATGGGAAGCACCCGAGAAATGCATAGCGTTGTGCAGAATTTTTTCATGAATGTTTAAGCTTACGTAAAAGGGAGGGACAGGACCCTCTTGGAACTTTCCTTCAATCTTTGGACCAAAAATAAGCTCTGGTTGGTCATCATTAAGATTGAGTGAATCTTCATTATCTTCTAAGTTCAAAGATTTCAAAATTTTGGACCTATATACATGTTGGGCAGCTAACTCAGTCAAAGGAACAACAATTTTGATCTTTGAGATTTCCTGTTCTAGGCTAAAAAGGTTTTGACTCTTTAAAACATTGATTTCAACCTTTTTTACTGCCACTTTATCAGCAATAACAGCTTGCTAATTTGTTTTATCTATAGTTGGAACAGTTGTTTTACCAGGAGTACTAGCCGGGGTGTTAGTACTGCTAATGTTTGCACTCCGTTTTCCAATATTTTGAGTGTCTTTCTCTTTACCACTACCAGAATTAACAGCTACTATTTTGTCTTTTTGGTTGATGGTTTTAGACTGGGTTGCAGTGCTGTTTTGAGAATGTTTGTCAGAGGTTTTATTGTTGGGGGTTTGTTGATTAGATTTGCTTCTGAGTTCATATTCCTTTAAAGGTTCTATGACCGCGTTTTCCATATTCTGATAATAATTTTCATTATCATTTCTTTTGTCGTCTTAAGGTGTATAAAGACCTTGTTTATTGTCATAATGAACCTCAAAGTCATCATCATCTACCCCAAATAAGTTTATATCATCCTCCTCTATCATCTGTTCTGCTTGCTCAACCTCACTTAAAAAGTTTTGATGAAAGGGAGGGGTGATATGTTGATCATCTTCCCGAGATCTGTTTGGAGGCTGATTTCTTCTAATATTTTGATTCAGGCTTTCGTTTCTGTTTTGAGGAGTGTTTGGATTTAAACTTGCTTGCGCTCTCTCCAGAATGCTCATTTTCTTCATCATTTCTTCCATCATTCTTTCCATCTTTGAGCTTGAAGTGGAAGGGGTGGATTCCTCTCTAAAAGATACTCTTTTTTCAGCTTTCATCCTCGCTCTCTTCTCCATAAGGTTAACTTCCACAGAAAGAGCACCTCTTTGCATATCTTCAAGGGTTGCAAAAACTCTTTCTCTGAGTGAATATGTCATGTCTGGATCAAACCCTTCAGGAAATTTGTTTAGAGATGAGCCCTGAGGAGGTTTTAGTTCAGGGGAAAGTGCATTATACACGTTGTTAAATCTGGTACAATAAGCTTGTACACTTTCCCCTGGGTTCCTATGGAGATTGTTATAATCAGCAAGGACTTGGAGAGGATTCTTTCTCACTTCCCACTTGTTTAAGAATGTTTGATGGAAGGCTTGGTAATACTATGGGGGGTTAAACCTTTAAACCATTTTCTTGCTTCTCCCCCCAAACTTTGAGCAAATAGTCTAAGCTTGACAGAATCATCATCAATTTCATTTCTGTCAAAGTAGTCATTCATCTTGTCCACATGTTGAGATGTTGTTATAGTATTGCTAGCATCATACAATGGAATTTTGGACTGATAGTCCTGTGGAAGATTGACTAATGGTACAGGAAGGACTAAGGGAGCATACCATGCTGCCATGATAGGTGGTGGATTTACAAGAGGAGGTGTGGGTTGAGGTGGAGTGGTTTGAACAGTGGATGAAAGATGAACAGAAGTTGATGGAACAACAGTAGATTGCTGAGCTGATCTTGGATGAGAGACACCTAGATTATGTAGAAAATGTAAATCAGGAGGTGTTGATTCTCTATCCCCAAGGGGTTCACCTTTTTCCGGGGATGAATGTGAAGACTCAGAATCTAACTGATCTAAATCACCAAATGACCTAGTCCTAAAGGGGTTTAAGAAGTCCGTTTGTGATTTCTGAAGAGCTAAAAGGTTTTCAGGGACTGAATTAGCTCTTAGGGGTGATCTGAAAACAGTTGAAGATTGTATCTTAGGAGACTTCCTAAGGATTCTTTCCGGGTTGTCAACTATCTCAAGTGGATCTGGGTCAGGATGGGCTCTAGTGTGAATCTTTTTAGGAGCCACTATGCTAAGTTTTTAGACCCAAGTAAACAAGAAAAGTTCAACCAGATATGACAATCTCTGAAAGGTCAACTAATCTGTTTTCTTATTTTTAATCCCACAGCCTTTTAACTAGGTTTAAAAGGGTATTGTAATGATGAGGGTTCTTCCCAGTTTAGTCTTAAGGTCTGTTCAGGATTGTGGAGTCGCCAGGTGGAAAGTCCAGAGTGTTTTCAAAGGAGTACACTGTCCACCACAGTGTTTGTGAAACATTCCTTTTCAAGGATATCTCAAAACACAACAAACTCTAACCAGAGATTGACTGGGAGGGAATTCACTAGATATGTCACCCCTAAAAGAGGATGAGACCCGGAGGCTACCTGGCCCTTTCCAGACTCTGTCTTAAGAGTATAGAGTAAAACCCATAAAAACGTAAACAAGATATCAAAAACTGGTGTTTTACTACCAACCTGAAATGTTTTTTGGTATTTTTTGAATTGTTTTATTTATGGTTTAGAAGAATGTCCTAACTTTACCTCAAAACTTAGCTACGGTTATGAAACAAAGACAGTCTATCCTTATGGCTAAGCTAGCTAATTTTCCAAGGTTAGATAAAAACTTAAAAGAATCCTAGGGTTGACCTAGTTTGTCAGTGATTCAAACAAGCTCCATCATGATTACCATTTGTTGGTAGTGCTTGAAAAGGCTGCTTTTTACTCTCAAAATGTTCTCGAATAAAGGGTTTTCTGAGGCCTCTAAAAGATATTAAAAACACTCAGGTCCCCAGCGGAGTCGCCAGAAATGTTAGGTTCAGGTGGCTCAGCTGCAAAATAGAACAATTGTTGCGAAACTAGAGATTCTGGGTTCGATCCCCAGTGGAGTCGCCAGAAATGTTAGGTCTCTGTAATAAGCAAGATTGGCAAAGTCCGATCACAGAGTTAACATCATTTCAACCAACTTTGGGATTCTAGGATCTAGCCCTCCTGAATCCGGAGAGGGATCTCTCCAATATGTACAACGATGGATGTTGTCTTTGAAGTTTAAAGTGATGATATTAGGCTAGTTATGAGGTCCAAGGGTTTTGTTTGGTCTTTTTGGATGATTGAACATAATTACTGTCTGAGGCAGTAAGATCTATATGTAAATAGGTTCAACGGTGAGAAGTTGCAAGCAAAAGAGTAAGCTTTGATCAAGAAGGGGGATGATGGCAAGTTGTCAATCCATTGGGCTATGGAGTCATAAGAGGATTTAATTGAAACATTCAGGTTTAAGAATGATCTATGGGGAAAGTCATCTATGCCTAAGGATCTCTTTAGAGTTTGATTTATGGGATGGAGTGATACAAATAAGAAAGGGAAAAGACAGATGCAGAACAAAGAGCAGCCCAGGATCTGGTAAGTACTTTGAAACTAGCCAGCCTTTGACCAAGCACTTAAGAAAAACATAGAAGCAAACTAGGATCTAGTAAGTACTTTGAAACTATCCAGCCTTTGATACACTTCTAATAGAATACAAATAAAGACGAAGGGAAACTTGAAGGCAACCTTTGGAGTAGAAACCAGTGGGCTGGGCTCACCCTAATCCTCTCCTAGCTCTCCTTTACTTAGTTACATCCAAGACAATCACAAAGATAACACAGAATGGCCTAAGATCTGATAAGTACTTCAAAACTAGTCAGCTTTTAACACATCTTAAGGGAAACAATCGAATAGTTGAGCAAACAATAAAGGGACTCAGGGCTAACCTTTGATTTCCTCAATTCATTCCTTACACAACATATATTGAAAGTAACATCTAAAAATAACATTCAGATGTGACGAAAAGATGAGGGAACGCCAACATCTCTGTACTTAGACTGAATTAAATCATTTCTAAATAACACAATTAGAAGAAAACATTGAAATAAAGATTTCTCAGCCAAAGAAGGTTACTGGTATGCAGTAAGTCCTAACACTGTTCAAACTGTTCTTTACAGTGGAAAATGAAACGAATTGAAAACAAAAATAAAATGACAAGTTCACAGTGAGAATAACATCACCATCAACATAGACCAGGATCCCATAAAACAGCTTGTATTAATGCTTCAAACCGGTTACAATCTTCAGGTCCAATGTTTTAATCCATCTCTCTTCACAACCTAACCTATCTGCTACAAGCAGAGCTCCAAGAGCCGATGAAACCACTATCTACAGTCAAGAGTTTTCAGCTCAGTTACATAGAATGTTTCAACAATTACATTAACAACCAACTAATCCAACCCTTCACTCATCTTCTACTGAAGTATTTATAGAAGGATGAGGAGGTGAGACCTAACAAAAGATCTCTCGAAGCAATTAATACAGATTCAAGACTTCGTGGCCTTTGAGGGGCTCGATGAAGAAATTCACAGGTGGAACACTGTATTAACTATTTTACATTTATGAATTAAGCTCAGCAGGAGCTTTATTTGACTTTGAGGCTCTGCGTACTATGGGGAGTAACTCTGCAGATATTCTGTCATTAAATTTGGGGCAGAAATAACTTCTTTGGCTGTTCCGAGGCATAATATCTGGTCCTGTTCAATAAATTTAGCCTCTGACTGAGCATTTTGAGGCAATAGGTGGCACTGCGGTGGTTGAGGAATCAATTTGCCTCAAAGTATGGCGGTGGAGGAAATATGCCTGATGAAACCTTTAGGTTTTCTTTTAAACTGTGTTTTAGATTTGGGATTAGGCTTTTGATAACTGTCTTAGCCGTAATCCCCATAAAAACTGTCTTGAATCTTCATATGCTGTGCTCTGTCTTCAAAACTGATACTCTTTAACTGTGTTTGAATTAAAACAGTGTCTTGTCGATGTGCAGACCCGCACTGGGCTTTACGGCATCAATACTCATAGAGTACTGACGAAACATGGAATAGAGCCCCGTGAATGGCTTCTTTTAGATAGCTCGAAGGCACAGGAAACGTCTTTCCCATCCCTCGGCTTTCCTTCATTCTATAATGGAAAACCATTAAAACACCTGCAAAACACAAAAACAGTTAAGAAATCTTGCGGAAATAGGTTTAAACTGCTTCGGATGGCGGGGGAGGAGCGTAGCCGTTGGATGAAGGCAACCAACGGTTGAGATCTACATAGAAAGGCAAAAAGGATAGCGGGAGAAGAATAAGGAGGAGCAGTTTTGGACCGTCCGATCTGGACACGTGGACGGTCCAGATCTAATCGGAGGGTCTCAATCGGGGGTGGCAGAAAAGGGGATGCGATTGAAAATTCCTGTGCGATTAAGCGTTGGCCGTTGATCTGCAGATCAGATCGAAGGCGGAAAACGAATCGGCGGGTTTTGAAATGGCGGTAAGACTTGCGATCGGAGGGAAAAAGGACCGTTGGATAGGCGGGAAATGGACGGCCCAGATTTAATCAGAGGATCGCAATCGGGGAGGTCACAAAACAACATGCGATTGAAACTTTGCGATTGAGCCCTTTGCGATTGAGCGCTGGCCATTGATATGAGGATCAGATCGACGGTGGGGAATGAATCGGAGGTAATCGCAAGGGGGTGAAAAATTGCGATGCGATTTAGCGATAACCGTTGATTTGCAGATCAGATCAACGGTGGAAAACCAATCGGGGGAGTCGCGATCGGGGGGAAACAAAAACGCATGCGATTGAAAGTTTGCGATGCGATTGAGCGCAGGCCGTTGGATCAAAGGACTAGATCAACGGTCAGGATTGCTACGACATACGCACCGGCGGAAAAACCTTTAAACACATGGAAACCAAAGTTTTTTGTGAATAAAAAAAGTTTAACGGATTGGGCGAAAAATATATAGGTAAAGGAAAAAGGCGCCCGATTGCGTGGCTGGGGGTTTTCACGGAATGTAATATGCCCGGGAGTTATAAAGAGAAGGGCTAATCGCAATCGGGCCACTGAGCCTGGTCTTTACAATCAACCCATTTGTATTGTTTCCAATTTCGATTGCGCGATCGGCTCTTTTCAATCAACCCATTTATATTCAGCACATGGTTTTAAGTTTTAACTTAGAACTTTCGGAAAGTGGGTTTTTGGGTTTACAAAGGAAAATGAGCTTTGTAATGGTTCAAAGTAATGCACCCTTTGGATATTTGCGATTAGCGCCGAAATCTTTGGCATTTGGTTTTAACACATGGGCATGTGGGGGGAAGTGGTTTAGGACTTAGCCCAAGGGGCTTAGGTTCATAGTAATAAAAATTTGTTTTTTATAAAAAATTTCAAGGTTTTCAATGGATTTGGGGGTTTAGGCTCATTTCAAAAAGAAGTTTCAAACCATGTCAGGAAGATTTTTACGGATGGAGGGAGAAACTCATGGAAAGTAGAGGAATAATATGGAGAAAAAAGGGAGGAAAATGATGGTTTCTTCAACAGTTTGTTATACGAAATCAGCAGAATTTTCTGAGTATAAAATGGGATAGTAAATGAGGATTTTGGACAGAGGCATGAGGCCTACAAGGAGTCTTCAAGAGCCAACAATTTTTAGTGATAAATTTGTTCCTTGGAGGCTCAAAAAGGATCTTAGCCACTTTTTGGTATAACAAAATATTATAGGTGGCTAACAGTGACAACTGGATTCCTTTCTCTTTTTTTCCGCCACCATTTCTGGCAAGTACCTATTTATTTTTGACAAGCTTGAGGAGAATAAAATTTTCTTGTTGTATAAGCTCATCCTTCGAATGATTCCAAATTAGTATTAAAATGGAACCTTAAGAAGGAGTGGTTCGTTCCTGTTTGTAATCGACAGGTCCTTTACTGTTAAATTTTAACGAGTCCAGTATAGGTGAAACTCAGTGTTTTTCAGTTGTAGGGAGTCAGAAGAAAAACATAAGTAAACTCCATGGTTGTTATTTTTCATAAATTTAGTTTCTCAAGCCCGAAAAAGTATAAAATAATGCAGGAGAGAACTCTATTGACCATGATTAGTCAATGTATACATTTTTCTTAAATAGTCCATTTTAGTCCGGAAAAGGGGTAAACTTATATTGAAAGGATTACTGTTCATTTCCTTTAACGAGTTCGAATAATCAAGTGCTCGACAATATTTTCATGTTTAGAGAGTCTAAAAAGGGCTTAAAAGAGAACTCTAGGGTTTCGCTTTTTTGTGATTGTCAAGAGTCCAAAAAAGTGATAAAAGTATACTCAGTCGGCCGACTTTCAATTTAATTTACGAGCAGGAAAATATGGAAAGAACTTGACATTTTCATGTGTTTTACGAGAATGAAATATAGAAAAATAATCTCAGGATTTTCATGAGTTTAATGAGTCTTGAAAATAATAACCGAAATAGACTCAAGATAGGTTTCATTTTTATACAAGATTGAAACATAGGAAAAATTATGCTTGAGAGTGGTTTCATTTTTACACAAGCTTGAAACATAGGAAAACTGTGCTCTAGAGTGGTTTGTTTCTTTTTTACACAAGCTTGAAACAAAGTAAAAATCATGCTTGAGAGTGGTTTGTTTCATTTTTTACACAAGCTGGAAACAAAGGAAAATTCATTCTTGAGATAAGTTTCAATGCCCCCCAAGAATAACCTGCAAGAGCATATGCCCCCCAAGCTTCATTTCATTCACCTAAGTGGACTAGTGGTTCATAGGTGGATGGAATGAAGGTTCATTTAAGAGATCATATGAAAGACTCGACTCAATTAGGAGAGGATTTGTTTCATTTTTTAATGAGATTGACACATAAAAAGAACTATGCTCATGGAAATTTGTTTTATTTTTTCATGAGCTTGACACAAGAAAAGGAACTATGCTCGTGATGAACTGATTCATTTTTTAACAAGGTTGACAGAGTAAAAGGAACTATCCTCATAGAACCTGTTTCATTTTTTAATGAGGTTGACATAGGAGAAGAACTCTCCTCATAAGGGCTTGTTTCATTTTTTAATGAGGTTGTCACAGGAAAATAAATCTCCTCATAGGCTTGTTTCATTTTTTAATGAGGTTGACACAGGAAAAGAACCATCCTCGATGACCTAGATCATGGCTTCCAACTGGAAGAAACACATGTCAAGGGACATACCTCGATCATGGCTTCCAAGAGGTCTTCATCAGATGGAAGAACAATTATTTGGAAGGAACACATGCCAAGGGACTCAATAGGGATAAGAAAATCGTGTTAAAATAATCCCATAGGGTTTACCATTTCAATTACTGGATCTAAGTCAAAGGAAGATAAGCAAATAATGAGAGGCACGCTTGCATCGGTAACAGAAAACATGGGACTGGTTGCCACATAATTAACCCGTGGAAGGGTAGATACCACTTCCATATAAGGAAAGTTTAGGGGTGTCAGATTATTGGTAGTCGAATCAAGACTAGTGAATGAAAGTTTGTCAACAATCTCAATGTTTCCATTGTGAGGGAAAGACATCACACGAAAGAGTGTCGATACGACAACTTTCATTGCATAGATATAGTCTTTCCCAAGGAGAAAATTGAAATCAAAGGGGCCTCAGACTACCATAAGATCATTACAGAAAGTTTTACCTTCCAAGGTAATAGGAAACTTAGGAAGGATCCCTAAAGGTTCACTAATGGTTCGGTTAAAAGCTGACAGATTCTGTGTGATAGGCACAAGCTGAGGGGAACCCAAAGCTTGCCAAGAAGTTGAGGATAAAATACTAACAGAAGCACCCTCATCTATATTTATGCGACGCATATTATTACCACAAGCTTTCACAATGATTTGGAAAGGGATGGAGGAAGGAAGATGAGGTTCTATCAATCTATTCCAATCAAAGGAAAAGACCTCAGTACTTGGAGGGGGTTCTGTAGAAACAGGTGAAATGCCCCTGGCGTAGAAGAATCTGATGTAACAAGAAGAACCTGAGCGATATGAATTTCACTCTCTACAGGAAGAGTGAGATCGACCGAATGTGAAATGAAGTCAACCATTTGATCAACTACTCGATCATCAACTTAAGTGATATGAGTTTCACTCTCCAATGGGAGAGTGGGATTGAATGGACTTGGAATTAGATCAATCACTCCGTCAGTTGATGGTAGGATGGGAGAAATTTTAGGTAACCAGTTGGAAGTTTTTGCTGTGGAACAATGAGTTTTTTCCAACAATTTTGAGGCTTCATCCATGTGAGGGAAAATGTGAGTTTGATGACTCCCTTTGCATAAATTACAAGGAAATTTACCCTTTTTCCCAGGAACCTGACTATCACTGGTTGATGGATCAATAGTAAGTTGATGAGATTTTTCTGACCATACTTCCAAGACTTTACGAATACCATGACATTTGATAAGGAAGTGGTCACCATTACAAAGTTTGCAAGGGTATTTGGGTTTGTGATGCATGTTGGAAGTTTCCTCGACATTACCAACACTTACAGCCATGGTTGGTTGGTTTAATTCTTTCTTATCTTGCTTCTTCTTCTTCTTTATTTTATTCTTCCTCTTAGCCACTTGGTTACTAGTGTCAAGGCTTTTACCAAGCGAAGAGGAATAAAGGGAGGAAGACATGTTTGGCGAAGAAGGTAAAGGGTCAACATGAGGTTGGTGATGTTGAGATGGTGAACTCTATTGAGGTGAAGCATCTGGTTGAGGTCTAACAATTTGAGTATTCGAGGCAAACAAATTTGAAAATAACCATACCGGTAAACCTATGGTAAATCCAGGTAATGACAATTTAGCCATATAAGGAGGACCATCATTTCCAAAGAAAGGAAAATTACTAGGATTATCATTAAGAGGAGTTCCTTGGTTGGTAAATTCTAGAACATTTTCCATTATATTCAACTTGAGTGAATTTTATTAACAATTCAAAAATATTAACAATTAAAATTCACAATCCACACTTAAGGTCTCTAAAAAGTAAAAAGAAACAAATGAACATGCGCTATCAAATCTAGGAGTCAAACCACACACAAAAAATTTGTTTCCACAATAAAACCAATAGTTGGTGATGAAATACAACGTCGCGGAAATTAATGTGGAAAAATGAGTGGTCAGAATAGTTACCTTGACAACTTGCTTAATGAAACAATCCAGTGCAAGTACCTCCACTATGCCATCTCAAAGTGAAGTGCACCCTCCAGAAAGTCCAAGTGAGTCTAGTCAACGTCTACTCTAGGTACAGTGGGACCTTCCCTCCACCGTCACCTTGGGAAAAATCTTAAATATTATGGCCACTAAGGTCACCAACTGAGACAAATGTACTTGGGGGAACAATATTTGATCCAATATACACGCAAGGGCAGAGTAACAAGCTCAAACCCCTTGAAGGCTCCTTGATATAATCCAAGGTTTACCAACAAGTGACCACAGGCTCCTCGACAATGGTCTATTTGAGGTTTACCATTTTTAGTATGTGCACATCTGCTATCTTTCCCAATGAGATAGGTACGATTACCTCACTAGTTCCGACATGATCTCGTGCTTGAATCTTCTAAGAAGAGCTTCCCAGAGCACAATTGCAACAATTGGAATTTTTCCTTACCACAAGATACTATTGTTTTTTTATTTTCTTTGGAAATTTAATTACAAACTATTCCAAAGCACTAGCATAAGCTAGATTGGTGGAAAGAGCCCTAGAAAATGTAAAAATCTCTAGATGAATTTTATTAAGCATTGTGTTATTTGGGATGTTATTATTGAAAGGGTAAATGGATATGAAACCAATGGTGTTATGACCTGACCCAAAACTAAATGCAATCAAATACGATAATGTAATCTTTTCAATTCAATGAATCCTAATTAAAGTAAGGAGAGAATTTCCATTCACTTCCAACAATGCAAGAATTGATAAATAAGAGAAAACATAACAAATTATCTAATCCACTGATTTCATCAAGAAAAACTAATGCTATTCAATTCCAATTTTTATTTTTATGTTTTTAAAACAAGAATAAAAATATGTAAATTAATATCAAAGAAAATGATCTAAATCTACAATTGATTTTTCCAAAATGTAAACTATGTAGTTGTAATCTATGCACAATTCACATGAAAACTATGCAAATGTAATCTATGCACATTTTTCGTTCATATTATGAAAATGAAAATTCTAATTATGAAAATGTGATCTATGCAAGAGAATGCTCATACACAAGATGATTCTAATGTAATATAAATAACCAATCAAGTGTAAGTAAATAAAATTGGGTGGTAATTTCAAAGGTCAAAAAATAAAAACACTCAAAGGCGATTAACACTCAGACACAATTTAGCCCCCTCCAACGAATGAGGGGGGATTTTTTTTGCAAAAATAAAAGAGAAAAGATGCAAAATTGTTAAGAGACTGAGACAAACCTCAAAGTAATGACCAAAGGAAATCAAATTAAGAATTTCTCAAAAAAGTAACTCAAAACACCCAATTAGCTTAACAGAGACTGATGCAAAAGTTGTTGAAACGAAATTCACACATAAGATTTGACAACTAAAAAAAATTGGGGCAAACACAAAGAATCATGTGATCTGGCTCCTAAAGATAGAGTCTTTATTTTTTCAAAAATTTTCCAAAGGTCTGCAGGTTCTAATGGAGAACAGAGCGGTCCTGCACTATTCTGAACTACAAAATGCGGAGGCTACTGCACTGTTTTTAGATGAAAACTATGGAGGCCAGGACAAGTGTAGGAAAGAGAAAAATTCAGCTTTTTTTTTGGGGATTCTCATAAGTTATATACCCAACCCAGTTTTTAGAGTAATCAAAATCATAAGACCCTTAAAATTCAAACTGAAAAATAAAAAGGAAAACTAAGTTCTATTCCCCAGCGGAGTCGCCATTTTGTTATGAAGATAAATCCTTCTTGCGGACAAGAATGATCTCCCTAGTATCCTAGGGATATCTAGAAAAAAACAACGAAATGAAAACCATTTTCTCTAGATCATTTGTGATTCAGAATTATTAATAACAAAGTATGAGGACATGCCACTACCTGAAGTCTAACTCTTGCTGAAATATTCTATCCAGTCGCTCCAAAAGAGTTCACTTCAACATGTGAAACCTGCAATCAAAGATAGATAAAAGGATTAAAAGCACCTACAAGATATAATAATTGAGAAAACACTAATATATATTAGTGATCAAGGAATCTAAGAATTGAATTACTCAGATAGATACATGAACAATTCAATGATAAAATGGAATCCATTTATATTAACTTGTATAATAAGAAGTAACCTTACAACCTTTCACCTTGATGTTATACAGGTTCTTCTGGGGTCTAGAACAATCGTTCCTCCTCAGATTGACAAGCCTTCTTCTCTCTGAACTAGCATGAAGTTATGGACATGAGTGTGTGATCATTTTCATATAAAAAATGGCTAGTATAGATAGTATGCTCTCTTAAAAAATTCTTCAGCAACTTATGTATGTCTACCCTCGAGACTGAAACATGAGCTCAATTTATAGGGAAATGGAGGTAGTTTCAGTTCCATGAAGAGGGGGATGGATTCCTCTCATGAAGGGATTTGAGCTCCATATACCAAGGGAGAAACTCCATGAGTTAAGGGATAGAGCTCCATGAGTGGAGTGATAAAGCTCGAACTAATCGCTCCTCTAGAAGCTTCGAGTTGGGAGAATATTTGTCCAGCTGGGCTTCTAGAACTTCATTTTTCCTTTATTTTACTGTTTACGGGGGTCCAAAGGTTTTATAAGAAAAACGTGCGGGATGTGCTGCAGGTTATAGAGAAAATATCTGCAGATCCGTAGGAAAGAGCTAGGAAAAGTGTGGAGTTAGAATTTTTAGGGTTTTAATGAGCTTTTCTCCAATTCCAAGACTTGGTTTAGGAACATTAGGGTTTTTGAATTCTAAGGGAGCGTAATATAGATAATGATGAACCTATATAGACAGTCAAATGTCATGGTGAAAAAATAATATGTAAGACACCTATGCTATAACTCCTCACCACTGCGCTCCTCCATCTACCCTCACTACGTGGAATCCTCCCCTTACACAGCACTGACCTCCTCCAAAGGATATGGCTTCACATACAAGAAAATGAATTGCGGAATAGGAGAGAGAACCAAGGAGACTTCCCTCCATGACAAGAATATTCATGGTATGGAGATCTATGTCAACATCGATTAAGAGAAGCAGAAATAAAAAGAAGCTCACAACTCATAAACTTAGGAAGACTAAGATTCAAAGGAAACTAAAGCAATTAAAAAAAATTCTATTGTGGAGAGATTCTTTTGACTTATTTCATCTGAGAATTATGCAGCTATGAGCTTGTTAAATATCGGTCCTGTAGATCTTGGTAAAGAATAAAAGAATAAGAAAAGCTCAGATTTCATGAATTGAAGAAGTATAAAGGTAAAAAATTTGGTTGTATTTGATTCAAAATTATAGAAGAAGAAGCCTGTGAGTTTTTTACGATAATATATTTCTTGAGGACTACAGGTAGCTCTCTTGCAGACTATAGATAGCTCGAACCGTGCTTAAATTTTCGGTATTCATTTCAGATCTTCTCCAAAAAAATTATGTGAATTGAATTTGGTTGTCTAAGGGCTTAATATTATGGATTATTCTATGAATTGATAAGAAAAAGGATGCAAACCTGAGAACCTAAACCTAAGGGATTTCATATATTTTGTATTGGGTATTCCAAACTCAAATTAGTCAGTTGATTTCCAACTACTGGGTCATATTCCTTGCATGGATGAGTTTTGGACTTACAAGGGTCGTATTCCCCATCTAACTCATGTTGTGGACACCTCCTTCAATTACTTAATGAGTTTCATCATGTTTGGGACTGCGTATTTCTAATTTGGTAGCAAAGTATAATATAATTACTGTGGGGAAAAATCGTTGACAGTGGACACAGTGAGGCCGAAATAGAAATTTTTGGGTTGCATATTACCTTCCTAGCTTGTACATGGAGCTGTGGGAAACTCAAAGGCTGAGTTCCGTCATATGTGCTTGACTAACTCCCAGAATTGTTATTAAGGGAACGAGGGCATATCTAGCATGCCAATAATGTTGTAATCTCACTTATAGAACTACGTGCTATCTCCAAGACAAGTTCTGCATGGAATTTAAGGCCGAGTTTTGGAGTAGAAGGAGGACATGTCCAGTCCTCTTGTTGGAGAAAGGTTTTGCGTGGTTCATGTATGTAGCTGAGAATGAGTGGACTAGGACTTGGCATTCCCGTAGTTGCAAATAACTCCACCTATAAACCAGGTTGATTTTCTAAAAATGGCTCTAATTGGTGAAGTATTAAATTTCCTCACCATCTTGATACAATGTATTGTTTATGACACAATCCGAATCAACAAAGAATCTCTCTCAGAAATTTAGACTTGTCTGAAAAATGCACAAGAAAAAAAATAGTTTTTGTAGCTTGAATCTCAACTGCAACAAGAGGAGTTACAAAAGCATAGTCATCATTATGAAGTTGTATTTGATTAGAACATTGAGCCCATTTCAAGAGCAGATTTGTATGCACATGAAGAAGCTTAAATTCCACCTCCCAAACCCATCATCAAACCTTGGGAAGAGATTCTAAACAACAAGCACAAAACAAGCCTTGGATATGAAAATGATGTGTCCTTTAATATTCCACATTATTCCAAGCCCATTCAATTTCAAAGCAATGTATTTTTTCATGCTAGCTCACCTTCAGTTGTTCTAGATTCTTCTCCTCTTCAACAGCAACCACAACAGATTGTGAAATTCCAACACTGTGACATTGTTGGCCATATAAAAGATCATTTTTTTTATCTTCACCCGTGCAACAATTGTGGTCAACACACTCATTCTTCACACAGATGCTTAAAAAAAAAGCCTCCTACAAGAACAAAGATTCATCTTGGATGGATCGCTTCTTGGCAATGGGAATCAACAACCAAGAAGATGTTTCATTCATATGTCATAACTTTTTCAAGAGTACTGAATAGTCTTGCAATTGAGTTTTTGCCATCATCTCACCTTGTACCTTACATGGGGGGAAATGATGGTCATTTATAAGCTTAAAAGCCACATCAAGCGAGCTTGAGCCACAACCTGTCATTCCATATTCATAGTTTTAGCTAGAGACATAGTAGTTCAAGTAAGCCTGAGCCATAACCTGCCATTATAGATTCAGAGTTGTATTCAGAGACATAACAGTTCAAGTGAGCCTTAGCCACAACCTGCCATTCCAAATTCAAAGAGACAAATGCCCATTAACATGCCTTTGGTTGGTGGTCAGTGTGAAACCATCTATGCAAGGTTGAGCTTCTCCCTCTTCAAATAATTTGGGACACTTCCTCTAGCAGAAGACTTAAGCTTCTGCCCAGTTTTGGAGGAGTTCTTGGAAATGCATCAAGCATTTCGGAGTTGGTGGTCATCCTTAAACCATCACAGGTTGTATACCTACCTTCTTCCAAGTTGAAGGAATCCCTCTTCAAAACATTAAAAGAACTTCCTCTATCAGAATATATCAGCTTCTTGCTATATGTGGAAGAGTTACAGGAACTACAATAAGTGTTCTAGTGTTGGTGGTCATCCTTAAACTACCTCTTTATTCCAAAATTTCAGATAGCTCATTCAACCTAGTGCTTCCATGCATACTTTGCAGATTTTCATTATAAATATCTTATTGGACTCATACATGCCCCTTCGGATTAAGGGGGGGAATGTTGGACACCTAATCCACTAAGGGTTAAGGTTTGGGAAATGGAAAATCAAGGACGTCCAGGATACCTTGGAATGTGGAATCTAAGAGTCAAAATGAATTTAATATAAATTTAAATCTATGTCAATAATAGATTACTCATGCTTATCTTTCCTATGTTATCTATTCCTGCCTATTCTATTGTTGAGTTTAACAAAGAGAACTACACACTTTATAGTGGATGAAAGTGCACAGATATATGCGGTTTACAGTGGAAGTAACTATGCATGAGCATGTTTTGTTCTGGGAAACTGCACAGATGCTCAAAAATGGTTTTCAAGTAGTGTAACCCAAAATCCTTTTTCCCTGGCATTTTTTTAATTCAAGAATAATAGGGGATTCAATTGATACACTTCATCTAATGGCCAAGTATCTAAATTGACAGTCACGATGACAAAATTTAGTGTAACATATTTCCCCATAAATTGAAAAGCCAAAAAATATGTTTGATGCTTAAAGCGCTTTAGCATGTCAAAGGTTCATATTAGAGACCAATTGGTTAAGGATTTGAAACAAACAATCAAGGATTGTCATATCATGTTTTCATATAAACATCACCGTGGTAGGCATTTCCATACTTAGAGTACAAGTACCTCAGAGAATCAATATGGAGATACATATGAAGATCCATGTCAAAAGAAGATACATTATAGACACAACCATAAATGGATATATGTTTAAAATCATGAATATTTAATAAATCAACATATCCTGGATGGATGAAACTAGATCCAGGGTCTTGATGTCCATATCTCAATATATGAATCTAACCATGCAAGTAAATTTCTTGAAGTCTAACATGGTAGAAACCACTTGATTACTGTTCAATGATGCCAACTGTTAACAAGTGTGAGAGAAACCACCATTAATGACAATGGATCTCAAGGTACTCTAGTACAATATATGAAGTGTGATTAAATGTTTTGAATTTTAACACTCATATAATCATTTGATAAAAGGCCAATGATGAGATCCTATCATCGAAAGTGAGAAGCCTGCCATTAAGGCATGCACACCTCAAGGTATTGAAAAGGGTTTCCATATCAACTTCCTAGATAATGATATGAATTCGATAGGAAGTGATCCATCACAAGAGGCCCTATGACATGAAACTCATGTCAAGTTTTGAAGAACCATTGAATTAATTCAAGACTAAATCAAGGATGACTCATACGATTGAGGGTTATGAATAACAAGGTAATTTTGACTGAGGTTGGACTTCTCTTGAAAACATCAATGACACAATATTTAGACTTAGAAAAATTTGACTCAACGATAATACAAAAAACCAACTAAAGACTTTCAATGAGGTATGATCAATTTGAGAGGAAAGTGGATTTCCCAACCCAAACATAAAGGTGATGGAGTGTCATGTTCAAGAGCAACATACTCCATTTTTAAAATACAAAAAAAAATGTTCTTTCTTAATTCCCCCCCGATTATTGGCAAGTACCTCTTTATTTTTACAAAACCTTGATGAGGATAAAATATGTTTTTTTTGTAAGCCAATCCTTCGGATGAGTCCTCTGAAGTATTTTTAACGAACCCTAGGAAGGAGTGGTTCGGTCTCGTCATGATTGGCAAGTCCTGAACCATTTAGATTTTGCGATTCAAATCTTGGGTTAACTCGATGTTATTTTCATGTTTAAAGAGTTTTAAAATACATGAAAATAAAAATCATTTAGTTATTTCAACGTATATTTTTAACGAGCTTGGAGAAATTAAAACTCAGTGTTTTTTAGTTTTAAGGAGTTAGGAGAAAAACATAAGTAAACTCCACAATTGTTTTTTTTCGTAAATTTTGTTTCTCAAGCTCGAAAAAGGATAAAATAATTAAGGAGAGAAATTTATTGACCATGATTAGTAAACATATACATTTTTTGTAAATAGTCTAGTTCAGTTTGGAAAGGGGGTAAAATTATACTAAATATATGATAGTTCATTTACTGTTTTGGGTTTGAATAGTCAAGTACTCTGTTATTGCCTAAATCTACCTCAGGCTGAAGGAAGGCAGAGTTCAGAGTAACATCAAACCACGCTCAGTCTGGTAGCTAGCCCTACCAGATCAGGAGAGGTCTCTCTCCGGGTCAATCTCAGCAAAAATAATCAATAGGGCTTGAGATGACTTGAAATAAAAGCTAATTTTAGGCTAGGTATATAAGTAAAGAGTTTGATTTTGATTTTGGGGGTTTTTTGTTGGAATCAAGGGAAAGGCAGTTTTGGGTTTGGGGATGAGGCCTAGTTTTTGCAGAGTTCTGATTGGGGAAAGAAAGGTAATTGTTTTGATGCTTTAGATTGAATAAATGGATGGTTCAAACCGGTGAGGAGTTGAAGGGAAAGAGGCTTTCAAGAATCCTCTTCATACAGATGAAAACATGGAAAATTAAACAAAACTGAAGGCAGAGCAAAGCAAGCTAATGAATTCCACCTTTATCACTCATTTGTTTAATTTAAGAAGAAAGGAGAAGAGAAATGATACACATAAACATCAGTGAACTTAAAATTACATAGAGAAAAACACCATCAAAACACAGAGCCACATGGATCCCAAAGAGTGCTACAAACCCTGGTCTATTCCTTTGCCAAAAAATGCAGAGATGAAATGTACAATGAAGTGCTAAGCAATCCCAAATGTCCAACCCTAAAAATGACTGAAGAGCTACATGATATAAACAAGCCTAAATAATTCCCATGCCTCTAGGGGTCAAGCTCATCAGCTGTTTCAACCATATCTAAACTAAGAACTGAAAAATAGGCAATGAAACAACTTGCCTCTATATGGTAGGAAACTGATTCATTCACTTACATTTCACTTTTTGGTGAATGAATCTACTAAGATGAGTAAAAATGTGAAACAATTACATCATGGTCATGAAATTACATCAAGGTACATTAGGAGTTACATGAAAAAGTCAAACTGGCCAAAACTAGGCGAAATTCTGAGCTATTGAGTGAAAAATAGGCCAAATTTCCCTATGCGCCGCGCTTGAAATATCTATATATATCACAAGTTTGAGGCTGATTTTTAGGGCCTTCCTGAAGTTCAAATTGAGCGCAGGATAGTGCATTGGAAAGCCCTACCTGTCTACTTTCCAACCCAAGTGGAATTTCTAGATTTGGTTGCCATTTTCCCCTCCAAAAATCAAATCTTCCAACACTGCTTCTTGTGTATGCAAAAAGTGGCAGAAAGGCCATTTTTAGGGTGTTTTTTGGCCCTTTAGGCAACCCATAACTTGATGAAATCCTTAGGTAATCCATAGGCATGCATAAATTTTGATGAAAAATCCAGAAATGAAAAGTTTTCCTCTTGAAGAGCTGCCAATTATAAGCGCGCGCCAAGTGGCACTACGCGTCGGGCAGGAAAATCTGTTTTGAGACCAAAAAATTCAAAATTGACAAAATGTTTCCCAAATTTCTTGAAATTTGGGCTGAAGGTCCCTCATCAAGCACTATGCTGGGCCAAAGAAGCTTCGGCCAAAAATTGGAGCCTATCATTCCTTTTGCGATGCTTTAGTGCCCTCCTTAGCCTTGCTTTCAAGATCTTGATCCTCACTTTGCAAACATGATGTCGCGCCCAATAATGGTTCTTCATGTGTCTGAGCATGTTCTTTTCCTTTTTTGCCTTCACCAACAGCTTCTCAAGATGAATTTTGACCCTCTCAAGTCAAGTCTCTCTATCAGCCTCAATCTCCCGCTCAATGGGTGTCATCTCTGTTGGGCTTCTTCGGGAAACTTGCCGGTTCTCACGGATGTTTTGCAACTCCATGATCATCTGCTGATCCTCCAACTATTTGTTCCGCTGCTCCAGATAGTTTATGATCCATTGAGATCTTTACAATTTTTTGGTCAATGTGTTGATCTCAGCCTTCTGCTCCTGAATGATCTCTCTCAACTTTGAGCTTGGAGAGCTCAAATCCTCATCAATCAATATTGTTAGGTCTCTGTAATTTATTAGCAAGATTGGGAGAGTCCAATCATAGAGTTAACATCATTTCAACCAACTTTGGGATTCTAGGATCTAGCCCTCCTGAATCCGGAGAGGGATCTCTCCAATATGTACAAAGATGGATATTGTCTTTGAAAAGCTTAAGGTAATGATATTAGGCTAGTTATGAAGGCCAAGGGTTTTGTTTTGTTTTGGATGGTTGAGAATGAAATGTTACTTGAGGGGAAAGTCCTAAGTGAAAAAAGTTTCAAAAGTGAGAAGTTGCAAGCAAATAGAACAGTTTTGGCAGATAGATAGATATAACGCTGGTTTTTAGTCCATTGGGATATGGAGTCATATCTGGGCTTTAATTGAACAACAACATCAAGTGTGATCCAAGGGGCAAGTCATCTATACCACAAGATTATTGAGATTAAAATGATGAAATGGAAACATTAAAATGTTGGAGGGGTGGAAACTAATAATAATTTCTCAGAGGATTTATAGTCAGTCCAAACAAGAAAAGCCACTTAAGTAACTGTTTTTAAAACCAACCAAGGACGGGGCTAACCATAGACTTCTTGGGCAAGTTCTTATTAAAGCAGCTTAATTGACAAACAATCCAGTAATCCACATAATTACCTTCAGAAAGTATGAAAACACACAAGAAAAACAGAGTGTAACTTAAAATCAGATAAAGTACTTTTAAACCTAGTCTGCTTTCAGTCAACACCAAGGGAAACTTTCAGAATCTGCCTTTGGAGAAAAGAATCTAGGAATCAGGGCAAACCATATCTTCTCTAGTCTAACTTTAATAGCAAATAATGGAAATGACATTCGAGAACAATGTTTGAGCAAACAGAAGGACGAGGGAACGCCAACATTCCTAACTGTTTAAACTGTATTGAATCATTCTTAAATAAACAAATCTGAAGAAAACATTAAGATAAAGATTTCTCAGCCAGAGAAGGTTACTACTATACAAAAAATCCTAACCCTGTTTAAACTGTTCTTTACAGAGGGAAAATGAACAATATGGCATACATAGAAGGAAAAAGATTAACAAAGAAAGAAGCACTTCACCAGTGATAAAGACCAGGATCCCAAGAAACAGCTTTTATATTGATGTCAAACCAGTTACAATATTCAAGTCCAATGTTTCAGTTCAGCAATCATCTTCACTATTCAACCTAACTACTCTAGCACAAACAAAGCTTCAAGGGCCAGTGAACACTATGTACAAATAGAAGTCTCGAGCTCAAGTGTATTTCAAAGTTCTGCAACCAACAATTTCTCATCTTCTTCTGAGGTATTTATAGAAGGATGAGGAGGTGATCTGAGAAAACATCTCTCAGGATAATTAATACAGTTTCAAGACTTCGTGGCCTTTTGAGGGGCTCGATGAAGAAATTCACAGGTGGAACACTGTATTAACTGTTTACAATTATGGATTAAGCTCGGTGGGAACTTTATTTGACTTTGAGGCTTTCTGTAATGTTTGGAGTAACTCTGCAGATATTTTCTGCACTGATTTCCTTGTAGAAGTAACTCCCTGGCTGCGCTGGAGGCGAATATCTGATTTTCTTCAATAACTTCAGCCTCTGTTTTGAAAGGTTTGAGGCAACAGGTGGCTCGGTGGTAGCTGAGGAAATAATTTGCCTCAAGATGTAGCGGTGGAGGCTTTTTGTCTGATAAAACACTTTAGGTTTTCTTTAAACTATGTTTTGAGTTGGGGATTAGGCTTTTGATAACCGTCTTAGCCGTAATCCCCGTAAAAATGTCTTCAATCTTCCTTCTGTTGTACTCTGTCTTCCAACTTATACTCTTTTAACTGTTCTTTTGAATAAAACAGTGTCTTGTCGATGTGCAGGCCACACTGGGCTTTTTAAAGGCATCAATGCCCATGAAGAATTGAGAAAACAATGGAGCGAAACCCCGCAGATGGTTCTCTTTAACAGCTCGAAGGCGCAGGAAACGTCTTTCCCAACCCTCGTCTTTCTTTCATTATACAATGGAAAACCATTAAAACACCTGCAAAACACAAAAATAGTTAAGAAATCCTGCGGAAATAGGTTTAAACTGCTTCAGATGGAAGGGGAGGAGCGTAGCCGTCAGATAAAAATATCTAACGGTGGAGATCGGCGCAGAACAGGCAAAGGAGAACGGGGAGAAGAAATAAAGCGGGGTGGTTTTGGACCGTCCGATCTGGACACGTGGACGGTCCAGATCTAATCGGAGGATCTCAATCGGGGGTGGCAGAAAAGTGCTTGCGATTGAAACGCAGCGATGCGATTAAGCGCTGGCCGTTGATCTGCAGATCAAATCAACGGTGGGAAACGAATCGGCGGGTTTTGAGATGGCAGAAAGACTTGCGATCAGAGGGAATTAGGACCGTTGGATAGGCGGGAAATGGACGGCCCATATTTAATCGGAGGATCGCAATCGGGGAGGTCACACAACGATACGCGATTGAAACTTTGCGATTGGGCCCTTTGCGATTGAGCGCTGGCCATTGATCTGAGGACCAGATCGACGGCGGGGAATGAATCGGAGGGATCGCAAGGGTGTGCGATGGCCGTCGGATTGTGAAACAGATGGACGGTCGGGATTGAATCGGGGATCGGCAATCCGGGGTGCAACAAAAACGCATGCGATTGAAAGTTTGCGATGCGATTGAGCGCAGGCTTCTGGATCAAAGGACTAGATCAACGGTGGAGAATGGAATCGGGGAGAAACCTTTGTATTTTATATAAAACCCTAACTTTTGAAATAAACAAAGGTTTTTATGGATCGGGGTGGAAAAACATATATATAAAGCGGACAGGCGCCCGACTGCGGGGCCTTTGGATGTATGAAAATTGATAGGCTTGGGGCTTTATATATAATAAGGGCCTAATCGCAATCGGAACTGCGGGCCTGTTCTTTCCGATCAACCCATTGAAATTTCCCCGATTGTGATTGCGCGATCGGTGTTTTTGATCTAACCATTTTATATTTAACATGTGACTTTGGCTCATTAAATCAAAACTTTGGAAAAGAGGGTTTTTGTAATTTACAAAGGAAAAATGGGTCGGAAATGAAATATTCACAAGGTTTAAGCGCCGAGGGCGGGCTCAGGGTTATATGAAAATAATATGATCGGGGGTCTTAAGCAGCAAGGCTAATCACAATCGGAACTTTTGGAGTATGGCAAAGACTTGCGTCTTTGATTCTTTCCGATGCGATTAGCACCTTAACGTATTAGCAAGTGGTTCCAGACCCAAAGTGTATGGTGGGTAAGTGGTTTAGGGCTTAGCCCAAGGGGCTTAGGTCCATAGCAATGAAAATTTGTTTTTTATGAAAAATTTCAAGGTTTTAAATGGATTTGGGGGTTTCGGCACAGCTCAAAAAGAAGTTTTAAACCATGTCAGGAGGATTTTCATGAATGGAGGGAGAAACTTATGAAAAGTAGGGAAATAATATGGAGAAAAGGGGGAGTAAATGAAGGTTAGTTATGAGTGGGAGAAAGGGGAAAAATGATGGTTTCTTCAGTAGTTTCTTATAGGAAATCAACAGAATTAATAGGGAAAGTGATGAAGATTTTGGACAGAGGCATGAGGCCTACAAGGAGTCTTCAAGAGCCAACAATTTTTAGTGATAAAATTTGTTCCTTGGAGGCTTTAAAAAGATCTTAGCCACCTTTTGGTATAACAAAATATTATAGGTGGCTAACAGTGGCTCCACTTGGGGATGGTGCCTTCTTGAAGGCATCAAGAATTCAGACTTGATTTCTGGGAGGCTGATTAGTTGCCTCATCCATTGGGCTGTCCTCTTGTGATTGAATAATCTTCTCTAAAAACATATTTGGCAGCCATGGAAACAATGGACCTTTATCAATAAGCTTGCTACCTACCCAATCCTACTGATCTAACATTTTTTCTTCATCAGAGTGCACTTGGATTGGCAAACTCTATTCACAACATTTTATTCTTTTGAAAGAAGGAAATATAATCTACTTCTACTCCTTATTTCTCCCTGAACTCAGATTAAATAGTTGAGCTTAGATATTTCTCTACCTAGTCTACTGTCTGTTGGGATTAAACAGTCCAACAAACTTTCATTCTCTAAATTCTACAACAGAAATTTAAAAATAGTCAAGTCAAGATTGAGCTGTTTGACTTGCTATGATCTATGGCATAAGAAAAAGCTGCACATAGATTATTATTTGCAGAAAATTAAATCAAAATGGAAGGCTTAAGATCTGAAAGTTTCTCATTATGGCCTTCTTTTTCTTTACAGCTCTGATTTTTCTTTTTTCTGTGAGCTATCTCTTCCTGGATATCTGGTTCAGGTTTTGAGCAAATTAGAACAAGTTTTTCCTCTTTTATGACTCAGAAAATGAAACAGTTTTGAGTCATCTCTCTTTGGAAACTTTGGTTCAGATTTTGAGTTTGTTTGAACCTTAATTTCTATCCTAATCTATCTACTGATAAGCCAAGATTAAACAATTTGGCAAATCAAATTCACTACCCTATCAGTAGAAAATTGAAAGCTAATTAGTCAAGATTAAACAGTTTGACTAACTAGAAGTGTGTTTTGCAGGAGTGGCATTTAAGCTTCCACACTTTCAGATTTATTTCTCTTTTTGGCATGGGGCTGTGCCTTTCTTGTTTTTCATTTCTGCCCTCTTTTCTTTCTTTCTTTGTTTTTGTATTTTTTGATTTTTCATAACTTTGAATGCAATGGTGGATGAAATATTCATAATGAAAAAAAAAGAAAAAAGAAGGCTTAAAAACATATCATGAATCAAGAGAAGTAATGCTTGAGCATCCTGCCATTGACAGGACCTCCAAACAAATCTATTCCATCCAGCTCTTGTAAGAAGAATGCATTGTTTCTAGCAACTAAATGAATAGAGTAAGGGCCAAGCCATAGATTGTCAAATTTACCATGCTTTCCCTTGTCTTCCCTCTTTGAGTCCCACTTTAAAACTTTGTCCCCAATCTTGAAATTGTTGGCCTTTGTTCTTCTGTCAAAAAGCTTCTTAATGCTGTCCTGTTTCTGCAATGTTTTGTTGTACACTTCCTCTCTGATTTGCTGAAGATGAATGGTCCGATTTATTCTTCTGATCATGTCATTATCTTCAGTCTGCAATTCTTGGATAAACTTCATAACTGGTACACCAAGGCTATTAGGAAAGATTGCATCTGTACCATACACAAGCTGGAAGGGTGACATACCAATAGATTTCTTCAAAGTTAATCTGTCAGCCCAAAGTGCATGGATCAGCTTTGTGTGCCAAGACTTCTTGTTGTCCTCCAACAGTTTCTTGATTATGTTCACTAAGCTTTTATTGGAAGATTCTGCAAGTCCATTACCTTGAGGGTAATAGGCTGTGGAATGCCCTAGTGTTATCTGGTATTTATGACAGAAGTCAACCATTTTCTTGCTTCTAAATGCTGCTGCATTATCCGTGATGATCTTGGTAGGGCAGCCAAATCTGGAAAGGATATTGGTTTCTATGAACTTTATAATAACTGAATCATTGGCTTGCCTACAAGGAATGGCTTCTATCCACTTAGTGAAATAGTCTGTGGCAGTAAGGATCCATCTATGCCGGGCAAAAGATGAGGGATGGATTTCACCTATGAAGTCAAGTCCCCACTGTTGAAATGGGGCTTCAACAGTGATTGGATGCAGAGGAATGGGTAAAAATTTTCTTTTGCCTTCGAATAGTTGGCATTTATGGCAAGTAGTGGTCATCTTGTGTACATCAGGAAAAAGAGTAGGCCAATAGAAACCAGCCCTCAAAATTTTGTTGGTTGTTGACTTCCAATATAAATCACCTCCACACTCTCCTTCATGAAATTCCTGCTTAACCTTCTCTGCATCAAACTCAGGCAAACATTTAAGCAATATACCACTAGCATTTTTCCAATAAAGACACCTATCTACAATGCAATAGTTTACTGCTTTCAGGTTTAAGAACCTTGCCTTTGTTTTCGATAAACTAGGAGGTGTATTTAAATTAAGCAAAACATAAACGATATCAGCATACCAAGGAGAATTCATAAAATGGTTTTCAATAATGGGAGTTGAGAATTATTCTTGGCTGTCCAAAGCATTAATCATATTAATATCAAGAACTTCAAAATTGGATTCAGCCATTGATCTAGCTAGACCTTGGCCTTTGATGAGTTTAGTGGGTTTTATCTCTAAATCATATTCGAGAATAACAACAATCCACTTACCTCTCTTACCATCTGGGTCCTGTGTTAGAATGTCTTTAACAACCGAATTAGGGACAAAGGCAATGATGTGTGAGTGAAGGATGTATACTCTAAAGTCTTTCAATGCTTTAACCAAAGCAAAATCTTGCTTTTCCATAATATTATACTTCAAAGGGGCATCCCTCAATGCCTTGCTAAAGAATGCAATAGGCTGCTCTTGTCCTTGTGGATTTTTCTGTAAAAGGACAGCAGCAATGGTATGTTCTGATGCAAACGAGAAGATATAAAAATATTTTGAAAAATCAGGGCTTATGAGAACCGGTGTTTTGGTTAATGCTTGTTTCACCAGCTCAAAAGATGTCTTTGCTTCCAAGGTCCATTTTATCCCTTGCTCCTTCTTCAACATGTTTGTGATATTTTTAAGGAGCTCAGCTAGGTTAGGGATGAACCTTCTCAAAAAGTTTATCTTTCCAATGAAAGACTGCAACTCTTTGATATTTCGAGGATGAGAGATTTGCAATATAGCCTCAATCCTCTTTGGATCTATCTTTATACCCTCTTCTGAAATAATGTGTCCAGGAAGCTTACCTTCTTGGAGACCAAATAGTGTCTTCTTAGGGTTTAAAGATATTCCAAACCTTTTGCACTTCTCGAAAACTTTTCTCAAATGTTCTAAATGTTCTTCATCTGTTTTTGAAAACACAGTGACATCATCTAGATAGATAATGATGAAGAAGCCTAATTCTTCCGAGAATGCTATGTCCATGGCTCTCTGAAAGGTTGCTCCAGCGTTCATTAGACCAAAAGGCATCTTCACATACATGAAAGTGCCCCATGGAGTAGTGAAAGCTGTATTAATTGATCAGCAGGGTGAACTAAAATCTGATTATACCCTGAATAGCCATCAAGCAACGAAATCCTTTTAGACCCCACCACCCTTTGTAAAATGTGATCCATTTTTGGTAAAGGGTAGTTGTCTTTTAACGAAGCTTTGTTTAAATCTCTAAAGTCTATACAAAGCCTAATTTCTCCAGTCTTCTTCCTAACGGACACCAGATTAGATACCCACTCAGAATATCTAATAGGAACAATAATGCCAGCATCGTGCATCTTCATGATTTCCTTCTTAACCAATGGCAACTGGACAGAGTTTATTCTGCGCAGTTTCTGTTTGAATGGTTTTTGGTTTTCTTTAAGAGGGATTTTGTGCTGTATTATATCAGTGTCATAGGATTTAAGATCTTCGTAACTCCATGCAAAAACATCAGAAAATTATTTGAACAACTCTATTTATTTGAGCTTAATGTGAGATGGCAAAGTTTTGGACAGTTTGATCATTTTCGATTTTTCCTCACTGCCTATATTGCACTCCTCTACTTCAGTCTCTACAGGTTCCAGTTTTTTTTTATTGGCCACATCGTTAAAATCGAACAACTCCTCTAAAGGCGTTAGACCACTCGGCAAATTTTCATCTTTAGAATGCAGAGTTTGTAATTCTTTCGTTTCTAACTCTACACTTAATTCTGTTTTGCTCCTAAGTTTTCCAGACAATAGGTTAATATTGGCAGGTTGAGGAGACGATTCTTCTTCACCAAGAAATTTTTCTTCACTGCAATCTGTATCATAATCTGAATCTGAACTGTGCAGTTCAAACTCATTTCTGAATTTCATGAAGTCTTCTATTTGTTTGTCATTGTCAAACACTTGCCAATATTTTTCGTTATCAGGCACTGCCGGTCTAAATTTTATCGGATTTGTGTTGTCTCCAGTCTCATATGGCGTTAGACATGTCCTGGCCGCAAAAGCTAAATTGTGGGCCGCAATGTTCTTTTTCCTTGGGATGAAACTCAGGTTTGACTCCTCAAATGTTTTCAAAAGATCCATGACATCATTCCGATAACCTCTAAGCCTGGGATGATTCGCATTATACTCCCCATTGACTTGCCTAACGATTAACTCAGAATCCCCGTACACTTTAATTCTTCTGGCTCCTAATTTCTTCAAGAGATGCAAGCCTAAGAGAAGGGATTCATATTCTGCTATGTTGTTGGAACACTGAAAGTTTAATTTGCATGAGATGCATTCTGTGTGGTTGTTTTCAGTGTTAGTGATCCAAACCCCTGAACCAGCATTATTTCTAGTGCATGACCCATCAAAATACATACTCCATAAAGGACTGTCTTCGGTTTCGTCTGTTTGGCGATTGTCCCTTTTAACTATGGTGCCTTCTGACTGTTCATGATTAGCAGCACTCAATTGAATTTGTTTTGACTCTTCAAATTCTTCAATAGATTGAGAGATGATGCCAGAAATGTTAGGGGTATTTTCTGGGTTGTTAAGTCCTAAAAACAATGGACTCATAACCGGTAAATCAAGACCTATGCTTTGTTTACTAATGTTTTAACATGTGGCAAACTTTTTGGACACTTCTGCGTTATTATACTCTTCTTCCCTGTCGGCCTTTAATTCTGTTAAAGTGACTTGCTCACTAGGAGTTTCATTGTTAAACATGATAAAAGAATCAAGGCCTGTATTGACAGAATATATAGGAGAGTTTCGTGGTCTGTCTTGACTTGTAACCATGTATTGCATATGAGACTCCCTGTAAAGTCTTCTGGTCTGATTGAAAACCGGGATGGTCGCATACGTCATGTCCATCTGCATAGTCCCCTGTAACTTAGCTCCCCAGGATCTTGATAATAGCATTCCATACTTTGGGGGGACATCAGCCACAACAATGTCCATGAGTAAACATTTGGCTAGAATCTGGGCTAGGTTAACACAGAGGTCTTTGATCAATCCTAGAAATTTTACTCTATTTGAGTCAAAGGAGTATAAGTCTTTGTAGGGTCTGGTAATTTCTAAACCAAGGCTCTCCATCACAGCTTTAGGCATTAAATTATGAGAAGCCCCGGAATCATGCATAGCGTTGTGTAGAATTTTGTCCTGAATGTTCAAACTCACATAAAAGGGAGGAACTGGTCCTTCTTGAAACTTCCCTTCAATCTTAGGGCCAAAAATCAACTCTGGTAGGTCGTCACTAAGATTAAATGTATCTCCATTTTCCTCTATATTTAAAGCCTTCAAAATTTGGTTCCTATATACATGTTGGGCAGCTAACTCAGTTAATGGAACAGAGATTTTGATCTTTAAGATTTCTTGTTCTAGGCTGAAAGGGGTTTGATTCTTTGAAGCACTTGTTTCAACCTTATTAGCTGTCACTCTATCAACAATTACAGCTTGCTGATTTGTTTTACTTGACAAAACTGTTTTAGAAGGAGTACTAGCTGAAGTGTTAGTACTGCTGATGTCTTCACTCTGTTTTATAGAATTTTGAGTGTTTTTCTCCTTATCCTTATCAGAATTAACAGCCACTGTTTTGTCTTTTTGTTTGGCTGTTTTGGGTTTGGCTGCGGTGCTGCTTTGAGAGGATTTGTCAGAGGTTTTGGTGTTGGGGGCTTGTTTTCTGGTCTTGCTTCTAAGGTCATATTCTCTTTGAGGTTCTATGACGACATTTTCCATGTCTTGATAATCATTTTCATTACCATTTCTTTTGTCATCATAAGGAGTGTAAAGACCTTGTTTTCTATCATAATGAACTTCCAAGTCATCATCTTCTTCCCCAAACATGTTGATATCCTCTTCCTCTGTTATGTCTTCTGTTTCTTCAACCTCACTTACATAGTTTTGATGAAAGGGAGGGGTGATCTGTTGATCATCTTCCCTAGGTATGTTTGGGGGTTGGTTCCTTCTAACATTCTGATTCTGGTTTCTATTTTGAGGAGCAGTTTGATTTTGATTTGCTTGTGCTCTCTTAATTATGCTCATCTCTTTCATCATTTCTTCCATCATTCTCTCCATTTTTGAGTTGGAAGTAGAAGGTGTGGATTCCTCTCTAAAAGATACTCTCTTCTCGCTCTTCATTCTTGCTTTTTTCTCCATCAAGTTCACTTCCACAGAAAGAGCACCCCTTTGCATGTCTTCAAGAGTTGCAAAATCTCTCTCTCTTAGTGAATAGGTCATGTCTGGATCAAACCCTTCAGGAAATTTGTTTAAATCTGAGCCCTGAGGAGGTTTTAGTTCAGGGGAAAGTGCATTATAGACGCTGTTAAATCTAGTACAATAAGATTGTACACTTTCCCCAGGGTTCCTATGGAGATTGTTATAATCAGCAAGGACTTGGAGAGGATTCTTTCTCACTTCCCACTTGTTTAAGAATGTTTGATGGAAGGCTTGGAGATCGTTAATACTATGGGGGGTTAAACCTTTAAACCATTTTCTTGCTTCTCCCCCCAAACTTTGAGCAAATAGTCTAAGCTTGACAGAATCATCATCAATTTCATTTCTGTCAAAGTAGTCATTCATCTTGTCCACATGTTGAGATGATGTTATAGTATTGCTAGCATCATACAATGGAATTTTGGACTGATAGTTCTGTGGAAGATTGACTAATGGTACAGGAAGGACTAAGGGAGCATACCATGCTGCCATGATAGATGGTGGATTTACAAGAGGAGGTGTGGGTTGAAGTGGAGTGGTTTGAACAGTGGATGAAAGATGAACAGAAGTTGATGGAACAATAGTAGATTGCTGAGATGATCTTGGATGAGAGACACCTAAATTGTGAAGGAAATGTAAATCAGGAGGTGTTGTTTCCCTGCTACCAGGATGTTCACTTGTTTTAGGAGATGAAAGTGAAGATTCAGAGTCTAACTGGATTATATCATCAAATGACCTAGTCCTAAATGGGTTCACTAAGTCAGTTTGTGATTGTTGCAGAGCTGAAAGATTTTCAGGGACTGAATTAGCTCTCAAGGGTGATTTGAAAACAGTTAATAATTTAATCTTAGGAGACTTCCAAAGGATACTTTCTGGATTATCAACTATCTCAGGTGGGTTAGGGTCTGGGTGGGCTCTAGTGTGAATCTTTTTAGAAGCCACTATGCTATGTTTTTTAGACCTAAAACAAGAAAAGTTCAACCAGATATGACAATCTTGGAGAGGTTAACCAATCTGTTTTTACAATTTTAAATCCCACAGTCCTCTAACTGAGTTTGAATGATTTTATAATGATAAGGGTTCTTCCCAGTGGAGTCTTAAGGTCTGCAAGGATTGTGGAGTCGCCAAGTGGAAATTTTTAGCTCCTTTCAGAGGTAAAAGGTCTTATGGTCCACCACCATGTTTATTTAATTCCGATCTGAAATATTTTTAGGTTTTTCTAAATCATTTTTCAGTTTTGTGGTTTTTAAGAATATCCTAACTTTGTTTCAAAACTTAGCTAAGGTTGCGAGACAAAGGCAGTCTACTCTTATGGCTAAGCCAGCTGATTTTTCAAGGTTAGATGAAGTCTTAAGAGAAACCTAGGGTTTACCTAGTTTTTCACTGATTCAAACAAGTTTCATCATAATTACCTATATTAGGCAGTGCTTGAAAAGGCTGCTTTTTACTCTCAAAGTGTTCTTGAATAAAGGGTTTTTTTGAGGTATTAGAAACACTCAGTTCCCCAGCGGAGTCGCCAGAAATGTTAGGTTCTGGTGGCTTCAGCTGGTCAGTAAAGCAAGTGCTCTATGAAACCAAACGCAAGCTTCTTTGTGAAAAGATTTAAATGTAAAAGACTCTTAGTTTTGTCCCCAACGGAGTCGCCAGAAATGTTAGGTCTCTGTAATTTATTAGCAAGATTGGGAGAGTCCAATCACAGAGTTAACATCATTTCAACCAACTTTGGGATTCTAGGATCTAGCCCCCCAGAATCCGGAGAGGGATCTCTCCAATATGTACAAAGATGGATATTGTCTTTGAAAAGCTTAAGGTAATGATATTAGGCTAGTTATGAAGGCCAAGGGTTTTGTTTTGTTTTGGATGGTTGAGCATGAAATGTTACTTGAGGGGAAAGTCCTAAGTGCAAAGTTTCAAAAGTGAGAAGTTGCAAGCAAATAGAACAGTTTTGGCGGATAGATAGATATAACGCTGGTTTTTAGTCCATTGGGCTATGGAGTCATATCTGGGCTTTAATTGAACAACAACATCAAGTGTGATCCAAGGGGCAAGTCATCTATACCACAAGATTATTGATATTAAAATGATGAAATGGAAACATTAAAATGTTGGAGGGGTGGAAACTGATAATAATTTCTCAGAGGATTTATAGTCAGTCCAAACAAGAAAAGCCTCTTAAGTAACTATTTTAAAACCAACCAAGGACAGGGCTAACCATAGACTTCTTGGGCAAGTTCTTATTAAAGCGGCTTAATTGACAAACAATCCAGTAATCCACATAATTACCTTCAGAAAGTATGAAAACACATAAGAAAAACAGAGTGTAACTTAAGATCAGATAAAGTACTTTTAAACCTAGTCTGCTTTCAGTCAACACTAAGGGAAACTTTCAGAATCTGCCTTTGGAGAAAAGAATCTAGGAATCAGGGAAAACCATGTCTTCTCTAGTCTAACTTTAATAGCAAATAATGGAAATAACATTCGAGAACAATGTTTGAGCAAACAGAAGGACGAGGGAACGCCAACATTCCTAACTGTTTAAACTGTATTGAATCATTCTTAAATAAACAAATCTAAAGAAAACATTAAGATAAAGATTTCTCAGCCAGAGAAGGTTACTGCTATATAGAAAATCCTAACCCTGTTTAAACTGTTCTTTACAGAGGGAAAATGAACAATATGGCATACATAGAAGGAAAACGATTAACAAAGAAAGAAGCACTTCACCAGTGATAAAGACCGGGATCCCAAGAAACAGCTTTTATATTGATGTCAAACCAGTTACAATCTTCAAGTCCAATGTTTCAGTTCAGCAATCATCTTCACTATTCAACCTAACTACTCTATCACAAACAGAGCTTCAAGGGCCAGTGAACACTATGTACAAATAGAAGTCTCGAGCTCAAGTGTATTTCAAAGTTCTGCAACCAACAATTTCTCATCTTCTTCTAAGGTATTTATAGAAGGATGAGGAGGTGATCTGAGAAAAGATCTCTCAGGATAATTAATACAGTTTCAAGACTTCGTGGCCTTTTGAGGGGCTCGATGAAGAAATTCACAGGTGGAACACTGTATTAACTGTTTACAATTATGGATTAAGCTCGGTGGGAGCTTTATTTGACTTTGAGGCTTTATGTAATGTTTGGAGTAACTCTGCAGATATTTTCTGCATTGATTTCCTTGCAGAAGTAACTCCCTGGCTACGCTGGAGGCGAATATATGATTTTCTTCAATAACTTCGGCCTCTGTTTTGAAAGGTTTGAGGCAACAGGTGGCTCGGTGGTAGCTGAGGAAATAATTTGCCTCAAGATGTGGCGGTGGAGGCTTTCTGTCTGATAAAACACTTTAGGTTTTCTTTAAACTGTGTTTTGAGTTGGGGATTAGGCTTTTGATAACCTTCTTAGCTGTAATCCCCGTAAAACTGTCTTCAATATTCCTTCTGTTGTACTCTGTCTTCCAACTTATACTCTTTTAACTATTCTTTTGAATAAAACAGTGTCTTGTCGATGTGCAGGCCGCACTGGGCTTTTTAAAGGCATCAATGCCCATGAAGCATTGAGAAAACAATGGAGCGAAACCCTGCAGATGGTTCTCTTTAACAGCTCGAAGGCGCAGGAAACGTCTTTCCCAACCCACGGCTTTCTTTCATTATACAATGGAAAACCATTAAAACACCTGCAAAACACAAAAATAGTTAAGAAATCCTGCGGAAATAGGTTTAAACTGCTTCAGATGGCGGGGGAGGAGCGTAGCCATAGGATAAAAATATCTAACGGTGGAGATCGACGTAGAACATGCAAAGGAGAACAGGGAGAAGAAATAAAGCGGGGTGGTTTTGGACCGTTCGATTTGGACACGTGGACGGTCCAGATCTAATCGGAGGATCTCAATCGGGGGTGGCAGAAAAGTGCTTGCGATTGAAACACAACGATGCGATTAAGCGCTGGCCGTTGATCTGCAGATCAGATCAACAGTGGGAAACGAATCGGCGGGTTTTGAGATGGCGGAAAGACTTGCGATCGGAGGGAATTAGGACCGTTGGATAGGCAGGAAATGGACGGCCCAGATTTAATCGTAGGATCGCAATCGGGGAGGTCACACAACGATACGCGATTGAAACTTTGCGATTGGGCCCTTTGCGATTGAGCGCTGGCCGTTGATCTGAGGACCAGATCAACGGCAGGGAATGAATCGGAGGGATTGCAAGGGTGTGCGATGGCCGTCGGATTGCGAAACAGATGGACGGTCGGGATTGAATCGGGGATCGACAATCGGGGGTGCAACAAAAACGCATGCGATTGAAAGTTTACGATGCGATTGAGCGCAGGCCGTTGGATCAAAGGACTAGATCAACGGTGGAGAATGGAATCGGGGAGAAACCCTTGTATTTTATATAAAACCCGAACTTTTGAAATAAACAAAGGTTTTTATGGATCGGGGTGGAAAAACATATATATAAAGCGGACAGGCGCCCGACTGCGGGGCCTTTGGATGTATGAAAATTGATAGGCTTGGGGCTTTATATATAATAAGGGCCTAATCGCAATCGGAAATGTGGGCCTGGTCTTTCCGATCAACCCATTGAAATTTCCCCAATTGCGATTGCGCGATCAGTCTTTTTGATCTAACCATTTTATATTTAACATGTGACTTTGGCTCATTAAATCAAAACTTTGGAAAAGAGGGTTTTTGTAATTTACAAAGGAAAAATGGGTTAGAAATGAAATATTCACAAGGTTTAAGCGTCGAGGGCGGGCTCAGGGTTATATGAAAATAATATGATCGGGGGTCTTAAGCAACAAGGCTAATCGCAATCGGAACTTTTGGAGTATGGCAAAGACTTGCGTCTTTGATTCTTTCCGATGCGATTACACCTTAACGAATTAGCAAGTGGTTCTAGACCCAAAGCGTATGGTGGGGAAGTGGTTTAGGGCTTAGCCCAAGGGGCTTAGGTCCATAGCAATGAAACTTTGTTTTTTATGAAAAATTTCAAGCTTTTTAAATGGATTTGGGGGTTTCGGCACAGCTCAAAAAGAAGTTTTAAACCATGTCAGGAGGATTTTCATGAATGGAAGGAGAAACTTATGAAAAGTAGGGAAATAATATGGAGAAAAGGGGGAGTAAATGAAGGTTAGTTATGAGTGGGAGAAATGACGATCTTTCAGCAGTCTTTCAGTTGGAATCAGCAGAAATTCCCGAGTGTAAAAAAGGGACAGCAAATGAGGATTTTGGACAGAGGCATGAGGCCTACTAGGAGTCTTCAAGAGCCAACAATTTTTAGTGATAAAATTTGTTCCTTGGAGGCTCAAAAAAGATCTTAGCCACCTTTTGGTATAAAAAAATATTATAGGTGGCTAAAAAATATGAAATCAATATCCTGGCCTCCTGAAGGGCCCTCATCCTACATAGGCCTCTTACCTCTGTCCTGTACCTGTACCTGTGCTGTTGATGATGGCAACGAGAACCCTTCCACCCTTGGTGGAGATAGTACTCGTTGGGCTGCTGCAAACAATACTCTGGTGCCTCTATGACAACTAAAAAACATTGGCACACTGATATGCTCTGTCTCGTGACCTTCAGGCTGATGTGAAGGTTCACCTGCATCATGGAAAACCTTCGGAGGAACCTAAGGAGATGTGAAAAAGTCATGGGAAATGAAATCATCCCATGAAATACCCTGTAATCCAAGCTGATGTACAACAATAATCTTGATGAGTGCATAGTGATAAATACTGTTATACTGCTGCTTGGGAGTCTTCTTCTGCACAAGAGTGGTCATTCGCTTGATGTTCCAGCACATGAAATAAGGTATGTTCATCATCCTCCCTCTAGTGAAATGCATCAATAACCTGATGTGGTAGGAATAGAGGCGTGAGAACCGACCCTCACAACTGAAGTATCTGATAATGAGTCTCATCAAAGCCGCATAGGATTCCTTTAAGAACCGGAATGGGAACACCCTGCTGAGCTGTCTCACATAGCTAGGCCTGATGCATGGTTGATAATGCACTATTTCCACCTGCTGTCTCTTGTTCCACTGTTCACCCAAATTCGTTATTCCAGTTGCTTGAGATATGGTTTCTAGTGTCAAAGTGAAATTTACACCAGCAAGAGTTACCTGACCATCATGCAAATGTAACACAAACAACTGAGCCAACTCCTGATGATGCTGAATCCTAGCAATCATCTCACAATACTGATAACATGACTGCTCTAGAAAACATGCTATTGCAAGTGGGCAGGCCTGCAATTGAGTCAATGAGGTGGGCTCTTCTCTCACATGTTTGCCACCTTTACGAGGCCTTCTCGGTGCATGTAGCTCAGTGGTAGAATCATTATCTCTGTCATATGATGTATCAGTGTCTGTCTCCATAATGTTTCAAGGTCTATGTTTGGCTTGTGTGAGGTGAAAATGAGAATTTTTATGTTTTTAATTTAGTGTCAAATGTGTGTCAAAGGAAAGGGGCTGTGGAGAAAAATAGGACAGTGGGGACAATGTGGTTCAATCAAGTGAAATTTGAAGTGTAAGGACAGTCACTTGACTGTTTGGGGAACTTGGGGTTTTGGGAATTTTTACAAATGAAATGGGAAAAGGAGAATTAAAGTGAAATGAAAAGACTTGGGATGGGGAAATAGGAATGAGATGATATGAGTGGTTTGGGATATAAGGAAATAGGGGATAGACTGTAATAATAGGATTACTATGAGGGAAGGAATGAACAAGGTGGGGGAGATGGAGTATTTGGCACCAAAATGACTTTTAAAACACTATTTCAAAACCCTAAGGAGCAGTTTTTAACAAAAGGATAGGGTTTATAATTTGACATTCAAAACTCTCATATTTAACCTCCATCAACATCAAATGGCAATCATGAAATTACTTGGAACAAGGGAGGCAAAATAGTTTTGAAATTTGAGAGAGATGGCATGAATTTTTATGCTTCAGCCCTGTGCGCCGCGTGCATAACCCAGTGCGCCGCGAAAGCTGAGTGCACCATGCCAGTTCATAATTACACGGTGGTGGGCGGCCCTATGTGCCGTGACCTCCACCCAATGCGCCGCGCTCTACAAATTATACACAGTCCGGCCTCTAAATCACAGTTTCACCCTCCAACTTATTTCTCCACGATTTCTCTTGGCTCCTTGCTGACTTTTGGTATGCAAATAAATTGTGAAACAATGAAAATATCTTTTATGGCCATAGACTTTGATTTTTGATTTGAGAAAACCCACTTTCCAATGTTTGAATTTTGACACTTTGCACTTTTTAAAATAAACTCTGTTTTTGTTTGTTTCCTTCTTGATTTTTTAGCTGAATGATGAATCTCTTATCTATTTTTGCAGGGATAGCAGGAATGGGATTTGGAAAAGGTGACCAGGGCTGCGCCTGAAGAACTTCACAACTGAAACAACTTTGAGAATTACATTACATTTATTACAAAGGATGAATTTGACGATTTTTCTTCAAAACATAGTTTTGAAGAGGAATCATGATTAAGAATTATGACGATGAAATTTTGCACTGAAAACCTTATTTTGAAACTTCCTCATGTGCCTGCTGACATTATTAGACATTTTGAAGACTAAATTTGCGAAACCCTAGACCTAATGAGACTAAAAACCCTAAAATGACTCTTTGGCAAACATGAGGCCAAACATGACTGTAAATGACTTTAAAATTGATTTTGATAAGCAGACACGGACCAGAAGGTACATGACATGAGGGATATGAGAGAAAAGACCCTTCCGTCAGATGATCCATGCTCCTAATGGAATGCAGCTGACTGAACCGAATGAGACACCAAAAATGAAATGCAACAAAAGAGATTTTGATCTCTGACGGAGGGATGAAGAGACCAACTCTAACATTGGCTCCAATGGGGATGGTAGCTCCTTGGAGGTGCCAAGAACTATAGATTTCTGGGAGAGTAGGCAGTGCTTTCGTCCATTGGGCTATGGAGTCCATAACTTCAGAAAATTAACAGAAGACTCTTGACTCATTTATTGACTAAAAATTTGACTCAAACTGACTCAATTTTGAAACTAAAATGACTGAAAAACCTGACTTGACAAACTCAAACCAAAGCTGAAATCAATATTCAGAATTATAGCCTTCACTTCAGGCCCCAAACTGAAGACAAGATCACAGCACACACTTGCAATGAAACTGAAATAAACGGTATATACAGTGACAATGTAAACAACAGAAAACACCTCAAAAATGATACCGTTTGAGCAGCCGACCATTGACCGGCCCTCCTGGAAAATCTTCCTCGTTCATCTCTTTCAGAAGAAAAGCATTCTGACCCCAATATGCAACAATTTTAAAGGGTCCTTTCTAGAGATTTTTGAACTTACCGTGCTTACCCTTTTCCTCATTTCTTGCATCCCATTTCAGCACCACTTCTTCCAATTAAAATTTGTCTGCCTTTGATTTTCTGTCATAGATTTTCTTAATTATCTCCTGCAGCTTGAATGTGTTTTGGAAAACTTCTTCTCTTGTCTGCTGCAAATGGATCATTTGATTTATTCTTCTTTGCATATGATCATCTTCACTGCCAGCTTCCTGTAGAAGTTTGACCACTGGAACTGCGAGAGAGGTAGGAAACACCGTATCAACTCCATAAAATAACTCAAAAGGGGACATACCAATGTATTTCTTCTGACTCACTCGATCTGCCCAAAGTGCATTGACTAACTTCTTATGCCAATTTTTCTTGTTTATTTCCAGCAACTTTTTAATGATGTTGACCAAATATTTGTTGGAAGACTCCGCTAATCCGTTGCCTTGTGGATAATAAGTGGTTGAGTGTCCCAAAGTGATTTTATACTTGTCACAAAAATCAATCATATTTTTTGATTTGAAAGCTGTTGCGTTATCAGTGATTAGCTTATTCGGGCAACCAAAATGAGACAAAATATTATTCTCAAGGAAAGAAATTATTACCGAATCCGTGGCTTGCCTGGTGGGAATTGCTTCGATCCATTTTTTGAAATAATATGTCGCTGTTAGGATCCATCTATGCTGAGTTGAAGAAGCGGGATGGATCTCGCCAATGAAATCCAAACCCCACTGCTGAAAAATAGCACTTACCTCAATGGGCTTAAGCGGCAAAGGCTGCAATTTCTACCTTCCTTAAAAAATTTGACATTCATGATAGCTTTTGATAGTCTTATACACATCAGAAAAAAGTGTCGGCCAATAAAATCCTGCTCTCAAAATATTGTTAGCCATTGTTTTCCAAAAAAGGTGACCCTCGCAATCTCCCTTATGAAAATCCTCCATGACCTGCTTTGCTTCTTCTTCCACCAAACAGTTTAACAAAACACCACCGGGGTCTTTCCAATAGAGTGAATTATTCAAAACAAAAAACTTAGCAGTCTTCAATTCCAGAGTTCTACTTTTGTTTCTAGCCATGCCAGGCGGTGGTGACAAGTTTTGAAGCACATATAAAATATCTGAATACCAATGAGAAAGAACAAATATTTCTGATAGCTGAACTAATGAATTTTCCTCATTCTCCTCAGACATAGCAACAATGAGATTGATGTCCAAGGCATGCAAATTTGATTCAGCCATTAGCTTACCCAGCCCTTGTCCTTTGATAAGCTTTGTGGGCTTTATCTCCACATCATACTCCAACAAGGCAGCAATCCATTTGCCTCGTCTCCCTTTTGGATCTGTTTGCACTAAAACATCCTTAACAGCAGCGTTAGGAACATAAGCAAGAATATGAGAATGCAGAATATATACGCGAAAATCTTTCAACGCTTTCACAAGAGAAAGAGCTTGCTTTTCAATGATGTTATATTTCAAGGCTGCATCTCTTATGGTACGGCTGAAAAAATAAATTGGTTTTTCATGCCCATCTCTTTTCTGCATTAATACTGCTGCCATTGTATGCTCTGAGGCAAATGAAAACAAAATAAAATCCTGAGTATAATCTGGGCTGATCAAAATCGGGGCTGAAGAAAGAACCAATTTTACTAAATTGAAAGACTTTACTGCCTCCTCAGTCCACTTCATTGCATTGTCTTTCTTAAGCATGTTTGTAATCTCCCTTATATGTTCAGTAAGTTTAGGCACAAAGCGGCATAAAAAATTCATCTTACCATTAAAAGATTGAATCTCCTTCTTATTCCGGGGAAGATCAATTTTCTGAATAGCTTCTACTCGAGATGGGTCAATACGGATGCCATCTTTTGAGATAATATGACCCAGAATTTTGCCCTCATCCATGGCAAGCAAACTCTTCTTTGGATTAAGTGACACACCATACTTTCTACATTGCTGAAAAACAATCTTCAAATGGTAAAGGTGCTCTTCATCAGAATTGGAAAAAACTGTCAAATCATCAAGATACACAACTAGGAAAACATCTTTCTCATTTGCAAATGCCATATCCATTGCTTGCTGAAATGTCGCACCAGCATTCTTCAAACCGAAAGGCATCTTAGCATAATGGAAAGTTCCCCACAGAGTGGTGAATTTTTTTTGTCTCTATCATCCTCATGGACCAGAATTTGGTTATACCCGGAATAACCATTGAGTAGCGACATACGAGATGCTCCAACTACTCGCTGAAGTATGTGATCCATTTTGGGCAATGGATAATTGTATTTCAAAGAAACCTTATTCAGATTCCTAAAATCAATGCACAAACGAATCTCACCTATCTTCTTGCGTACGGGCACCAAATTGGAAATCCAATCTGAAAATCTTATAGGAAAAATGATACCAGCCTCGTATAATCGATTCACCTCCTTCTCAATTGAGGGCAGCAACTTCGGATTTATCCTTATCAACTTCTTCCTGAAGGGATTTTGATTTGGCTTGATTGGAATGGTGTGCTGAATTATGTTTGTATCATACGTCTTCAAATCTGAATAGTCCCAAGAAAATACATCAGCAAAAGAAGACAATAAACTAACATATTTTTCTTTTACCTCCGGTGGCAATGCTTTGGACAATTTCACCATCTTTGGATTTTCGGCTGATCCAATGTTCATGTCTTCAACTCCCTTTTCGGTTAGCTGCAAGGTTGGTTTTCTAGCTATGTCATGTTGATCAAAAAGCTCTTCTAAAGGTATCAAACCTTTAGGAATGACATTATCTTTTAGCTGCAATACTTCCATCTGATTGATTTGCACATCAGCCTCACCATCATCGTGCTCCATGTCAATTGAAGTCTCTTTGAATTTGCCTTCGTTTTGTAGAAATTCATCAATCTCATCATCATCTTGGAATACTTGCCAATACCTTTGATTGTCCAGGACAGTTGGACGATGTTTCACATGAATTTCAAACTTGTTACTTGAGTTCATTGGAATCTTAAAATTACTTGCTGCCTTTGCAAGTGCATCTGCAATACCATTCTGAATACTAGGGATACAAGTCAAAGTATAGTCTGAAAATAATTTCAATATATCAAGAACTGCATTTCGATAAGTCTGCATTCGAGGATTCTTAGCTTGGAATTCACCCTTCACTTGCTTAATTACCAACTCGGAGTCGCCATATACTGTAATCCTCTTAGCATTCAACTTTCTAATAATTTTCAAACCAGCAATCAATGCTTCATATTCTGCCTCATTATTCGAACAATCAAATGCTAATTTATAAGAGAAGACCCTTACATTACTCGGTACCTTGTTTGGGGTGGAAAAAGGGCTGCGTACCCAAATGCCGATTCCAGCACCATCACTTCCTACTACACCATCCATAAACCACCTTCATCTTCTTCCAAGTGCTGAAACTTTGTTTGCTCTGTTGTTTCTGCTTGCTGTCCATCAACTTTCTGCTACTGTCGGAAGGCTGATTGCTCAGCGGAACTTTCAAGTTCTTGTCTCTCCTTCATCAAAACTTCTCTGAAATTTTCTGTGATCTCCAGAATGTCCTCTGCTTCAACTAACTGACTATTTACATCATTGAAACTATCTGAATACAAAAAAAAAGACTCTAAATCTATATGTACATAATTTATCGGATGATTTACTGGTTTCTCCTTGCTGGTGATCATATACTTCATTTTTTGCTCCCGATATAATCTTCTCATCTGACCAAACACAGGAATGGTAGCATAGGAGAAATCAAGCTGCAATGTTCCCTTCAGTTTTTCTCCCCAAGATTTGGAAAGAATCATGCCAAATCTAGGAGGAATATCTGCCACAACCACATCCATCAAAACGCTCTTGGTCAGAATGTCCCCATTGAAGGGTTCACCATGTTAATTACCAAATCTAAATAAAAATAAGTCAAGAAAATAGTGAGAGGATCGATTACGTTGGTAACTGGAAAACATGGGATTGGTTGCCACATAATTAATCCATGGTGGGGTGGATACCACTTACATATAAGGAACATTCAGGGATGTCGGATGGTTGGTAGTTGAACCGATACCAAAAAATGAAAGCTGGTCAATAGTCACAATGCTTCAATTGTGAGGGAAATACATTAAATGAAAGAGTGTCGACACAAAAATTTCAGGAAATAGACATAGACTCGCCCAGGGAGAAAACTAAAATCCAAGGGACCTTGGAATAAAGTAAGATCAATACCATAAATTTTTCCTTCCAAGGTAATAAGAAACTTAGGAAGGATCCCTAAAGGTTCACTAATGGTTTTGTTCAAAGCTCTCAGATTTTGTGTAACATGCAAAAGCTGAGGGGAACCCAAAGCTTTCCAAGCAATCAAGGATAAAATACTAACATAATCACATTCATATACATTTGTGTGACACACATTATTACCATAAGCCTTCACAATGATTTGGAAAGGTGTGGAAGAAGGAATATGAGGTTTTTTAAGTCTACTCCAATCAAAGGAAATGACCTCATTACTTAGAGGGTGTTTGATGGAAACTGGTGAAATCCCCCCTTGTGTAGAAGAATCTGATGTAATAAGAAGAACTTGAGCGGTATAAAATTAACTCTCTATAGGGAGAGTGGGATCAACTGAATATGGAATCGATTCGATCACTTGATCAACCAATGGTTCATAAACCCGAGTGTTATGTGTTTCACTCTCCAATGAAAGGGTGGTATTGATTGTACTTGGATTTCGATCAATCACTTCGTCAACTGATGATAGGTTGGGAGAAAGTTTACAGTAACCAGTTGGAAGTTTTTTCTGTGGAATATTAGGGTTTTCCAACAATTTTGAGCCTTCATTCATGTGAGGGAAAATGTGAGTTTTATGATTCCCTTTACATAACCTACAAGGAAACCTAAATTTACCATTTTTCCCTGAAACCTGATACTCACTAGTTGATGGATCAACAGTAAGTTGTAAGAAGTTTTGAACATACTTCCAAGACCTTAGGAGTACCAAGGAATTAGATAAGGAAGTGGTCACCCTTAGAAATCTTGTAAGGGTATTTGGGTTTTTGATGCATGTTGGAGGTTTCCTCCACATTACCAATACTTACAACCATGGTCACTTGGTTGACTTATTTCTTATATTACTTCCTCTTCTTATAACATTTATTCTCCTTCCTATCCACATGGTTACTAGCATCAAGGATTTTACCAAGAGAAGAAGAATAAATGGAGGAAGATAGGTTGGGTGAAGAAGGTAAAGGGTCAACGCGATGTTGATGATATTGATATGGAGAACTCAGTTGAGGTGAACCATTCAATTGAGGTGGATAAATTTGAGTATTTGAGGCCAATGAAGTTGAAAACAACCATATTGGTAAACCTATGGTAAATCTGGGTAATGACAATGTAACCATATAAGGAGGATCGACATTTTCAAAACAAGGAAAAGGACTAGGATTCTCATTAAGAGGGGTTCCTCGGTTGGTAAATTTTGGAACTTTTGCCATTAGTTTCAAATTTAGTGAATTTTAGTTTAAAATTTAATAATATTAACAAATAAAATTCTCAATCCACTCCTAAGGTCCGCAAAAAGTAAAATCAAACAAATAACACACGTTAAAAAATCTAGGAGTCAAACCACACAAACAAGCTTTTCACAACGAAATCACTAGTTGGTGAGGAAATCCAATGTTGAAAAAATAAAGGTGAAAAGTATATATAAATAGAGTGGATGTAACCAGTTATCCTGAAAACCTTCTTAATGAAACAATTTGGCGCAAGTAACTCCACTTATGCCATCTCGAGTGAAGATTACCCTCCAAAAGGTGCAAGTAAGTATAATCAATTCCTGTTCCAGGTACAATAGAGACCTTCCCTCCACCATCACCTCAAGAAATAGCCCTAGTATTATGGCTAGTAAGGTTACCACCTACAACAATTCAACCCAGGGGGACACCTGTAGATCATACATACACACAGGGGTAGATTAACAAATCTCAATCCCCTTGAAAGTTCCTCAACATCGATAATTTGAGGTTTACCTCCAAGTGACCCCATGTACCTTTCAAAATCATTTGTAATGCATGAAAAATGCTCTACCATAACCAATGAAGTGAGTACAATCACTTCACTGGGTCTGATATGAGCTCATGCTTGACTCCCTTGTAAGAGGAGCTTCCCAGAGAAAAATTTCAATAAATGGATTTACTCCCTACAACAAGATTCTACTTTTTTTCTATGGCTTTGGAAAGTTTACTCAATTTCCTATTCCAAATCCCTAAAACCTAATCTACTGTAGATAGAAAGAGCCCTAAAAATGTAAAAATTCTAATTAATTTTAATTAGCGTTGTGTTATTAAGCTGCTATTTACTAAGTAGGTAAATGAAGGCGAAACTTATGGTGTTATGACTTGATTGAAAATTATAATGCAATCGAACATGAAATTTGTAATATTTTCATTTCAATGAAGATCTATCTAAAGGAAGGAAATTCAAACAATTTTTCCACAAATAAAAATCCAACAAACAAGAATTTCCTACCCTAGATATTCAATCAAACTCTTCCAATGCAATTCAAAGCCTTAAATGCTAAAACATGCAATGTAATCTATGCAGAATTTTCTTGAAAACTATGCAAATTTAATCTATGCACAATTTCCATTCATATTATGAAAATGAGAATTCTAACTATGAAATGTAATTTATGCAATATAATTCCTCAAAATAAACACAAGATCTTTCCTATTTAGAGAAATAAAAACAAGACTATTTTCCTTTACTAATGTAATCCAAAGAAATAATCAAGTGTAAGTAAAGGAAATTGGGTGAAAATTACAAAGATCAAAAGTAATGACATTCAGATGCGATTAACACTCAAACATAATTTAACCCCCCCAAGTGATTGAGGGGGAATTTTTTTTGCAAAAATGAAAGAAAAAACATGCAAAAATTGTTAAGAAACTGAGACAAACCTCTAAGTAATGACCAAAGTAAATAAAATTAATAATTTCTTGAAAAAAAATCAAAACACCCAATCAACTTAATAGAGACTTTACGAGACTGTAAAAAAGCCAAAGATAAAAAAAAAAACCGGGACTTAAATAAGAGAATCCTTATCCTTTTCAAAAATTTAAGAGGGTTGTGCAGACAACCAATGTAATCTAGTGCACATGCGCAATGTTGTCGAAGAAAAACTATACAAATATGCGCTCTATTTTTGAACAAAAACTACATAGATCGAGAAAATTAAGAAAAAATAAAAAACTGAGTTCTAAAACTAGAAATTTCAATTCTTAAAAGGGTCTAAAGGTGTCAAGGGTTACAAAAGTACACAAAGGAGAACTTTCGCTCCTCAATATGGTCGCCAATTTGTTATGCAGACTAATCCCTCTTGCAGACAAGAGTGTTCTACCTAGATTTCCAACAAAACCTAGTAACAAACATCAAAATAATTGCTACTTTTCTTTAGCCTATAAATAAAACATGAAACATGTAGTATGCAAAGGATCACTTACCTATTAACGAAGTGATTGTAGAAGTCATTTCAGCACTTTACATAGCTATATTTTCCTCAATGCCGTAGAGGCTTCCCAAATGCTTTCCACAACTTCTCCATGATGCTCCAAAAGGGATCTGCATAAACAAAAACATTTAAAGGGATCAAAGCATCTCACATATAAAAACAAAGGCAAATGAAATCCTTAATTTAGCATACAACATATATTTGAATCAATAATAAGTTATAAACCATGCGAGTGATCAAGGAATCTCGCAAATAACATCAAAATAGATGCAATTAGGAAAGAACAATTACTTTGTATTGAATTGAAAGGAAAACAAGATTACAACTTGGTTGTCTTGATGTCACAAGCCTCTTCCAATGGTCTCCTTTCCTTCCCTTGGTGACAAGCCCTTTAGACCCAAAACAATAGCATAAGTTTACAAATCCCAGTCCCTCCTCTTCCTTGAGTCCTATGCTCAATTTATAAGCAGGATGAAAAGGTTTCTAGTTCATGTTCTTAAGGGATATGATGCTTAAGAAGAGGAGATTAGTTCCATTATCCAAGGGATGAGGCGTAGTTATGTAGTGGTTCAAGGTCTCTAATTTAGATAATATTCCTCCACCAAAGCTTCTATAACTTAATTTTTTATTTTTACCTACATCACCAAAACTACACTGTTTATAGTGGAAGAAAGTGTGCAAATCTGTGAAGTTTCCAGTTTCCAGTGGATTGGATCATTGTTTGTGAGAGAGGTTTGAGAACTTGGATTCTGTACTTCAGTAGTATCCCCAGGATGGAAACCCTGGAGTGATTTAGTGAGAGTGGGCAACCACCCATCTCTTCCCTTGGTGGATCCATTCAGGATTCATAGGTTGAAGTTTATTTCCAGTTTGTTTTGGAGGCCAGTTGCAACATTGTTGTAGATCTATTTGGGCCATTATTTCAGCCATTTCCAGTTTTTGTACTAGAAATTTTATATTAATAAAATAAGGTTGAGATCTTCTACATACCTATATTGTCTATTATTCAGTTGCAGATTATATTTCCATTTTTGCCGTAAATATTGTGGTTAATATTATGCAAATTGTTTATAATGTTAATGACTTAATTTTTTGAAGTTGTTTTACATGGAAATATTCTAGTGACTTTATGGTTGAATTAATTTCCAGAAAAATTCATAAAATATCCCATTTGGGATATTACAATGGTATCCGAGCTGGTTATCTTGCTAGCCTGAGGGTTTAGTTTCCAAATTACCGGAAAAGCCAAATTCAAGGGTTTTACTGCAGCTCAATTTTAGAGGAAGATCGATGGTTTATTATTTTGAGACATTATTGGAGGACACAATTGAGTTATTGTGTTTTTTGTTGGTTGCAAGGTTCATTAGCTTACGAGAGCTATAGGCGAACCTAGGTTGATTAGCTATTCAGCTATAGGCAAAACTGTAGGGCTGAGATTGATATTCTATTTCTTAAGCAACGTGGCAATCTTTAGGTCAGCGCAGAAAGGGATCGAGGAAGTGCAAAAGGGATTATTTGTTTCATTTGGAGTATTTCACTGATCATTTTGTAGACAATGTATTCAACAGCTATTGGGAGAGCACAGGGCTATTGGGGTCAATTTTGGAGGATCGTGATTTGGACAAACCATTTATGGGTTTTGGTCAGATTGGCTTGAGGAGTCTGAGATTAATTTTGGAGAATTTTCTGAGCACCAGATGTAGGTGTTTTGGCCTATCCATTACAACAGCTAGTGTAGAATTACTGGCGGAGAGCATTTTGCTGGGCCAAATTTATATTGGAGGGTCAAAATTATTCAAGTAGAATTTGCCCAATATTTTTCTTGGTTTTTCTGGGTTTTGTGAGTAGAGTTTGTGATTAAAATATTGCAAATTTCTGAGAAGTATATTAGCTCATTTACACAGTCGCTACTCAGCTAGTAGCTATAGGAGCTAGGAGAAAAAGGGTCAGATTTTGAAGGTTGGAATTCAAGGAAACCATTTCTGGGTTTTCTGGGTTTTGGGTAAGGATCACCTTCCCAAACGCCTATAATTTTTCGAGCAGTAGAAGCAGTCCAAACGACAGTATGAAGTCAGCTAGCAACAACATTTCCAACAGTTGCAGAATTTCCAGAGTCATTGCAGAGTTGAGGAGTGATCATTTCCTTATATCTGAGGCAACATTTTTTTATCTTAATTTGCTAGGATGAATTCATCTTGTTGTGAAAAAATAATTTTACTAAAGCCCAATTTATTTTCCAGAGCCTAAATTATTTGCTAGAGCTAGATTTATCTGTTGGGGCAAGGTATTGAAATGAGAAATGTAACAGCATGCCAATAATGCATCATTGTTGTTGGCATTAGTTTCATTTCCAATTGATGGGTAGACAATGTATTAATGTATGTAGGGTGTTTTGTGGCACCTTTGATTGTTATCATAACTTTGTATTGTTGCCATAAATATGGGGTTCTTAAAGTACCTCCTAAACCTACATGACAGCACAATCGTTGAAACCTTGAACCACAATGTTTCTATGGACCAAGAAACCAAGCAGAACAATAGACCTTTCTCAAAGGGGGCCTATTCCATTCTTCAAAAGGGGAAATCCAGGGACCTATAGAAAGAACCAGAAATAGGGAACAAAATCCTTGAACTTGGGACAGATTTGAAACACATGAAGATCCCATGGATAATTCTTTCCAAACTTGAGGAATTTAATGAACTCCTTTCCAAAGTAAAATAGTCATATGGGAGAAAATTAATTTGGGCGTTAAAACCATATATGCTTGCTCTCATAAAACCCAAGTTCTTGAAGGAAAATTTTGGAGGGCTCACACTTCCAGTAGCATCTTGTCTCAACAACATCATGAGACTAACCATCCCTACATCCCCTTACAATGATGACATTATGAGGATATTTTTTTAGACTGATGGTAGGGACCTTTCAGGATTTGGACAACAATGCATGATCTACCTTTGGGAATAAGCTTGAGGTTTAAGGAGGTATGGTCACTTTCAAAACATATTTCATCATGTTTGATCTTGAATGTGATGACTTGATTATGCAGATGTTCAAATGATTCTTCAACATTAGGAGACATCATGCAGACACAGTAATAGCACACATGCAATCCATCTTGTCATCATGTATGAGAGACTATAAGACCATTTTCTAAGAGTTGTAGACTAGGGTGTTGAGCATTTGGAGGAGAGAGCAAATGGCTCTATCCGTCGCCATGAGCTAGCCCAAGGGCTAGTTGAGGAGAATCTTGGGCTATTCAGGAGACAGTTGACCAGGGAGGAGCTGCTCCAGTTTGGTGGATCACGTAGCAAAAATGAGCTGAGGAGGAAGGGGCTTTGCTTCATTTGCAAAGAACCTTGGGGGCCTTATAACTCAAGCTTGAGTGATGCAGATGTTGTGGTAGAGGTAGAACAGAAGAACATTCTTCTGTATGCTAGGATGAGGACTCTTCATCAGATGAGTCCATGGGATCATATGCGAATGCTTCTAGGGAGTGAGAGAAGTCATGCAGAGTTGATGACAGTAGGCCAGAGCTTTATTCCAGTATGTAGGGTGAGAAGTCATGGGACTCTACGGGAGATACTATAAGTTGTGAGTCACTTGTGACGATTCAACCAGAGTAGCATATGATGGAGCATGAGTCAACAGAGGAGGAGGCTATGCAAATCATGCATGATAGTCTTTTGGGGGAGAGCCATATGGAGGCCCACATTGAGTTTGTGATGGATGTATGACTACGCTTAGGGTCAGCCATGGGTAAGTAGTAGACAAATGTACGAGCATCTAGCAGGGAGGCAATATTTGCAGATACTTATCCTCATGAGATGTTGGAGGTTGATGGGATGGTTTTACGGGAGGCTAGTATAAAACAGGAGCATGAAATTACTGATCGGGAGAGGGATGAGCTATTGGGGATGGTGGAGCATCCACCATCAGGCCAATACTTAGATGAGGTGTAGATAGATGGACGTGCAGTTAGCAGAGTAGCAGTGCTTTCAGGGAGTATCACTCTCCAGGAGTACATCGATGGGGCTTGCAACATGTCTCACCCACTTTGGAATTTTATAGAGAGAGGGGGCTTCCTCTACAGGAAGATCTCATATAGAGACGGGATAGAGCAATGTGAGTTGAGTATGGGCTAGAAACACCACTCCAGATGTGTTCCATATGCAGATGTCACTACATTGGATTCTTCTTCTAGGTTAGATTAGTGGGAGATCATGAGTTGGTACCCTCTTGATGGTACGATCTTCTTTGTAGGGAGCATAGCAGAGTAGTGGCCCTTAGACATGGAAAATTCTATATATTCCCATTGGGAGTGGGGCATAGGCTAATAGTTCTTCAACATTCCATCCTGAATTTAGGAGAGCAGGGTTAGCATCAGATTGAGTCCAGAGTTGGATTGGAGAGAGGTGATGAGTTGGTATGAAGTTGGTGGGGCAGCTTATACAGTTAGAGGTACAACACAGTAGGAGCCATGGAGAATTAATTCTCGCTAGTATACTTCGATTCATGGGGTGGCCAGAGACAGTACACTATCTGATCCATGGGACTTGGGCACTGATTAGCCATGGTGGCATTGGGATCCGAGAGGATTTTTTGATGACAGGTACAGTGAGAGATCATTTTGAGATCCCAACATTGATGGGTCTATTTCGGGTGGCTTGACACAGGTGCATAGCAGCACCTGGGGGTTTGTATGGGATCTAGGCATTGGGTCTCAGTTGCATCGGGCCAACAGCATGGCCCACATATTTGGATTGCTTTAGGGAAAGAAATCTTGGGGCAGAAGGTTATTAATATTCCTTTTTTTGGTATCACCTATGACAGGGTTAGGATGGACTTCGAGAGTTGGGAGTAAACATGTCACATATACAGGTTAGTGTCATCAGTGGGCCAAGGGATTTTTGGAGGATTTTTGAGGATTTTCGATGAGGACCGATGGCATTCACTTGATATGTTCCATCATCTGCATAGTTTTCCTTTCGTTTCGATGCATTCCGACAAATTTTAGAAAACTGAGTTATTTTTGGGCTTAACTTAATTAATTACACTCATGGTGGCATTACGAGAGGAATACCTGATAGAAAACCTTAGTGTAATAGTTCGTTGGAATCGGAATGAGGATATCTTCGGGATGGGAAGTTGAGAAGTGACTTATAGTGGCCAGAGATAGTACCATGGGTGATATACTATTTTCCTTAATTAAAAATGACTTTAATTAGTCATTTAATTAAAGGAAAAATAATATTTAAAGGAAAAGGGGCCAAAAGTGACTTAATTGAAATGAAATTAAATTAAAGTCACTTTGATAGAATCAATGGTGGATATTCTAGAATAATAATAAAATAATAAAATAAGATGCTTCTAGAGGATTGGAGATTTATCCATCAGATCTATAAAAGGAGAAGTGAAGGTCATTTGGAGATATCTTGGATTGGATCATTGTTTGTGAGAGAGTTTTGAGAACTTGGATTCTCTACTTCAGTGGTAGCCCTAGGACGAAAACCCTCAGGTGATTTAGTGAAAGTGGGCGAGCACCCATATCTTCCCTTAGTGAATCCATTTAGGATTCACATGCTGCAGTTTATTTCCAATTTTTTTTTGGAGGCTAGTTGCGGCATTGTTGTAGATCTATTTGGGCCATTATTTCAACCATTTCCATTTTTTGTACCAGCAGTTTTATATTAATAAAATAAGGCTGAGATCTTATGCATACTAATATTTTCTATTATTCAGTTGCATATTATATTTCCATTTTTTCTGTAATTATTGTGGTTGATGTTATGAAAATTGTTTATAATTTTAACGGCTTAAATTTCTGAATTTATTTTACATGGAGATCTTCTGGGGATTTTATGGTTGAATTAATTTCGAGGAAAATTCATAAAATATCCCATTTGGGAATTGGGATATTACACACATGTAGGTAATGCTAATCTAAATCAATGGCCTCTAAAATTATTCTTTTTAAATATGAAGCATGCATACCAATGGTTGTAGCATGCATAACATGTGCTCTTATGGTGAGTCCATCTACAACTTTGTTCTCCTCCCCTTGATGTTCTTGATGTCAAAGTAATATTCACTAAAAAATTTCAAACATCTTCTTTGACTAAAATTTAAGGTTGGTTACTCAAATAAATATATTATACCACTATGGTTTTTCCTAAATTCAAATTATTTTCCCATGAGGTTATTTCTCCACATTCTCAATGCATGTACTACAACACCAAGTTCCAAATCATGTATGGAATAATGTATCTCATGCTATTTCAATTCCATTGACTTATAACTAATGAAATATCCATTTTGAGTAAGAATTCCACCAAGTCCTTCTTTATATGCATATAAACATACCAAAAATATTCATTTTGATATGTGATATTTAAGATTTGTGCACATGTAAGTAAATTCTTTAATATTTTAAATATCTCTATACACACTCCTATCCATAAAAATTTAGATCCCTTATTTGTAAAGAAGTGACGAGATGAGAAATTGGAAAATCCTTGAATAATTATTCCATAATAAATAACAAGCTCCATGAATGATCTTATTTGAGTGAAATTTCTTGGTGATATTAGTTATGATTGATTCTATATTCTCTAGATCTAAAATTATCTCTTCTTTTGAAATGATGTGCCCCAAATAATGGAGTTTCCCTTGATACAAATAAAACTTGCTCAACTTGGAATACAATTGATGCTCCCATAGTACTTGTGATACTAATATGAAATGTTCATTCTCTTACTCTATCTTGGAATAGATGAGCATGTAATCCAAGAATACAATAATAAACTTGTCTAAATAATTTCAAAATATAGCTTTCATTAAGTACATAAAGATAGTTGGTGCACTTTTCCATTCATAAGGCACTACTACAAACTAATAATATTTGTATCTTTCTGTTGAAGTTGCCTTCCTTATGTATTATTCCTTAATAATCACCTGGTCATACCCTAATTTCAAATCTATCTTTGAAATTATCATTTCTCCTCTTAGTTATCAAACAGGTCATCGATTATAGGTAAAGGGTATTTATGCTTTAGAATGGCCTAGTTAAGTTGTCTAAAATAAATAGATAGCCTCAATGTTTCATCCTTTTTATCTCATAAAAATAATTGGTTCTCCCCATGGTGAGACACTTATGCTTCGGTATCCTTTCTTCAACAAATATTTGACCTAAATTTATAATTATTTTAATTATACTGTACGCATCCTATAAGTATTATTCCACACTAAAGCAGTTCCTAGCATCAAATAAATAGAGAATTCCATATCCCTCTCATTGATTTTTCATAGGTATTCTAAAATGTTAATCAGTTCTTATGATTTCTTATTTTAACCTTTCTTTCGTTAAAATTCATCAAGAAACAATTACACCAAATATCTTCAACAATATAAATTAGGATCATAAAGAGACAACCAAATTAAGAACACAAACGTTTACCCTGGGAAAACACACATGGGGGAGAAAACAACAAACCTTCTCCTTAGATAAATTCTTTAGTTCAATAAGAGACAAAACCTAGATCATCTAGTCAACCACAAGGTCAAATTGATCAACAAAGAAAACATGCTAAAACCTGGTCCAATTTCCTCCTAGTGAAGTCATAAATTTGCCCACTAAACTTGATCTAATTATATTTTCTAGGGATGAATTTAGGCTTGCTCATGGATCCAATAAAATTAGTCTTGAAACTCTAGTTCACCTTAGAAATTTGGCCTTACTGTGTCTTAGAGTTTCATCCTGATTTGACTCAGGAACTCATCCTTCTTTATCATAAATTCATCCTTTTTCTTCATCATAATAGTACCTCTAATCCAATTGGATATTTGTGGCCACCCACCTATTCCACTTGGACCCCCACCATTTTTTCTTTCAAATTTTCAGTTTCCTTAATTGTAGCACAATTTACTATTTTTGGTAGTTTTTTGGGTCCTGAACTTATGAAGCCGTTTTGAGGCCCTAAACAACATTTTTTTTGCATCAAACCTTCGACAAATATGAGTCCATTCTGGACATGATGTGTCTATTCTGGAATTGATATCCATTGTAAATAGTTATATTACATAGATAGATATTTCTATTGATGTATCATGTGCGTCAAATGAAGATAGTATGCCAAAGTTACAACCCCAGGAAATTGATGTACCAATTTACCCTGACGGGGCCCATATTTTTGCGTTTAATATCCTAGGGTTAGATTTTTGGATGTTTAGGGTTTTTCATTGTTTCTCAATAATACACAGGCCTCCGAGCCTCATTGTAACATAGAGTTTAGAGAGATGTAGCCACCAAATCTCTTCTCAGAGATAAGCTACCAACGCCCTAGCTAGTTTATTTCCATTATGTCTATAAACAAATTTCAGTTATTTGATATTAATGAAATGAAGTGGTATTTCCACTGCATATTTGTATTTATGGTTATATGTGTATTATATTTCATTCATGCATAAATTTGGATCAGTGGTATCAGAGAAGAAAGCTCTTTCTCGATCCTTCTTTTCATTTCCCCAACAAGGTCAGGGTATAAGTAGTTAGGGCTCGATCTGGTTGAACCTTTACAAGATCAACCTCGAAAACCCTGACTGCTGCCCATGGGAGATGAAAAGAAAGATGAGGGAGCAGGAGATCCTATAAAAATATTGGTCGAGGATGCCCTTGAAAAACAAAGAAACGTGATGATGGATAAATTTACCCAGATCCTTCAACGACTTCCCACTAGTGGCACATCTGCATCTAGCAGCCACTCTGGAGGCACAACCTCTTTTAAGATACAAGAAAACTTTGAAATTCCCATATTTAATGGCCAAATATATGCAGATGCTGTAGGTAGATGGTTGAATCTATTAGAAGGATATTTCTTGGTTCATGACTTTTCCGACTGGGAGAAGATTATTTTTTCACTGCTCAAAGCTGCCCCCCATGTCAAGGACTGGTGGGAAACCTATTGTGAGAAAAAGGATGAGGGGGGAATCTCTATGTTCTCAGCCATACCCACTTGGAATTCCTTCCAAGATTCCATCAAGGAAAAATATTATCCCGTGGGGAGCTATGAGGATAAGTAAATACAATGGACTATGTTGCGACAACAAAGGGATCAAGATGTGCATGAGCTAACAAATCTATTCCATACCCTATGCACAAAGTTGGGTATCAAAGATTCAGAGAAACATTTGGTGCTGAAGTACCATAGTTGTCTGCACATATACATGCAGGAGGAAATTGAGTTCCTGAGATCTCCTCGCTTGGTACGACATATCGGTATGCTACCAAGAATGAAAAAAAAAATCAAACAAAAGAAGCGAGACTTTGGATTTGCGAATCAAATGCAAGAAAAAGGTGTCCCCAAACCGCAGAAAAAAGGAAATTCCAAGGCATGGAGGCCCAAGAAATCCTGCCAAAGTCACAATAAAAGAATAACACTGTCAATCCAAAGAAGGAAATGAGAGAGTGGTGTGAGTTCCATAAGAGCTCCACTCACAGCACAGGTGAGTGTCAGGCCAAGCAGTCACTGGTGGCCGAGATGAAGGCTTTTGAATAAAATTCATGCTATGAAACTGAATCAGAACCTAAAAAGGGGAATGACAAAGGGAATAAAATTATTGATGCCGATCCCAACACCACCATTGCCACCAAAAAGATCCAAAAGGAAGAACTAGAAGATCTAGAGGAGGAGGAGTGTCTCTTCCACTCCCACATGTGGGTCAAGGGTTCTCTACTACAGTTCATTGTTGAAAATGGGAGACAAAATAATCTCATTTTAGCAGAGGTTGTGAAGTGGTTGGGCTTTCTCACCACAACACACCCACAATCGTACACCATCGGGTGGCTTCATCAAGGACGAGAGCTCTGCGTTAGTCAACAGTGTCGCCTTCCCTACAACATCAATCCTTTCACCGATGAGGTATAATTTGACATTTCTCCTCTTGATGTTTGTGATGTATTATTAGGAAAACCATACTTGTGAAAATGACATGTTGTGTATGAATCCCAACCCTGCGCTATTATTGTTACTTTGCGAAATAATTTGTACAAGATACTGAAGGTACCACCACCTGTCGCTATCTCGTTTTTTTACTACAAAACAATGCAGTAAGCTCATTTCCAAAACTGGGATATTTTTTTTCTTGACGATCTGCCCTCAGGGCATAAAGAAGACTGTGGTAATGACCTCCAGGCAAGGCTCCTCTACATGACAACAACAAATGGACAAGGTCATGGAGGAGTATCGAGACATATTCACCTAACCCGCAAGGGTGCCTTTTCACTGTAAGGTCAAGCACTCCATTGATTTGACCATAGGTGCACCGCCACCCAATGGACCAATATATCTGTGATTTTTTCTGTAGAATGATGAAATAAAGAGTTAAATTCAGGTGATGCCATATAAAGGTCACATTCGGCCAAGTTCATCGCCCTATGGGAGTCCGATTATGTTGATGCAGAAAAAGGATGGGACTTGGAGACTCTGTATTGACTATCAGGTGTTGAACAAGATCACTGTCTGGAATGGGTACCCAATCCCATGGATTGATGACCTTATGGAACAACTCAAAGGGGAAAAACATTTCAGCAAGATCGACTTGAAGTCCGGGTATCACCAGGTACCAATTGAACCGTCCGATGTGTGGAATACTGCCTTCAAAGCCAAGGAGGGCCTTTTCGAATGGATGGTCATGAATTTCGGGTTGACGAATGCCCCCACAACATTAATGAAGCTAATGGATGACATCTTCCGGCTATTGACCAACTCATTTGTAGTAGTGTACTTGGATGACATCTTGATATTAAACCGAACTTTGGAAAAGCACCTCCACCACATCCAACAGGTCCTCCAAATAGTGCGGAAACACAAGTTGTGTGCCAATTTAGAGAAGTGAAATTTTGGCATGACCCAGGTTCAATATCTGGGATACATTATTGATGATCGGGGGGTGCATGTGAATCCAAACAAGATCCAAGTCATTCGGGATTGGCCAGCCCCAACCACTATAATAGAGCTTTGCATATTTCTAGGTTCTACCATAGGTTCATGTTGGGATTCTCTCATATGACTTGGTCCTTGAGTCAAGTCAGCAAGGGAGGAGCAAAATAAAAATTATTTTGGTCGGAATATCAATAGAAGGCATTCGTAGAATTGAAACACCAGCTCTGTTGTGTCCTAGTGCTCACATTACTAGAATTGCAACAACCATTTGAGATCGAGATAGATGCCTCTGACTATGCTATTGGGGCAGTTCTTTCTCAACAGGGGCATCCAATGGCATATCACAGTTTGACATTGTCTGACACAATACGAAAGTATCCCACTTATGAAAAATTATTGTATTCCATTGTGTAGGCTTGCCATAAATGGAAGCATTAAATTTTGGGGAAGGAAATGATCATCACACAGACCATTGACCCCTGCAGTTCATACAGACACAAGGGAAGTTGTAGAATGATTTCCACCAGAAGTGTTCCACATATCTGCAACAGTTTCATTTGAACATCAAGTACAATAAGGGCAACACCAATAATGTTGTAGACTGCCTCAGCTGACTACCGATCGTGGTGATAACCATTGTGCTCAACTCTTGTGGGCACGAGACTTCTGATTGGCCACTTCTTTACATGAGTGATCGAGAATTCGTCCACATATACAAGAGACTCTTAGAGGGTAACTGAGTTCCAAATTCTCACCTCCAGGTGGCACTTCTATGTCACTTGGGACACCTTTGTGTGCCTTCAAGCGAGTGTGCCAAAATTATTTTGGAAGCACACTACAGTTGGTTTGCTAGGAATTTCGAGGTCAAGAAAATAGTGGTAGGAATGCAGAAGTAATTCTATTGGCCAAACCTTCGACAGGATGTTGGGAAGTACATCAGATCTTGCATTTCTTGGGCCATTTCCAAATCAACCATCAAGAAGCAAGGCCCCTATAATTCGTTGCTTACCCCTAGTCGACCTTGGGAATCCATGTCCATGGATTAAATTTTGGGTGATGTCAATAACTGTGTTTTCGTGGTCTTCGAAAAATTCTCGAAGATGGCCATTATGGAAACCTGCAAGAAGAATATCACAGCAGAAGCCACTGCTAAAATCTTATTTGAACAAATGTGGGTACACTTTGGGATCCCACAGTATATCACCTCAGATCGAGACAGTAGGTTCCTCAGTGTATTTTGGTCTAGCCTCTAGTAATGGTGGACACCAAGCTCACCAAGTCCACATATTTTCATCCCCAAACTGATGGCTAGATAGATGTCCTCAACATGATGATTGTACACATTCTGTGCATGTACAACTCAAAGCATCCACGCACATGGGATGAGATCCTCCCCTATGTACATCATAGCTATAAATGGGCCCTCCACATCTCAACCAACCACAACCCCTTTCAGGTGGGCTTGGGATTCCAACCATTACGTCCCATTGACGTAGCCATGCCATTTGCGGCTACTCAGGTTGATTTTCGGCTCATTTACTGTCTGAAGTTGCCAAGGCAAAGAAATTCCTTGAGCACATTAAGCACATTCGCCAAAATGTTCATGAAATATTGGATAGAGCCAATGCTAAGTACAAGCAGCGGCATGATCAACATTGGGTGCAACACAACTTCCAGGTGGGCGAAAAAGTGTGGCTACATTTGCAAAAGGAGTGCCTCGCTGGACCCCACTGCAAGCTTCGCCCACTCTGATATGGGCCATACACCATCATCAAGGCTATAGGGGGAAATGCCTTCGAGCTCAGTATTCCACCATTCCTTGGTCTGCACCCAAATTTTCAATCTCGACCGTGTTCGAGACTACTTTCCACCTCTACTGGACACATACAACATGGCAGAACAACTCACACCAATAGAGTTAAACACAAAATGCATGGAACAATCCACAACTGATTATATTATGGACACATAGATCAAGAACACCCACCAGGAGAGGATCCAACTATATCGAGTTGTCAAAGCAGGCCAACTCCTTCACCAGGGACCAAGTTCAGTAGAAGTTTCATCATCTCATGGAGGAACTCAACGCAATGGGGACCATTATTTCCTAAGGGGGGAGGAATGATCCAGGTGGATATTTGTGGCCACACGCCTATTACACTTGGACCCCCCCCATTGTTTCTTTCAGTTTTTTATTTTCCTTAATCATAGCACAATTTACTATTTTTGGTATTTTTTCGGGTCTTGAACTTTCAGAGCCATTTTTAGGCCCTAAACGATGTTTTTTTTGGCATCAAACGTTTTAAGACTAACAGTCTATTTTAGACTTGATATTCACTATCAATTTTTTTATTCCTCGGATAGATCTTTCTAACGATGTATCATGTGTGTCAAACGAAGATAGCATGCCAAAGTTACCTCCCCGGGAAATTGATGTACCAATTTACCCCGACAGGGCCCATATTCTAGCGTTTCATCTCGCAGGGTTAGGTTTTTGGATGTTTAGGGTTTTCCATTTTTTCTCAATAATATATAGGCCTTTGATCCTCATTGTAACATAGGGTTCAGAGGCCTATAGCCACCACATATCTTCTCAGAGATAAGCTACCAGCGCCCTAGCTAGTTTATTTCCATTCTATGTGTAAAAAATTTCAGTTATTTGATATTAATGAAATGAAGTGTTATTTCTACTGCATCTTTATATTTATGGTTATATGTGTATTCTATTGTGTTCCTGCATAAATTTAGATCAGCCTCAGAAACTCGTCCTTGTCCATTAGTAATGTGCCTCATATTTGTCTTGTCTTGATACCTCATATGATCTGAATTATTCTTGAACAAAGGAGATATGAATTGTGTTTTATAAGGAGGTCAAATGCCCGATATAAATAGAATATTGTTTGGCGAAATGGGTGCCTCTTTGAATAGGGCCAACATGACTAGGAGGGGGGCTAACTTTGATTCTTTGGAGCCAAATATTAAAATATTAAAAATTCAATTTTTATCTTTTCAAAACCGAAATGAAGAACATGTCATATTTTCTCTTTTGACAAAGATCATAATAACATGCCTTATTTATTAATTCAAATACATCAGAAGTTAAAATATTAATTATGAAGACTGGCCATAGCTAAAAAATTCAACACCCTCTCTTAGTTAGGGAGGTATTCATAATTAATATCTAGATTCTCTCGTGTTGGAAAATTTCTCTAAGAAATGGTTATAAAAAATACAATTACCATAATGTGGTTAACAATTGTGACACATGGTAAAACAAATTACTATAATCTAGTAAACCATTGTGACACATGTTAAATCAGTAGCATCAGCAGGTTATCATAATCTTGTCAACAACTGTGACACGGGAAATATTTAACATCACTAGCCACCACGATTATGGTCGGTGCCTCTGACCAATGGTATATTGAATAATCCTAGTTCACCATCATCCTGGTAAATCTCTTTGACTCATTGTTAAACCCTAGGGACACACTCTATCCATTTTAGTAATCTGGTGCCAAATCCAAAGGCCACACTCTACTTGAGTAATTCTAGGCCTGATTCTAAATGATATTACTCACTTATGTCAAGAGTAATTAGAGTTGGATGCTTAAAGGCACCTACTAAATTGAATGATTCTAGGACTCTAGGACCATTCTTCCTAATTCCACTCAACTTGATTAACATATGAAGAAGGATTTTCTGCTTTTAGAGAATTTTACCTAATATAGTCATACTTGACATAGTGAGAATGCCTGTCCTTTGATCCGAATGGAAAATGGCATCTACCCATGGTATTAATCCACCCATAGTATCCATCCACCCATGGAATTTAACCATGGTATTGTAAATGGAATCAACCCGTGGTACTCATCCACCCATGGTATTTATCCACCCATGGTATTGTAAGTGGCAACCACCTATGGTATTATTTCACCCATCATATTTACCCATTATATTGTAAGTGAGATCCACCCATGGTATCTACCCACCCATGAAATTTACCTGTGGTATTGTAACTAAAAAATGCTATAAGTAACAAGTCAAATTTTGTAAAAGGACATACTTTCCACCACAATCTAGCTTCTACAATTATTCTATGTTTTAATAAAACATGTTTCTTTGGGGTTTTATTTGCTTTGTGTTCTCTCTTTTATTCTAGCATTCTAATTTTGTAGATATTATCAGATCCATTTCAATTTTTTATATCTTGGGGGCCTCCCCCTAAGATCCATATCAGTGGTATCAGATTCAGGTTACACCTCCATGGGAATGAGCGTTTGAAAGATATTTCAGTTTCAATGTTTTGCAACAATCTTCAGAAAAATCCACGAATTTGTTTTTTGGACGGAGAGTTTGTAGATTAGATCTAAAAATTTTGTTGTAAAATTTACAAAAAAAAGAGATAAGATATAGATTCCTTGCGAAAAATTACCCAATTTCAAAAACAAATCAGCCAAATTGGAGTTCGTATGAGAGAGATATTGCTAATTCAAAATCAGGAATGTTGTAGAAATGTTTCTGACAAAGATTCATTGATGGAAGTTCTCCTATCAAATTTTTTATTTTTTAGTGTGAAATTTTAGAGAAGTGGTTATAGATCTGAGCTCCCCTTGAAAAATCAACCGATTAAAAAAAAATCGGTCAAATCGGAGTCCGGACGTGGGAGTTATCCCTAATTTAAAATCAACTATTTTTTCAAACTTTTGTGACGACGGGATAGTTCCAACGTGAATTTGAGAGTCTAGAGCCTCTAGATAGAAATTTAAAACACATGAGAAGATGAAGAATGATCATTATATTTCTAAAAATAGGTTATTATAAATATTCTGAGTTATATTGATCGATTTATGCCCATTTTAAATCTGGATCAGCATTCAGAGCAAGTTCCCTTTGGAGACATGCCCTCCCACCTTGCTTTAGTAGGCACCTGCTTCACATTCATCAGTTTCAACATAGAAGTGTTCAACTTGGGTTATTTGGAGACGTGCCCTTCCACTCCAAGCTATGTAGACACATGCTACTTCATCAAGAATCAACATCACGGTTATGGGTCAAGTGCACAAAATTCTTCTCATTGAAGTCCATTTGCTAGGTCACACATTGTTAGTAACACAATTAGTCACAAGCATTATAGGGTATCTCTATCCCCAGATATTCATTTTTCATGGTTCTGGGTAATCCAAAAACCCACACTTCATCGAAGTCCATTGCTAGGCCACACACTATCAATATCACAGTTGGTCACAAGCATTATAGGGTACTTCTATCCTCATATATTCACTCATCACGAGTATGGGTTAAATGGCACAAAACCCTTCTCTTTAGTGGTTCTTCATATTCAACAAAGTCTTCTCAGGAGGGAAATTCACACAATGGGGACCATTGCTTCTTAAGGAGGAAGGAATGATCCGAATGGAAAATGGCATCCACCCATGGTATTCATCCACCCATGGTATCCATCCACCCATGGAATTTACCCATGGTATTGTAAATAGAATCAACCCATGGTATTCATACATCCATGGTATTTATCCACCCATGGTATTGTAAGTGGAATCGACACATGGTATTCATTCACCCATGGTATTTACCCATTGTATTGTAAGTGAGATCTACCCATGGTATCTACCCACCCATGGAATTCACCCGTGGTATTGTAACAAAAAAAAGCTATAAGTAACAAGTCACATTTTGTAAAAGGATAGATTGTCCACCACAATGTAGCTTCTACAATTATTCTCTGTTTTAATAAAACAATTTTCTTTGGGGTTTTATTTGCTTTATTTTCTCTCTTTTTTCTGGCATTCTAATTTTGTAAATCTTGTCAGATCCATTTCAATTTTTTAGATCTTGGGGGCCTCCCCCAAGTTTCAGATCATCCTTGATGCTACAATTTCATCATCACTCTTGTTGAGAGAGACATGCTCAATCACTCCACGCCTATCCATTATACGTAGAATTCATCCTGGGATAGAGACTTTTCCAACAATATGATATATTGTAGAATAATAATAAAGCCGCACTGCTTCCTTCTATAACATGTCTTGGTACTGGATCCCACTATGTTTTGAACTGTCATCATGGTGGTCACCTGCACCTAATCAAGATAGTTTTGCAATTATCCTTTTAAGCGATACTACTTCTCAACCTGCTAATCAAGCTATAATATATTTGGCCTATGCAATACTAAGTGCGACAGATAACTATCTTTTGTGTATTCAAGAAATCATAATGGAGCCTAAATTAAAGCAATATTATGATGGAATATTTTTTTGTCTTCACTTTCTGAATTTGTGAATTCTTGCAAATATATTTCAGTGTTTGAGGAATATCTCAAACCATATCTGACTATTCCATGGCCAATTCAAACCATGATATTACTCCAACAAATTTTAAGCAATTATTTCTTCCATAGTTTCTCCCTTCGACACATGAGTCCTTCTACTTCCATTAGACGAAAATCAAATATGATCAACATTAATTCAAAAATACTAAGTCGAATATGTCTTCTTCTGATTGTATAAATCCTTCTTCAATCATGATACTTCTTCTCATGCACCCAAAATCTCTAAGGTATCTCTATGTACACTTCTTCTTACTCAAATAATTCAAAGAGAAAAATGATCTATGCATCCACTTAGTGCAATTAAAAAAAAATGATAGTGTTATCTCCCCGTAATTCTAGCAGATTAGTGAGACCGGAACTACGGAGAGAACACTTGAACCACTTTGGGATTCTAGGATCTAGCCCTCCTGAATCCGGAGAGGGATCTCTCCAATAAGTGCAAATATTGATTTATCTTTAAGTCCTTTATGGGTATGATATTAAGCTAGTTATGAAGACCGAGGGTTTTTGTTTTGTTTTGGATGGTTGAGCATGATTATTAGTTGAGTGGAAATTCCTAAATGGAAAGATTTTCAAAGGTATGAAGTTGAAAGCAATCAGAACAAGCTTTGGCTTATTAGATAGATATAACGCTGGTTTTTAGTCCATTGGGCTATGGAGTCATAATAGGGCTTTAATTGTGCAACAATAAAAGAGTGGTCCAAGGGGAAAGTCATCTATATCACAATATATTTGAGATTAAATGATGGAATGGAAACAATAAAAGTGTTGGAGGGGTGGAAACAGATAATAATTTCAACTAGGATTTATAGTCTGTCCAAACAAGAAAATCCTTTTAAGTAACTGTTTAAAACTAGCCAAAGGGCAGGGCTCACCATAAACCTCTTTGGGAAAGTTCGTATTAAAGCTAACTCAATAGAAAAATAATCCAGTAATCCACATAATTACTTTCATAAATTATGAAAGCAAATTCGAGAAACAAAATGCAACTTAAGATCAGATAAGATACTTTTAAATCTAGTCTTCTTTCGGCATACACTTAGGAAAACTTTCAGAATTTACCTTTGGAGAAAGAAGCTAGAAAACAGGGCATACCATCACTTTTCTAGTATAAATTTACTTATCAGATAATGAAAATAACATTCAAGAACAATGTTTAAAGCAAACAGTAGGACAAGGGAACGCTAACATTCCTAACTGCTTAAAATGTATTGAATCATTCTTAAATAAACAAATTGGAGGAAAACATTGAGATAAAGCTTATCAGTCAGAGAAGGGTACTGTAAATGGTAAATCATAACTCTATGATTGCTGTTCTTTATCAGAGAATAATGGACAAAATGGCATACATGAAAGGGAAAACAATTAACATAGAAAGAAGCACTTCACCAGTGATATAGACCAGGATCCCAAGAATCAACTTGTATATTGAAGACAATCCAGTTACATTCTTCAAGTCCGATGTTTCAGTTCAGAAATCATCTTCACTTCTCAGCCTAACTTATTTGACTACAAACAGAGCTTCAAGAGCCTTTGAACACTATTTACATGTAGAAGTTTCGAGCACAAGTATATTTCAAAGTTCTGCAACCAACCCTTTACAATGAGCTCCTCAAGAAGATTTTATAGAAAAATGAGGAGGTCGTAGAGAGAAAATATCTATGGGTTCAATTAATATAGTTAATTCTTCTCGGCCTTTTGAGGGGCTCAATGGAGAATTTTACAGATATTTCCTCTGTATTAATTGTTTTACATTAAGTGTTAAGATTACTGGAAGCTTTTGTTGACTTTAAGGCTCTGTGTAATCTTTGCAATAACTCTGTTTGGCTTGGAATAACTGTTCGGTTGTCTTGAGGAAAAATATCCTCTGTTCTGGTCTTTACTTGACCCTCTGTTGAATGCTTTGAGGCTACAGGTGGCTTTGGTAGCTGAGAGGATTCAATTAGCCTCTGATGTGGTAGTGGAGGCTCTCTCGAACTGATAGATATTTTTTATTTTTCCTTAAACATTGTTAATTTGATTTGATTCTGTGTGTTAGGCTTAATTGGGCCAAAATTCTATCTTTTGTTCTTTAACTGTGTTTAATTTGATGGATTAGGCTTTTGATTATCGATCTTAGCCGTAATCCCTCAAAACTGGGTAAAAGATCTTCAATTCTTCATCTCTGGTTTGATTTGGTCTTCAACACTAATACTCTTTGTTTCTTTAATCTTTGTTGTGTCTTGTTGATGTGCAAGTGCACAGAGGGTTCTAATGGTATCAGTGCTCATGATGCACCGATAAAACATGGTGTTGAACCCTGTAGGTGAATACTCTTTGATGAACGAAAGCCTGGAGGATCGTCATCCTCGGCTTTTATTTTCCTTTATAATATTTTTAAAAAACCTTTTAAATCCTGCGTTATTTGGGTAAGACTACTTTGGAGGTTTTAGTTTGGAGCATAGCTGTTGGATGAGAGCATCCAATGGTGGAAATCGATCGTGGGAGGTCAAAGAGGAAAGCGGTGGAGTGAACGGTGCAAAGATTAAGTTAGGGTCGTTGATCTTGCAGAGATCAACGGTCGGGAGCAATAGTAATAATATAAAGAAAAAGGGTCACTTTACAATAAGATAGGCAGAAAATGCTAAGAAAATAGGTTAAAAATCCTTTGGCAAAGGAAATATGCGTAGGAGGGGAATTCGGGGTTTCCGAACAATCGTGGGCTGTTGGATCATATTGGCCCCTGAGATCAATGGCGGAGATGAATTTTTAGAAGTCCCTTGGTGATAGGTGGAGGGTGATAGTGTAATGACAGGATCGAATGCTGGCCGTTGATCTGCAGAGATCAATGGCGGAGGATGAACGCGATAAAACACAATGAAAATGGGGAAAGCAGTTTTGGCTTGGGAAACCAGCGGTATTGCGCAACAAAAGGGCAGATAGGTGGTTTCAACTTTTCGAACACGATATGCATTCCTGCCCGACACGTGGCATTTGAAAATCTCTTACATCACATAATTTCTGACAATTATCATTCAGGCATGAATTTACGTGAAAATGCGTGTCTACCGTCAGATCTGGGGTCTTAGATCTAATGGCTGTGGAAAGAGCACGATACAGGACAGGTGCTCGGGAGATAAAAAGTGGGGAAGAGCATGAGTGGTTTTAATCTGGGCTGTTGGATCAAAATATGAATGGCGGAGATCAAATCTATAAGAAGGCAGGTACCACAGGAGTCAAGTATGTCGGGATTATTCTGAACCGTCAGATGAAAACATATCAACGGCTAAGATTGAAACTGGAGTTAAATGGAAATGACACATGAGGTGGAGAAAGGGTTAATATGGGCCATTGATCTGCAAAGATCAATGGCGGAGATCGGCCGGAAAAACATTATAAAGCAGGGCTGCATATTTTTAACAAAGGTCGAGGGGTGTGATCTGGACTATCGGATCTTGACATGTGGATGGCCCAGATGCAATCATAGGATTGCGATCGGTGGGGGCATAGATAGAGGAGTGCTGATGCAATTAAACATGGACCGTCGATCTGCAGATTAGATCGACGGTGGGAAATGAATCGGGAGGTAGCCAATCTGAGGTGGTGAATAAAATATATAACGCGCCCAATGAAAACTTCTGACGTGAGATCGCGCTGGCTGTTTGATTTGTGCAAGATAATTGGTAGAGAAGAGATCCAACCAATGAACGGCGGGCTTAGTTATAATGTTAAAAAATGAATTTTTTCCGAAATACAAAGGATTTTTGTATTCGGGGAGGGGTTTTATATTATGCTTAGCGCCCGTTTGTGGGGCCTCAGGGTATATGGAAAGAAGCGAAGGGAGAGGTTTTTATATAACGGGGCTCATCGGAATCGAAATGATGGAGGGGCCTTTTCAATCTACCCATTAGAAAATCTCCGATGCGAGATCTTGTTGACCGTCGATCGGATTTTTAGATCGACGGTCTTTTTCATTAAAAACATTGAACCGACGGGTTTAATATAAACATAGGAAAAGTGGGTTTTATGAATTTACAAAGGGAAAATTGGATCAGGATGGGTTCATTGATAGGTTTAAGCGCTGGATTGCAGGCTCTAGGTTCTATAAATAACACAAAAGCTCGGGACTTATATTCAAAGGGGCCAATCGGATCGGAGGCTCCAACGTAACAAATAAACTTGTGCGCATCAATTGTTCTGATGCGATAAGCGCCAAATGGGTTTAGCGCTAGGTAAAATTGTGGGGAAGTGGTTTAGGGCTTAGCCCAAAGGGGCTTAGGCCCATAGTTAAAAAACTTATTTTTTATGAAATTTTCAAGGTTTTTGAATGGATTTGGGGATTTTGGTAAGGTTAAAAAATGAGTTTTAAACCTTATAAATGGGATTTTATGAAGGAAGGAAGGGAATATATGAAAAATAGAGGAAGTGTATGGGGAAAAAGAGATCAAAATGAAGGTTAATGATGAAGGGAAAAAGGAGTAAAATGAGGGAAAAGTGGGGATTTTTGCAGCAGTTTTTCTCCATGAAAATAGCAGAATTTCTGAGTTCAAAAGCAAACAGCAGTGAAGATTAATCGAAAGAAAAGATGTCTTCACAAGACTTCAAGAACTAACAATTTTGTAGTAAAACTTGTTTCTTGAAGGCTTCTAAAATGATTTAGCCACCATTTGATATGACAAATTTTATAGGTGGCTAATAGTGGCTCCACATGGGGATGGTGTCTTCTTGAAGGCATCAAGAACTTGAGACTTGCATTCTCTGGGGGGCTGATCAGTGCCTCATCCATTGGGTTGCAACTTTCCTTACTTAGATGATCTTCTTCTGTTTTGAAAATGCTAGCAGCCATGAAAAATCAATGGAACTTCATCAACACAAGCTTTATACCTACCCAATCCTACTGATCTAACATTTTTTCTTCTTTCAGAGTGCACTTGGATTGGCAGACTTTTTTTCAAACATTTTATTCTTTTGAAAGCAAAAATCTAATCTAATTCTACTACTTATTTCTCCATGAACTCAGATTTAACAGTTGAGTTCATATGCTTCTCTACCTAATCTACTATCTGTTAGGATTAAACAGTCTAACAGATTTTTATTCACTAATTTCTAAAACAGAAATTTAAAAGCATGCAAGTCACGATTGAATAGTCTGACTTGTTGCTGATCTATGGCATAAAAAACAAGATGCACATAGATATTATTTTGCAGAAAATTAAATAAAAAATGGAAGGCTTAAGATATGAAAGTTCTGAGCACGACCTTCTCTTTTTTCAGCTCTGTTTTTTACTTCTATTTAAGCTGTCTTTTCCTTTTTCTCTGGTTCAAGTTTTGAGTTCATTAGAACTAGTTTGCTCTTGCTTTTGGCTCAGAATTTTAAACAGATAAGAGTCACTCTTCTTTTGAAAACCGAGGTTCAGATTTTGAGCTTGTTTGAACCTTTATTTTCTAGCCTAATCTACCTAACTGATAAGCCAAGAATAAGTTGTTTGGAAAATCGAATTCACTAACCTATCAGCAGTAAATTTAAAACTAATTAATCATGATTAGGCTATATGACTAAGTAGAAGTGTGTTTTTCGGGAGTGGAATTTGAGCTTGCACACTTTCAGATTTTATTTCTCTTTTTGGTATGGGGCTGTACCTTTATTGTTTTTACAATCTGCCCTCTTTTTTACTTTCACTGTTTTTGTACTTTTGATTTTTCTAACTTTCAATGCAATGATGGATGAAATATTTATAATGGAAAAAAGATAAAAAGGATTCAAAACATAATAGGATCAAGAGAAGTAATGTTTGAGCATCCTGCCATTGACAGGACCCCCAAACAGTTCTTCTCCATTCAACTCCTACAAGAAAAATGCATTGCGACCAGCAGCAGAATGAATGAGATAAGGGCCACGCCATAAGTTGTCAAATTTCCCATGATTTCCCTTATCTTCTCTTCTTGAGTCCCACTTTAAAACTTTGTCCCTAACATTAAAATTGTTGTCCTTTGTTCTTCTATCAAAAAGCTTTTTGATGCTCTCTTGCTTTTGTAATGCTTTGTTGTAAACCTCCTCTCTGGTCTGCTGAAGGTGAATGGTTTGATTTATTCTTCTGATGATGTCATTATCTTAAGATTGCACCTCTTGAATGAAATTCATAACTGGTACACCAAGGCTGGTTGGAAAAATTGCATCTGTACAATACACAAGCTGGTAGGGTGACATTCCAATGGATTTCTTAAGTGTCAATCTATCAGCTCAGAGTGCATGTACTAGCTTTGTGTGCCAAGACTTCTTGTTGTCCTCCGACAACTTCTTGATTATGTTCACCAAACTCTTTTTTGAGGATTCTTCTAGCCCATTACCTTGAGGATAATAAGCAGTAGAGTGACCCAATGTAATATTATATTTGTGACAGAATTCAACTATCTTCTTGGATCCAAATGTTGTAGCATTATCAATGATGATCTTCCTAGGACAGCCAAATCTAGAGAGGATATGTGTCTCAATGAATTTTATGATGACTGAGTCATTGGCTTGCCTAGAATGGAAGGCTTCTATCCATTTGGTAAAGTAGTCTGTTGCAGTGAGAATCCATTTATGCTGGGCAGATGAGGGTGGATGGATTTCTCCTATGAAGTCAAGTCCCCACTGCTGAAATGGAGCTTCAAAAGTGATTGGATGCAGAGGTAAGGGCAACAACTTTCTTTTGGCTTCAAAAAGTTGGCATTTATGACAAGAAATTATCATCTTGTGCACAACTAAAAAGAGGGTGGGCCAATAGTAACCAACTCTAAGGATTTTGTTGGTTGTTGTCTTCCAGTAGAGGTGGCCTCCACATTCTCCTTCATGGAACTCATGCTTAACCTTCTCTGCATCATTATCAGGAAAAAATTTAAGCAATATTCCACTTGCATTTTTCCAATAAATACATTTATCTATAATGCAGTAGTTTACAGCTTTTAACTTTAAAAACCTTGCCTTTGTTTTTGACAGATCGAGGTGTATTCAAATTAATAAACATAAGAGAATATCAGCATACCAAGAGGAATTCATAAAATGATCTTCAACAATGGGAGTTGAGAATTCTTCTTGTTCATCTAAAACATTTATCATATTAATATCAGGAACTTCAAATTGGATTCAACCATTAATCTAGCTAGACCTTGGCCTTTGATGAGTTTAGTGGGCTTGATTTCTAAATCATATTCAAGTATCAGAGCTATCCACTTACCTCTCTTACCATCTGGGTCCTGTGTTAGAATGTCTTTCAAAACTGAATTTGGGACAAAGGAAATTATGTGTGAGTGAAGGATGTAAACTCTGAAGTCTTTTAAAGCTTTAACCAAATCAAAAGCTTGGTTTTCCATAATGTTGTACTTCAGGGGAGCATCTCTCAATGCCTTGCTAAAGATTGCAATAGGCTACTCTTGTCCTTGTGGATTTTTCTGTAATAGGACAACAGCTATTGTATGTTCTGATGCGAATAAAAAAATATAAAAATCTTTTGAAAAATCAGGACTTATTAGAACTGGTGTTTTGGTTAATGCTTGTTTCACCAGATCAAAGGAATTCTTTGTTTCCAAGGTCCATTTAACCCCTTGCTCCTTCTTCAGCATGTTTTTAATATTTCTAAGGAGCTCAGCCAAGTTGGGTATGAACCTTCTCAAGAAATTAATCTTTCCAATGAAAGATTGTAGTTCCTTGATGTTTCGAGGATGAGAGATTTGCAATATGGCCTGAATCCTCTTTGGGTCAATCTTTATTCCATTTTCTGAAATAATGTGCCCAAGAAGTTTACCTTCTTGGAGACCAAATAGTGTTTTCTTAGGGTTTAAATATATCCCAAACTTTCTGCATTTCTCGAATACTTTTCTCAATGTTTCTAAGTGCTCTTCATCTGACTTGGAAAATACAGTGGCATCATCAAGGTAGATAATGATGAAGTAGCCCAATTCCTCTGAGAATGCTATGTCCATGGCTCTCTAGAAAGTAGCACTAGAATTCATTAGAACAAAGGGAATTTTCACATACATGAAAGTGCCCCAAGGTGTAGTAAAAGTTGTCTTTAATTGATCATCAGGATGAACTAAAATCTGATCGTATCCTGAGTAGCCGTCAAGCAAAGAAATTCTTTTGGAACCAACTACCCTTTGTAAAATATGTTCCATCTTGGGTAAAGGGTAGCTGTCCTTTAGTGATGCTTTGTTTAAGTCTCTAAAGTCTATACAAAGCCCGATCTCTCCTGTTTTCTTCCTAACTGACACCAGATTAGACACCCACTCAGAATATCTAATAGGGACAATAATACTAGCTTCATACATTTTCTTGATCTCCTTCTCAACCAAAGGCAAATGAACAGGGTTTATTCTGTGCAGATTTTGTTTAAAAGGCTTTTGGTTTTCCTTGAGAGGGATTTTGTGCTGAATTATTTCAGTGTCATAGGATTTGAGATCTTCATAACTCCACGCAAAAACATCATAAAATTCTTTAAACAGCTCTATTTATTTGAGTTTAATGTGAGCTGGTAAATTTTTAGACAGTTTGATCATCATTGGTTTCTGTTCACTGCTTATATTACACTCTTCAACTTCAGATTCCATAGGCTCCAACTTTGGTTTTTTAGCCACATCGTTGAAATCAAACAACTCTTCTAAAGGGGCCAGACCTTTTGGAAAAATTTGATTGTTGGACTGCAAAGTTCCTAAGTCCTTTGTTTCTAACTCTGCAATCATTTCTGTTTTATTTTCAAGTTTTCTAGACAAAATATTTACATCAACAAACTCAGGAGACTTTTCTTCTTCATCAAGAAAATTTTCTTCACTAGGGCAGTCTGTTTCATAGTCTGAATCCGAACTGGGTAGTTGAAATTCATTTCTGAACTGCATGAAGTCTTCTATTTTTTTGTCTCCATCAAACACTTGCCAATATTTCTCGTTATTAGGGACAGTTGGTCTAAATTTAATCTGTGTTGTGCATTGTTTGGTTTCATATGGCGTTAAACATGTTCTTGTAGCAAACGCTAAACTGTGGGCCAGATATTCCTTTTCCTTGGGACAACAATCAATTGGGATTCCTCGAACGTTTTTAATAAATCCACAACATCATTTTGAGAGGCTCTAAGTCTAGGGTGATTAGCGTTGTATTCCCCATTCACTTGCCCAATCATTAGTTATGAATCCCCATGCACTTTAATTCTCTTGGCTCCTAATTTCTTCAACAAATGCAAGCCTAAAAGTGGGGATTCATATTCCGCTATGTTATTCGAAAATTGAAAGTTTAATCTACAGGAATGGCCTTCTGTATGATTGTTTTCAGTGTTCCGTATCCAGATGCCTGCACCAACATTGCTCCTAGTGCACGACCCGTCAAAGTTCATACTCCACAGAGGACTAGTTTCGGGTTTATCAGTTAGGTCACTATCCTCTTCAACAAGCATGCTTTCAGATTGTTCTTGAAAGTTAGCACTCCACGTTAGGCCTGTTTTAATTTCTCAGGTTGTTCATTTATTCGAGGAATGTTTTCTTGACTATCAAGGTTAAAAAGCAAGGGCCTTTGACATGGTAGAAGAATTGTGTGTTTGTTGTAGTTATGGGTTTATTCATGTTTGACATACGTAATTGTTTACCTCCTCGTCTCCTTGACCATTACTCTGGAAACTCTGTTAAATTCACTTGTTCATCAATATTTCATTATTAAAAAGGATAAATGAATCAAGAGCTGTGTTTATAACTTGAGGGGAGAGTTTGTGATCTGTCTTAGCTAGTAACCATTATACGCATATCACTAGTTTCTGTAGAGTGTTGTGTCTGATTGAAAACAGGGATGGTCACATAGGTCATGTCCATCTGCATAGTTCCCTATAACTTAGCTCCCTAATACCTTGATAAGAGAATTCCGTAATTTGGGGTTACATCAGCCACAACAATATCCATGACCAAACATTTGGCTGGAATTTGTGCTAAGTTAACATAGATATCTTTGATTAATCCTAAACATTTTACTTTGCTTGAGTAAAAGGAGTAAAGGTCTTTGTAAGGTCTAGTGATTTCAAGGCCTAGGCTCTCCATTATAGCTTTGGGCATTAAATTATGAGAGGCCCCTGAATCATGCATAGCGTTATGTAAAATATTTTCATGAACTTTTAAACTTACATAAAAAGGAGGAACTGGTCCCTCTTGATATCTACCTTCAATATTCGGACCAAAAATGAGCTCTGGTTGGTCATCGTTAAGATTGACGGTGTAATTATTCTCATATATGTTTAAATCCTTCAAAATTTGGGTTCTATATATATTTTGGGCAGCTAAATCAGTAAGGGGAACATAGATTTTAATTCTAGAAATTTCTTTCTCCAAAATAAAAGGCATCTGATTCTTTGAAGTGCTTGTCTCAGCCTTATTAACTGCCACTCTATCAGCAAAATCAGTTTGTTGGTTTTCTCTATTTACATTTGAAAAAATTGTTTTAACAGGAGTACTAGTTGAGGTACTAGTACTGCTAAGGTCTGCACTCTGTTTTTCATTGCTTTGAGTGCTTTTCTCCTTGTTTTTATCAGAATTTATAGCCACTGTTTTTTCCTTCTGTTTTAAAATTTTGGGTTTATTTACAGTGTTGTTTTGTGAAGACTTTTCAGAGGTTTTGCTGTTGGGGGTTTCTAGATTCTTCTTGCTTCTAAGGCCATATTCCTTTTGAGGCTCTATGATAACATTTTCCATGTCTTGATAATAACTTTCATCATCATCCCTGTTATCATCATAGGGTGTATATAGACCTTGTTTTTTATCATAATGAACTTCAAAGTCATCATTATCTACTCCCAACATATTGATATCATCATCCTCTGTTTGCTCTATTGTATCTTCAACCTCAATTACATAGTTTTGATGAAAAGGAGGGGTGATCTGTTGATCATCCTCCCTTGGTCTATTTTGAGGTTGGTTTCTTCTAAAATTCTGATTTTGGTTCTGATTTCTGTTTTGAGGAGCAGTTTGGTTTTGACTTACTTGTGCTCTCAAGTATTCTGTCTTTTGCCTGTCTCCTCCATCTGTTATTTCCATCTTGTTGGATGTGAAGGTGTGGACTCCTCTCTAAAGGACACTCTCTTCTCCATTAAGTTAACTTCCACATCAAGAGCTCCTTTTTGCATATCTTCAAGAGTTAAAGGATCTCTTTCTCTCAGATGATAGGCCATTTCAAGGTCAAACCCTACAGGAAACTTGTTTAAAGCTGAGCCTTGTGGAGGTTTTAGGTTTGGGGGAAGGGCATTGTACACACTATTAAATCTAGTGCAATAGGCCTGTACACTTTCCCCTGTGTTTCTTTGGAGATTCTTGTAATCAGAAAGTATTTGAAGAGGGTTTTTTCTGACTTCCCATTTGTTTAATAATGTCTGATGGAAGGCTTCGAGATCGTTGATACTGTGAGGGGTTAAGCCTTTGAACCATTTTCTTACTTCTCCCCCTAAACTCTGAGAAAATAGTCTAATTTTGACAGATTCATCATCAATTTCATTTATGTCAAAGTAGTCATTCATCTTATCCACGTGTTGTGATGCAGTAGTAGCATTATCGGTAGCATACAATGGTATTTTGGACTGATAGTCCTATGGAAGATTGACTAAGGGCAAAGGAAGGACCAACGGGGATACCATGCTGCCATGATAGGGGGTGGAGGTGGATTAACAAGAGGAAAAATGGGTTGGAATGGAGTGGTTTGGACAGTGAATGTAGGATGAGCAGATGTGGATGGACCAGGAATAGATTGCTGAGCTGATCTTGGATGAGAGACACCTAAATTGTGAAGGAAATGTAAATCAGGTGGTGTTGTTTCTCTACTACCAGGATGTTCACTTTGATCCGGGGATGAAAGGGAAGACTCTAAATATAGCTGATCTAAATCATCAAGCGACCTAGTTCTAAATGGATTTCTTAAGTCTACTTGTGATTGTTGTGGTACAGGAGTTTCGGGGCGGATTAGCGAGAGAGGGTGATAAAGCAGTTGAAAATTTAATCTTAGGAGACTTCCTAAGTATAATTCCAGAAGTTATCAAGCCCCACTCAATGGAGTTAGGGTTGGACAGCTCTGAAGTATGATCTTTCTAGGAGCCACTGTCTTGTGTTTCGGACAACTAAACAAGAAAAGTTTAACTAGATATGACAATATTTAAGAGACTAGCGATCTTTTATGAAAAATTTAATCCTAAAATCCTCTAACTGATTTTAAATAATGTTATGATGATAATGGTTCTTCCCAGTGGAGTCTTAAGGTCTATTTAGGATTGTGGAGTCGTCAAGTGGAAGTTTTTAGCTCGCTCGGAGGTAAAAGGTTTTATGTTCCACCACCATGTTTATTGAATACCAATCTGAAATATTTTTGGGTTTTCTGAGTTATTTCAGTCCTATGGGTTCTAAAAGTATCCTAAATTTGTTTCAACACTTAGCTACGGTGATGAGACAAAGACAGTCTACTTTTATGGCAAAGCTAGCTGATCGTTCAAGGTTTGATAAGATATTATGAGAATCCTAAGGTTTCCTTATTTTGTCACTGATTCAAACAAGTTTTATCCTGATTACCATTTTCTTGGTAGTGCTTGAAGAGGGCTACTTTTACTCATTGCATAATGTTCTTGAATCGAGGGTTTCCCGAGGTCTTAAAGGTACCTAGGCTGAAAAACACTCAAAAATCCCCAGCGGAGTCGCCAGAAATGTTATGCCTGGTGGGCTAACTGGTTAATATACCAAATGTTCTTGTAACAGAGGGATTTATGATATCCTATGATTACTTGAAATGAAAATCACTCAGATCCCCAGTGGAGTCGCCAGAAATGTTATCTCCCCGTAATTACAGGAGATTGGTGAGACTAGAACTGTGTAGAGAACACTTGAACCACTTTGGGATTCTAGGATCTAGCCCTCCTGAATCCGGAGAGGGATCTCTCAAATAAGTGCAAAGATTGATTTATCTTTAAGTATTTTATGGGTATGATATTAGGCTAGTTATGAAGATTGAGGGTTTTTGTTTTGTTTTGGATGGTTGAGCATGATTATTAGTTGAGTGGAAAGTCCTAAATGGAAAGAGTTTCAAAGGTATGAAGTTGCAAGAAATCAGAACAAGCTTTGGCTGATTATATAGATATAACGCTGGTTTTTAGTCCATTGGGCTATGGAGTCATAATAGGGCTTTAATTGTGCAACAATTCAAGAGTGGTCCAAGGGTAAAGTCATCTATATCACAATATCTTTGAGATTAAATGATGGAATGGAAGCAATAAAAGTGTTGGAGGGGTGGAAAAAGATAATAATTTCAACTAGGATTTATAGTATGTCCAAACAAGAAAAGCCTTTTGAGTAACTGTTTAAAACTAGCCAAAGGGTAGGGCTCACCATAAACCTCTTTGGGAAAGTTCATATTAAAGCTAAATCAATAGACAAACAATCCAGTAATCCGCATAATTACTTTCAGAAAGTATGAAAACAAATAAGAGAAACAAAATTCAACTTAAGATTAGATAAGATACTTTTAAATCTAGTCTGCTTTCGACATACACTTAGGGAAACTTTCAGAATTTACCTTTGGAGAAAGAAGCTAGAAAATAGGGCATACCATCACTTTTATAGTCTAAATTTACTTAGCAAATAATGAAAATAACATTCAAGAACAATGTTTAAAGCAAACAGTAGGACGAGGGAATGCCAGCATTCCTAACTGCTTAAACTGTATTGAATCATTCTTAAATAAACAAATTGGAGGAAAACATTGAGATAAAGCTTATCAATCAGAGAAGGGTACTATAAACAGTAAATCCTAACTCTATGCTTGCTTTTCTTTATCAGAGAATATTGGACAAAATGGCATACATGAAAGGGAAAATAATTAACACAGAAAGAAGCACTTCACCAGTGATATAGACCAAGATCCCAAGAATTAGCTTGTATATTGATGACAGTCCAGTTACATTCTTCAAGTCCGATGTTTCAGTTCAGAAATCATCTTCACTTCTCAACCTAACTTATTTGACTACAAACAGAGCTTCAAGAGCCTTTGAACACTATTTACATGTAAAAGTTTCGAGCACAAGTATATTTCAAAGTTCTGCAGCCAACCCTTTACAATGAGCTCCTCAAGAAGATTTATAGAAGAATGAGGAGGTCGTAGAAAGAAAAGATCTATGGGTTTAATTAATACAGTTAATGCTTCTCGGCCTTCTGAGGGGCTGAATGGAAAATTTTACAGATATTTCCTCTGTATTAATTGTTTTACATTAAGTGTTAAGCTTGCTGGAAGCTTTTGTTGACTTTAAGGCTCTGTGTAATCTTTGCATTAACTTTGTTTGGCTTGGAATAACTGTTTGGTTTTCTTGAGGAAAAATATCCTTTGTTCTGGTCATTACTCGGCCCTCTGTTGAATTCTTTGAGGCTACAGGTGGCTTTGGTAGCTGAGAGGATTCAATTAGCCTTTGATGTAGCAGTGGAGGCTCTCTCGGACTGATAGATATTTTTGATTTTTCCTTAAACACTGTTAATTTGATTTGATTATGTGTGTTAGGCTTAATCAGGCCTAAATTGTGTCTTCTGTTCTTTAACTGTGTTTAATTTGATGGATTAGGCTTTTGATTATCGATCTTAGCCGTAATCCCTAAAAACTGGGTAAAATATCTTCAATTCATCATCTCTGGTTTGATTTGGTCTTCAACATTGATACTCTATGTTTCTTTAATATTTGTTCTGTCTTGTTGATGTGTAGGTGCACAGAGGGTTCTTATGGTATCAGTGCTCATGATGCACTGATAAAACATGGTGTTGAACCCTGTAGGTGAATATTCTTTGATGAACGAAAGCCTGGAGGATCGTCATCCTCGGCTTTTATTTTCCTTTATAATATTTTTGAAAAACCTTTTAAATCCTTCACCAACCAAGAAAAGATAATAAATCCTACATTATTTGGGTAAGACTGCTTTGGAGGTTTCGGTTTGGAGCATAGCCATTGGATGAAAGCATCCAATGGTGGAAATCGATCGCGGGAGGTCAAAGAGGAAAGAGGTGGAGTGAACGGTGCAAAGATTAAGTTAGGGCCGTTGATCTTGCAAATATCAATAGTCGGGAGCAATAGTAATAATATAAAGCGAAAGGGTCACTTTACAATAAGATAGGTGGAAAATGAGAAGAAAATAGGTTAAAAATCCTTTGGAAAAGGAAATATGCGTAGGAGGGGAATTCGGGGTTTCCGAACAATCGTGGGCCGTTGGATCATATTGGCCCCTGAGATCAACGGCGGAGATCGCTTTTTAGAAGTCCCTTGGTGATAGGAAGAGGGCGATAGTGTAATGATAGGATCGAATGCTGGCCGTTGATCTACAAAGATCAATGGTGGAATATGAACACGATAAAACACAATTAAAATGGGGAAAGCAGTTTCGGCTTGGGAAACCAGCGGTATCGCGCGACAAAAGGGCAGATAGGTGGTTTCAACTTTTCAAATGAGATATGTGTTCCCACCCGACATGTGGCATTTGAAAACCACTTACATCGCATAATTTCTAAGAATTATCATTTAAGCATGAATTTACGTGAAAATGCACGTCTACCGTCAGATCTGGGGTCTTAGATCTGACAGCTGTGGAAAGAGCGCGATACAGGACAGGTGCTTGGGAGATAACAAGTGGGGTAGAGCATGAGTGGTTTTAATCTGGGCCGTTGGATCAAAATATGAACAGTGGAGATCAAATCTATAGGAAGGCAGGACCCACAGGAGTCAGGTATGTCGGGATTATTCTGAACCATCAGATGAAAAAATATCAACGGCTGAGATTGAAATTGGAGTTAAGATGAAATGATACATGAGGTGGAGAGAGGGTTAATATGAATTGTTGATCTGCAGAGATCAATGACGGAGATCGGCCGGAAAAACATTATAAAGCGGGGCTACATATTTTTAACAAAGTTCGAGGGGTGCGATCTGGACTAGCCTGACTTGTAAGCACATGGAGATCTCAGATGCACCTGAGGATTTACGATCGATGGGGGCATAGAGGAGGAGGTCGATGCGATTAAAAATGGAACATAGACCCGCAGAGCAAGATTGACGAAGGGAAATGGTATCTGGGATGTCCATAATCCATATATGTAAATAAAATATAACGCGCTCAATGAAAACTCCCGATGTGAAAAATTCTGACGCGAGATCGCGCTGGCCATTTGATTGGTCCAAGATCAACGGTGGAGAAGAGCTCCAACCAATGAACGACATAATTAGTTATAATATTAAAAAATGAAGTTTTTCTGAAATACAAAGGATTTTTTGTATTCGGGGAGGGGTTTTATATTATGCTTAGCGCCCGTTTGCAGGGCCTCAGGGTATATGGAAAGAAGCAAAGGGCAGGGGTCTTATACAACGGGGCTCATCGGAAGTGGAATGATGGAGGGGCCTTTTCAATCTACCCATTAGAAAATCTCCGATGCGAGATCTTGTTGACAGTCGATCGGCTTTTTAGATCGATGGTCTTTTTCATTAAAAACATTGAACAGATGGGTTTAATATAAACATAGGAAAAGTGGGTTTTATGAATTTACCCACTCATGGCTTATATTCAAAGGGGCCAATCAATCGGAGGCTTCAATGTAACAAATAAACTTACACATCATTTGTTCTCGATGCGATAAGCACCAAAATGGGTTTAGCCAAGGTCCCGTTGCTAGGGCATATGGTGTTGGTTTAGGCTAGTCTGGGCTTAGGCCCATAGTTAAAAAACTTATTTTTTATGAAATTTTCTAAGGTTTTAAAATGGATTTGGGGTTTCTGGAGGGGTTAAAAAATGAGTTTTAAACCTATAAATGGGATTTTATGAAGGAAGGAAGGGAATATATGAAAAATAGAGGAAGTGTATGGGGAAAAAGAGATCAAAATGAAGGTTAAAGATGAAGGGAAAAAGGAGTAAAATGAGTGAAAAATGGGGATTTTTGCAGCAATTTTTCTCCATGAAAATAGCATAATTTTTTAGTTCAAAAGGAAACAGTAGTGAAGATTAATCAAAAGAAAAGATGCCTTCACAAGACTTCAAGAAATAACAATTTTGCAGTAAAACTTGTTTCTTGAAGGCTTTTAAAATTATTTAGCCACCATTTGATATGAAAAATTTTATAGGTGGCTAACAGATAATAGTCCCATCATAAGTGTAATTGATGTATTTTCATGATCCTCTCCCTCTTATTAAAATAACCTTCTATTCTCAATTCTTTGTTTGTACTTTTCTATGATATCATTTGTTGCATGCTATATCTTGTAGATCCCTTTGGATTTCACCATTAAATTCTCTTAGGCACAATCAAGGTATACTTCAAACTTGTTTATCTTCCTGCTCCCTCAATGCTCATATCTTTGCTTCATTCTTCCACTACTTTCATTTGCTACCAGAGATTAGGCATTATTACTATGTACCTGCAACACTCACTAGGAGGCCGTGGAATAAAAACTACAACTAAATAAAGGATAAAAAGACAAAATATTAACTAATATTAAAAAAACAACAATAGTAATACTCAAATAAGAGATATATAAAATACTTATCTTTTGAGAATTTTATGAAAATGTCATCTCCCTCTTTATCTTAGCCTTCTTGCATTCATCTTGCATATTTATCAACCATGTCCTCATGATCTCATTTCTTCCCTTGCATGTTCTAGGGTTTATTCTTTAGGCATAAACATTGATATAGGTTTAGTTCTTAGGTTTTGTCCATAAACCCTAAGGCTTTCTTAACCAATACCTTTTAGCTACCTAGGGTTTTCAAACACTAAGTTTCCAATTTTCATATCCAAATGTTAAAAACCTAGAATTTAATTTCTCTTTAGACATGAGATGAACTCCATCATTATCAACAATCAACCAAGGATTTTTCGTCCAACGATTATCCTTGATTTATCTAAACCAAGGAATTTGGATTCCTTAAAATTATTGTAGCAACAACAATATTTTATCCTTAGAGACATGGTATTCATTTCAATGTGCAAATAATAAAATTCATCATTCTAGTATAAGTAACATAGATCTCAGTACCCAAATACCCATAGTAGTAGATGAAATATTTTCCACACATATGGCATCAATACTTCAAAAGCTTAGAACTTTGCAATAATAGATCCATTCAAAACTTCAATTCAACATGTGTTCAATTGTTTATGTCCTTGGCCTGCTATAGTACTGATATGACATAAATAGATCTTCAATGACTTAAACTTATCAGGAGATATTTTTTCTCTAAACTCAATAAGATTCTCCCCAAATTCTCAAAGTTGAAAATTTTTCCTTAAAGGATGTTATAGCATAATTTTTCACCCTCATGTGATTCATGATTGTATTTTTGGCCTTGGGCACCCATTCCCACAGATTTGAACAAAGTTCATAAAAAAACAGTGTTAAAAATCCCATACGTGGGTATGCCCAGAATTTTCCATGTGTATACGCTAGTCCATACACACTTTTCTGCATATGCCATTAAAATCATTAAAAAATATATAAAATTCCCTATTTTCGGGCTGGGTTGATGGTTACTCCAGTAGTTCAACCACCCCAGCATGTGGCCAACTGTTCCCAACAGATTGAAACTACTTTGAGGGAGTATAAAAGCCCCTCACATGCATGGCCTAGGGGAGAGAGAAATTTATAGACATTATACTCTGTTGGAGCCCCAATTCAAGTCTGATTTCCTGTGCCTCCTGCACTTTCCCAGATTTTTATAGGAAACCCTTGTTTTTTGGAGATGTTCATCAGTTTATATGTCATCTCATGTGCACAAGTATTGAAAGTATCCTAGCGAGGCAAGGGCGGGACGGATCCGGACGACGGTCTGTTCGAAGATCGTGGAAGGATTCAGGTGATCTCTCCACTTTTTATTGCTGTACATGCTGTTTGTAATGAAGAAGAACCATCTTGTTCCCGAATTCACGTGTTAATATCTACTTGCATATGTGAAAAGATCGTTATTTAAGCATTTATTATTGTTTATATGATGTTTCACATGGATTACACTGAAATTTAGGAGAAGTATATGTTGTACAACTAGATTTCTGTGCATGTCCTTTCTTGATTTCCAGGTTGAAGAGGAAGAAGGGTTGTTGGGGGTTTGGACCCCGCGGGATCTACATCAAACGTAGGATTACGGGTGAGTTATACTATCGATGTTATCTAGTTTTTAGCGTACAAGTGTGGTTGTGTGAGTCCTTCTTGAATATCATGCTCTGATCTGTGGAGGTTTTGACCCAACAAACCTCTAGGGAGTTATTTCCCGAAACAAAACTGGCGACTCCGCTGGGGATTGCATTCTTGTGATTCCCCTGTTGGGTGGTTTCAGCTGTTTTAAAGGTTTCCAACAGTTTTAATCATTATTTCCAGTCCAGTTAACTTTTTCTCTGTCAGACTGAAGACCTGGTTCTTTATCCAGGCTTGATCATTTTTATTTTTCATTATTTGCTTTCTCATACGCGATTTTTTCTTCACACAATTGCATATACACGCAGTTTTTGTTAAAGGAAGTCGCGTATACGCGAGTTTCCTTTGACACAGGCGCGTATGCACGCTTGTTGAAAAGTTGATAAGTAGCATATGCCTGGGAAAATTTTGAAATTTTTGATTTCTTGACTTTTAGTCTTGTCTGCCTGTGGAGACCTGTTCCTGCAGTGTCTTTATAGTCTCTGGATTGTGTTGATAGTGGTTATTGGTATTTTTCTCTCTTGTTTGGTTGAAGACTAGCTTATTAGGCAAATCTTGTTTTTTAGTGCTTGCATTTCTGGTGGGAGTACCAAGATCTCTTTCTGGAGATTCTTGGTTGTTCTACTTTATCAGGACAGAGAGCTTCTGCTCGGATACTCTTTCCTCACTTTATGTTTTTCTTTGCACTTGGATTTTTGCCTGCTTTTGGTTGGTTTTCTTGATTTCATGTGACTAGGTCTTGTTGCAATTTTTTTAAAGAGTCATTATTGGTTCTTTGAAGTTTTGTTTACTGCGAGATTGTGCTATTGTTTTGGGCTGAGTTCCTGAGTTTCTTGTCTTCCTCTTGCTCGTATAAATCTTGCCACTACGGGGCACTATAAGATTTAGAGCATTTTTGTTGAAGCTTTGTTTGAAATTCAGAGATTGTTTGGCTTGAGAATTGGATAGTTCTTCTTGGTCCCTTTGAAGTCTTCTTTTATAAAATTCAAAAAGCTCAAAAACATTTTTGTTTTGCCATTGCTTTTGTTTTGCATTTTTGTTTTGGTTTCTTTCTATATTTTGAAGCTTTGTTGAGATTTCTTGCCTTCGGTTTCTGACTTGATTTGGGAAGGGAATTTTTATTGGTTTCTTTCTCTTATTTCGAGCATATTTTGGTGTCTTTATACTAAAAGTTTCTGATTTGGGGAACTAGCTTTGTGGACAGCCGGAAAAGTGATATAATTGAAGGATTCTTAGGAAATTTCTCCTTGCTTTATTAGATTTTGCATCTTAGAATTGGCATGCTCTTAGTAATTTGCATCAGGTGCACTTAAGCATTTAGTCTTTTTCATAAATTTTGTGAGTGTAAAGTTTGTTATCTGAAAAGAAAAAAAATTTAGTCTCGTAGAACCTGTGTAGAAATTTCTTTTCATCGAAAGGAAATTATTGCATTTGCATGTAGTTTGGTTTTCATTAATTTCTTTTCTACGTCGTAAAACACCACGAGTTTCATTTCCATATCCCTTTGACTTAATATAACAACCAACTAAAATAAGCGCATTAATTTAAAAACAACTAGCAAGTTTTTTATTAAGTGTCATACACCAACTAGCTAGGTTGTAGGGCCTTGGATTAGGTGAGTGGAGAGTTAAATCTCCAAGGCCGCTCAAACTAAAACATAGAAGTTTATTAATTGAGCGAAATCCAACTCCGTTAGGTGGACCGGGAAAGCTCTCCTCCAGAGAGTCAAGCGCGAGGGGAAGTGAAGGCCGAGAAGAGAGATACCCCCTCTCTGATTTGCTGGATCTTGCCTCAAGACCGTTCCGCCCGGCTTCTGACATGGATTGGTGCCCATAGTTGCCATTCCTAGGTTCCACACAGGTGACTGTGGGGGGGAATACCCGTGGTACCTGAGGTAGATGTCGTATCACTTTCAGCAGTACTTCTGGAGGGTGCCCCGGCGAGCTTAGGCACTTGCACTGGAAAAGGCTGTTGTCAGGAGGTCGGCGTAACTGTTTCTGTTACCTTCGATTGTAGTCCTGGGCCGTAATTATCCCAAACTACTTTCGGGAGGTCCTATTTTTCGCTTTCTCATATTTTGGTGTCCGGTCCTAATCACCCAGAGCGGAAATACCCAAAGGCTGCTTGCTTGACTGTATCTTAGGGATTTTTTTAGTGAGTGCTCTTTGCTCCTAGCTTGCTTAGCTTTATACTTTTTAGAGTCTAATTAAAATTTGTTAAAGTGGCTGATCAAGCACCTCGTCGATCAAGGAGAATCCAGGGGTTATCTCCCGAGAGTGCTGAGCCTTCTTCAAGAAGGCGTAGGAGTAACGTAGCAGGTGAATATCACCATGTGGTATCTGACCCAGTGGAGAGAGATCCTCCACAAGGGCTAGAAGGTTTCGTAGTTGGTTCCAGTGCTGGTTCCGAGAGGAGCGTTCCGCTCACCTCGAGAGTCTTATTTCTGGGAGAGTTAGGAATATTAGTAGAGGAAGTACTTGAGTCTCCTCAGTCACTTCCATCTCCTCTTCCTCCTGATTATCTGTTTGTTGTTGAGTACATCGGACCTGAGTCAGAAAGACCAGAAAGTCCTTCATTTTATTCATACCTTTCGATGGCCACGATTGGGAACGCAGCTTCAGCTGTGAGTGCTGCAGGCATTCAGACTCCTGCTTTTGTAGAAGGAGGAGGTACAATTGCTATATCTTTGATTGCCTCTACTACTGCTGTGTTTGGCTCTGGTTTCACCCGAGCACATGCTTCTCAATCTGGTCCCTTTTGTTTTGGAATGCCCACTAGTGGGATTATTTCATTTTCCTTTTCCACTGCTGCAGCTGCATCTACACCCATGTCTTCCATGGCTAGTGGGTCAACTTCTTTTCAAGGGTTCCCCTTTGGAACTGGGCATATTCCTAGTTAGAATCCTTCTTTAGGGTATTTTCATTTTACTTCTCAGACTCAGAGTTTTAACCCTTGGTCTGGAGGTCAGAGTTCGACTACCTTTACAGGTTGGAACCTTGTATTTATAGCAGTGGGGGCAGGGAATCAGTTTTACGCTGGTCAACAAGGGAATGTTTCTTTCCCTTCGTTGAGTGCTTATCAGACTTTTTCCCCTCTTTCTAACGCTTGGAACCCCTATCAGGGGCTTTCCTCTTCATTCATTACTCCGGGGGTGGGAGCTAGTCCGGTCTTTGGTAACTCTACGTTGGGAGGGGGTCCTTCTTCAAATGTTGGGTCCTTTGGCCCAACATTTTCTACGAGTTCTTTTTGGCAACCTGGTGCCTCATCAAATCTAGGGTACTCTTTTCAGAATTTTGGGAATTCATCCCATCAAGGATGGAATCCTCAAGCTTCGCCTCATTTACCTTTTCTGGCAACGTTGAACTTGCCAGATTTGTCAAAATTGACGAACGATTCGATCCGATATAGTCTGGGGTGGCCTCCGGTTCCCACCAAACTACCTTTAGACATTCCAAAGTTTGAAGGCAAGAATGGAGAGGACCCGACTGACCATATTACCACCCTCCATTTATGGTGTTCATCTAACTCCCTAATCAACGATTCGATTAGGTTGAGATTGTTTCAACGCACCTTAACTGGAAACACTGCCAAGTGGTATATTGAGTTAACTGGGGGCAGTTTTGCTACGTTTGGAGATCTGGCTACCACATTTCTAAATCATTTCCAGTTTCCTGTCCATTATGATGCCGGGACTGAACTCCTAGCTAATTTTAAGCAGGACGATGCAACCCACATTTCTGATCATATTCAGGAATGGTGGAGAAGGAAGAGGCTTATTAAAGCTCATATTCCAGGAGAATTCCTTTTGGAATGGTTTCTGAAATATCTGCAGTCAGATATTTCTAAGGATGTATCCCTGTCTGGGGTATTTTTTGAGGAACAGGCCATTTTCAGGGCCCATTAGCTTGAATTGATATATTCTCAGTCTGGAGTCCTTCATAAATATTTTCCTAATGCTCCTCGCTCCAAATTAGACTTGTCCAAGACTAAACCCGGTCCTCATGGTGATGGAATTATTGTGTCGATCAATAGTGATGCAGCTAACCTGCTTAGTCAATTGCAGTAGTTGTCTATACAATCTGCTTCTTCTAGTCAGGCTGTGCCTGCTGAGTCATCACCTTCTCAATCTTTGGCGGTAAATGCCGTTCAGACTTCTAACCCTAAAGAAAATCAACAATCCAAAGGGAAGAAGAAGGGACGTAATAAGAAAAAGGGAAAGAATGGGAAGGGTAATGCAAATAATCCAACTAGCATGTTGGTGAGGGTCCAAAGGATAAAAAGAAAGTGAAGTTTCCATGCAAGTTATGTGCTGGAGACCATCTTACTCACCTTTTCCCTAAAATTCAGGATGTGCAGTGCTTGTTAGCTCAGCAAGGTTCTTCTAGTTCCCAGGATGTGTTGACAAACCCTTTTCCCCAAGGGAAATAGCTAGTTGTTGGCGCGAATCAAAATACTGGGTCTTCCTCTAGGGGCACCCAGGAAGGGGAAACTCCATCAAACATATACATGATGAGTGCTCACGTGGATATCGCCACGAGATCCCATGATTATGGTGAAGATGAGTCTTCGAAAGCCAAGGGTGCTCCCGATGCTACTGAGCCGCTTCACATTACGAAGCCTACTGTTGAGCCTATACCTCAGATGCAAAAAGAATATACTAAGCGTACGAAGATTAATCCAAATGCTAGGGCTACCCATAACTACTCTATTGTGGAAGATCTGGCACAGAGTCCTTGTGCCATGTTGGATCTTGAGGTGCTCCAGTCTTGTCCGGCTCAGCGTAGTGCTTTGCTCACTACTATTGGGGCTGTCGATCCAAAGAACTCTCTTATGATTACATTTGATATGTCTAATTTTAAAAAGAGACTCCCCCATCATATGGATTTTCATATTAAATCATCGTACCAGAAATTCAATATTTTCTGGATGGTGGTTGATGAGGGTGCTTCCACATGTGTGATGTCTCTCACATGTTGGAAGGGAATTGGATCTCCCGTAGATGTTCCATCTGCTACTCTTCTGACTGTGTTTGATGGTCATTCTCACAGATCGCATGGTATTATCCCAGCTTTTCCCATCTGTGTTGGGGGCAAAAATATAAATATAGAGGTTGAGATAGTTGATGCAAGCTTGGACTACAACCTTCTGTTGGGGCGAAACTAGATTTATGAAATGGATGCCATTGCATCCTAATTATTTTGGGTTATTTGTTTCCCTCACGAAGGGAGGATTGTTACGGTGGATCAACTGGACTGTTCTCCTATAGACCCAAATGCATCTACTGACTCAACTATTCCAAAGTTGGATAATTCCAAGTTGCCTGTTGAGAATTTAGGGGTTGGAATGTATTCTTCTTTGATGGGTACTTTTGATATTCCACCTCCTACTGTTCATATAAATGCAATTTCATCCTCTAGGGCTCCTCTTCGAAGAGAGTTCTTCACAACTCATTATTTTTCAGACCCTTGGACCTTACCTTCCCCTACCTCCACATTAGCGGAAGGTCAAGTGGGTGGAATGGCATTTCCAATGTCTGCAGCTGAGATTGCTTATCAATCTATTGTTGACACTGTAGAGTCCATTCCAGCTCCTCTTTCACTGTTTTTGTACTTTTGATTTTTCTAACTTTCAATGCAATGATGGATGAAATATTTATAATGGAAAAAAGATAAAAAGGATTCAAAACATAATAGGATCAAGAGAAGTAATGTTTGAGCATCCTGCCATTGACAGGACCCCCAAACAGTTCTTCTCCATTCAACTCCTACAAGAAAAATGCATTGCGACCAGCAGCAGAATGAATGAGATAAGGGCCACGCCATAAGTTGTCAAATTTCCCATGATTTCCCTTATCTTCTCTTCTTGAGTCCCACTTTAAAACTTTGTCCCTAACATTAAAATTGTTGTCCTTTGTTCTTCTATCAAAAAGCTTTTTGATGCTCTCTTGCTTTTGTAATGCTTTGTTGTAAACCTCCTCTCTGGTCTGCTGAAGGTGAATGGTTTGATTTATTCTTCTGATGATGTCATTATCTTAAGATTGCACCTCTTGAATGAAATTCATAACTGGTACACCAAGGCTGGTTGGAAAAATTGCATCTGTACAATACACAAGCTGGTAGGGTGACATTCCAATGGATTTCTTAAGTGTCAATCTATCAGCTCAGAGTGCATGTACTAGCTTTGTGTGCCAAGACTTCTTGTTGTCCTCCGACAACTTCTTGATTATGTTCACCAAACTCTTTTTTGAGGATTCTTCTAGCCCATTACCTTGAGGATAATAAGCAGTAGAGTGACCCAATGTAATATTATATTTGTGACAGAATTCAACTATCTTCTTGGATCCAAATGTTGTAGCATTATCAATGATGATCTTCCTAGGACAGCCAAATCTAGAGAGGATATGTGTCTCAATGAATTTTATGATGACTGAGTCATTGGCTTGCCTAGAATGGAAGGCTTCTATCCATTTGGTAAAGTAGTCTGTTGCAGTGAGAATCCATTTATGCTGGGCAGATGAGGGTGGATGGATTTCTCCTATGAAGTCAAGTCCCCACTGCTGAAATGGAGCTTCAAAAGTGATTGGATGCAGAGGTAAGGGCAACAACTTTCTTTTGGCTTCAAAAAGTTGGCATTTATGACAAGAAATTATCATCTTGTGCACAACTAAAAAGAGGGTGGGCCAATAGTAACCAACTCTAAGGATTTTGTTGGTTGTTGTCTTCCAGTAGAGGTGGCCTCCACATTCTCCTTCATGGAACTCATGCTTAACCTTCTCTGCATCATTATCAGGAAAAAATTTAAGCAATATTCCACTTGCATTTTTCCAATAAATACATTTATCTATAATGCAGTAGTTTACAGCTTTTAACTTTAAAAACCTTGCCTTTGTTTTTGATAGACTGGGAGGTGTATTCAAATTAAGCAAAACATATAGAATATCAGCATACCAAGAGGAATTCATAAAATGATCTTCAACAATGGGAGTTGAGAATTCTTCTTGTTCATCTAAAACATTTATCATATTAATATCAGGAACTTCAAATTGGATTCAACCATTAATCTAGCTAGACCTTGGCCTTTGATGAGTTTAGTGGGCTTGATTTCTAAATCATATTCAAGTATCAGAGCTATCCACTTACCTCTCTTACCATCTGGGTCCTGTGTTAGAATGTCTTTCAAAACTGAATTTGGGACAAAGGAAATTATGTGTGAGTGAAGGATGTAAACTCTGAAGTCTTTTAAAGCTTTAACCAAATCAAAAGCTTGGTTTTCCATAATGTTGTACTTCAGGGGAGCATCTCTCAATGCCTTGCTAAAGATTGCAATAGGCTACTCTTGTCCTTGTGGATTTTTCTGTAATAGGACAACAGCTATTGTATGTTCTGATGCGAATAAAAAAATATAAAAATCTTTTGAAAAATCAGGACTTATTAGAACTGGTGTTTTGGTTAATGCTTGTTTCACCAGATCAAAGGAATTCTTTGTTTCCAAGGTCCATTTAACCCCTTGCTCCTTCTTCAGCATGTTTTTAATATTTCTAAGGAGCTCAGCCAAGTTGGGTATGAACCTTCTCAAGAAATTAATCTTTCCAATGAAAGATTGTAGTTCCTTGATGTTTCGAGGATGAGAGATTTGCAATATGGCCTGAATCCTCTTTGGGTCAATCTTTATTCCATTTTCTGAAATAATGTGCCCAAGAAGTTTACCTTCTTGGAGACCAAATAGTGTTTTCTTAGGGTTTAAATATATCCCAAACTTTCTGCATTTCTCGAATACTTTTCTCAATGTTTCTAAGTGCTCTTCATCTGACTTGGAAAATACAGTGGCATCATCAAGGTAGATAATGATGAAGTAGCCCAATTCCTCTGAGAATGCTATGTCCATGGCTCTCTAAAAAGTAGCACTAGAATTCATTAGAACAAAGGGAATTTTCACATACATGAAAGTGCCCCAAGGTGTAGTAAAAGTTGTCTTTAATTGATCATCAGGATGAACTAAAATCTGATCGTATCCTGAGTAGCCGTCAAGCAAAGAAATTCTTTTGGAACCAACTACCCTTTGTAAAATATGTTCCATCTTGGGTAAAGGGTAGCTGTCCTTTAGTGATGCTTTGTTTAAGTCTCTAAAGTCTATACAAAGCCCGATCTCTCCTGTTTTCTTCCTAACTGACACCAGATTAGACACCCACTCAGAATATCTAATAGGGACAATAATACTAGCTTCATACATTTTCTTGATCTCCTTCTCAACCAAAGGCAAATGAACAGGGTTTATTCTGTGCAGATTTTGTTTAAAAGGCTTTTGGTTTTCCTTGAGAGGGATTTTGTGCTGAATTATTTCAGTGTCATAGGATTTGAGATCTTCATAACTCCACGCAAAAACATCATAAAATTCTTTAAACAGCTCTATTTATTTGAGTTTAATGTGAGCTGGTAAATTTTTAGACAGTTTGATCATCATTGGTTTCTGTTCACTGCTTATATTACACTCTTCAACTTCAGATTCCATAGGCTCCAACTTTGGTTTTTTAGCCACATCGTTGAAATCAAACAACTCTTCTAAAGGGGCCAGACCTTTTGGAAAAATTTGATTGTTGGACTGCAAAGTTCCTAAGTCCTTTGTTTCTAACTCTGCAATCATTTCTGTTTTATTTTCAAGTTTTCTAGACAAAATATTTACATCAACAAACTCAGGAGACTTTTCTTCTTCATCAAGAAAATTTTCTTCACTAGGGCAGTCTGTTTCATAGTCTGAATCCGAACTGGGTAGTTGAAATTCATTTCTGAACTGCATGAAGTCTTCTATTTTTTTGTCTCCATCAAACACTTGCCAATATTTCTCGTTATTAGGGACAGTTGGTCTAAATTTAATCTGTGTTGTGCATTGTTTGGTTTCATATGGCGTTAAACATGTTCTTGTAGCAAACGCTAAACTGTGGGCCAGATATTCCTTTTCCTTGGGACAACAATCAATTGGGATTCCTCGAACGTTTTTAATAAATCCACAACATCATTTTGAGAGGCTCTAAGTCTAGGGTGATTAGCGTTGTATTCCCCATTCACTTGCCCAATCATTAGTTATGAATCCCCATGCACTTTAATTCTCTTGGCTCCTAATTTCTTCAACAAATGCAAGCCTAAAAGTGGGGATTCATATTCCGCTATGTTATTCGAAAATTGAAAGTTTAATCTACAGGAATGGCCTTCTGTATGATTGTTTTCAGTGTTCCGTATCCAGATGCCTGCACCAACATTGCTCCTAGTGCACGACCCGTCAAAGTTCATACTCCACAGAGGACTAGTTTCGGGTTTATCAGTTAGGTCACTATCCTCTTCAACAAGCATGCTTTCAGATTGTTCTTGAAAGTTAGCACTCCGTTGAATTTGTTTTAATTTCTCAGGTTTTTCACTTAGTTGAGGAATGTTTTCTTGACTATCAAGGTTTAAAAGCAAAGGACGCATGACTTGTAGCTGAAGAATTGTGTGTTGTTTGTTGTAGTTATGGGTTCAACAAACTGTTTTGACACTTCTGTGGTGTTTACCTCCTCCTCTCTATCGGCCATTAACTCTGTTAAATTCACTTGTTCATCCAATATTTCATTATTAAAAAGGATAAATGAATCAAGGCCTGTGTTTACATAATAAAGGGGAGAGTTTTGTGATCTGTCTTGGCTAGTAACCATGTACTGCATATGGGACTCCCTGTAAAGTCTTCTTGTCTTATTGAAAACAGGGATGGTCACATAGGTCATGTCCATCTGCATAGTTCCTTGTAACTTAGCCTCCCAAGATCTTGATAACAACATGCCATACTTTGGGGGCACATCAGCCACAACAATATCCATGACTAAGCATTTGGCTGGGATTTGTGCTAAGTTAACACAGAGGTCTTTGATTAATCCTAAAAATTTTACTCTGCTTGAGTCAAAGGAGTAAAGGTCTTTGTAAGGCCGGGTGATTTCAAGGCCTAGGCTCTCCATTACAGCTTTGGGCATTAAATTGTGAGAGGCCTCAGAATCGTGCATAACGTTGTGCAAAATCTTGTCGTGAATGTTTAAACTAACATAAAAAGGAGGAGCTGGTCCCTCTTGATATCTACCTTCAATATTAGGACCAAAAATAAGCTCTGGTTGGTCATCGTTAAGATTGACAGTGTCATTATTATCCTCTATGTTTAAAGCCTTCAAAATTTGGGTTCTATATACATTTTGGGCAGCTAACTCAGTAAGTGGAACAGAGATTTTAATTCTTTCCTACTCCAAACTGAAAGGCATTTGATTCTTTGAAGCGCTTGTCTCAGCCTTATTAACTACCACTCTATCAGCAAAATCAGTTTCCTGATTTCCCCTATTTACATCTGACAAAATTGTTTTAACATGAGTAATAGCTGAGGTACTAGTACTACTAAGATCTAGACTCTGTTTTTCATTGTTTTGAGTGCCTTTCTCTTTGTTTTTATCAGAATTTACAACCACTGTCTTATCCTTCTATTTTACAATTTTGGGTTTATTTACAGTGTTGTTTTGTGAAGAATTTTCAGAGGTTTTGGTCTTGGGAGTTTTTTGATTGATTTTACTCCTAAGGTCATATCCCTTTTGAGGCTCTATGATAACATTTTCCATGTCTTGATAATAACTTTCATCCTCATCTCTTTTGTCATCATAGGGTGTATATAGACCTTGTTTTTTATCATAATGAACTTCAAAGTCATCATTATCTACTCCCAAAATATTGATATCATCATCCTCTATTTTCTCTATTGTATCTTCAACCTCACTTACATATTTTTGATGAAAAGGAGGGGTCATTTGTTGATCATGCTCCCTTGGTCTATTTTGAGGCTGGTTTCTTCTAAAATTATGATTTTGGTTCTGATTTCTATTTTGAGGAGCTGTTTAGTTTTGACTTTCTTGTGCTCTCTCAAGTATTCTCATCTTTTTCATAATCTCCTCCATCATTATTTCCATCTTTGAGCTGGATGTGGAAGGTGTGGACTCCTCTCTAAAGGACACTCTCTTCTCCATTAAGTTAACTTCCACATCAAGAGCTCCTTTTTGCATATCTTCAAGAGTTAAAGGATCTCTTTCTCTCAGATGATAGGCCATTTCAAGGTCAAACCCTACAGGAAACTTGTTTAAAGCTGAGCCTTGTGGAGGTTTTAGGTTTGGGGGAAGGGCATTGTACACACTATTAAATCTAGTGCAATAGGCCTGTACACTTTCCCCTGTGTTTCTTTGGAGATTCTTGTAATCAGAAAGTATTTGAAGAGGGTTTTTTCTGACTTCCCATTTGTTTAATAATGTCTGATGGAAGGCTTCGAGATCGTTGATACTGTGAGGGGTTAAGCCTTTGAACCATTTTCTTACTTCTCCCCCTAAACTCTGAGAAAATAGTCTAATTTTGACAGATTCATCATCAATTTCATTTATGTCAAAGTAGTCATTCATCTTATCCACGTGTTGTGATGCAGTAGTAGCATTATCGGTAGCATACAATGGTATTTTGGACTGATAGTCCTATGGAAGATTGACTAAGGGCAAAGGAAGGACCAACGGGGATACCATGCTGCCATGATAGGGGGTGGAGGTGGATTAACAAGAGGAAAAATGGGTTGGAATGGAGTGGTTTGGACAGTGAATGTAGGATGAGCAGATGTGGATGGACCAGGAATAGATTGCTGAGCTGATCTTGGATGAGAGACACCTAAATTGTGAAGGAAATGTAAATCAGGTGGTGTTGTTTCTCTACTACCAGGATGTTCACTTTGATCCGGGGATGAAAGGGAAGACTCTAAATATAGCTGATCTAAATCATCAAGCGACCTAGTTCTAAATGGATTTCTTAAGTCTACTTGTGATTGTTGTAGAGCTGCAAGGTTTTCAGGAACTGAATTAGCTCTCAAGGGTGATCTGAAAACAGTTGAAAATTTAATCTTAGGAGACTTCCTAAGTATAATTTCAGGGTTATCAACTATCTCAGGTGGGTTAGGGTTAGGGTAAGCTCTAGTATGAATCTTTCTAGGAGCCACTATGCTGTGTTTTTCAGACCCAACTAAACAAGAAAAGTTTAACTAGATATGACAATATTTAAGAGACTAACTGATCTTTTAACAAAAAAATTTAATCCTAAAATCCTCTAACTGATTTTAAATAATGTTATGATGATAATGGTTCTTCCCAGTGGAGTCTTAAGGTCTATTTAGGATTGTGGAGTCGTCAAGTGGAAGTTTTTAGCTCGCTCGGAGGTAAAAGGTTTTATGTTCCACCACCATGTTTATTGAATACCAATCTGAAATATTTTTGGGTTTTCTGAGTTATTTCAGTCCTATGGGTTCTAAAAGTATCCTAAATTTGTTTCAACACTTAGCTACGGTGATGAGACAAAGACAGTCTACTTTTATGGCAAAGCTAGCTGATCGTTCAAGGTTTGATAAGATATTATGAGAATCCTAAGGTTTCCTTATTTTGTCACTGATTCAAACAAGTTTTATCCTGATTACCATTTTCTTGGTAGTGCTTGAAGAGGGCTACTTTTACTCATTGCATAATGTTCTTGAATCGAGGGTTTCCCGAGGTCTTAAAGGTACCTAGGCTGAAAAACACTCAAAAATCCCCAGCGGAGTCGCCAGAAATGTTATGCCTGGTGGGCTAACTGGTTAATATACCAAATGTTCTTGTAACAGAGGGATTTATGATATCCTATGATTACTTGAAATGAAAATCACTCAGATCCCCAGTGGAGTCGCCAGAAATGTTATCTCCCCGTAATTACAGGAGATTGGTGAGACTAGAACTGTGTAGAGAACACTTGAACCACTTTGGGATTCTAGGATCTAGCCCTCCTGAATCCGGAGAGGGATCTCTCAAATAAGTGCAAAGATTGATTTATCTTTAAGTATTTTATGGGTATGATATTAGGCTAGTTATGAAGATTGAGGGTTTTTGTTTTGTTTTGGATGGTTGAGCATGATTATTAGTTGAGTGGAAAGTCCTAAATGGAAAGAGTTTCAAAGGTATGAAGTTGCAAGAAATCAGAACAAGCTTTGGCTGATTATATAGATATAACGCTGGTTTTTAGTCCATTGGGCTATGGAGTCATAATAGGGCTTTAATTGTGCAACAATTCAAGAGTGGTCCAAGGGTAAAGTCATCTATATCACAATATCTTTGAGATTAAATGATGGAATGGAAGCAATAAAAGTGTTGGAGGGGTGGAAAAAGATAATAATTTCAACTAGGATTTATAGTATGTCCAAACAAGAAAAGCCTTTTGAGTAACTGTTTAAAACTAGCCAAAGGGTAGGGCTCACCATAAACCTCTTTGGGAAAGTTCATATTAAAGCTAAATCAATAGACAAACAATCCAGTAATCCGCATAATTACTTTCAGAAAGTATGAAAACAAATAAGAGAAACAAAATTCAACTTAAGATTAGATAAGATACTTTTAAATCTAGTCTGCTTTCGACATACACTTAGGGAAACTTTCAGAATTTACCTTTGGAGAAAGAAGCTAGAAAATAGGGCATACCATCACTTTTATAGTCTAAATTTACTTAGCAAATAATGAAAATAACATTCAAGAACAATGTTTAAAGCAAACAGTAGGACGAGGGAATGCCAGCATTCCTAACTGCTTAAACTGTATTGAATCATTCTTAAATAAACAAATTGGAGGAAAACATTGAGATAAAGCTTATCAATCAGAGAAGGGTACTATAAACAGTAAATCCTAACTCTATGCTTGCTTTTCTTTATCAGAGAATATTGGACAAAATGGCATACATGAAAGGGAAAATAATTAACACAGAAAGAAGCACTTCACCAGTGATATAGACCAAGATCCCAAGAATTAGCTTGTATATTGATGACAGTCCAGTTACATTCTTCAAGTCCGATGTTTCAGTTCAGAAATCATCTTCACTTCTCAACCTAACTTATTTGACTACAAACAGAGCTTCAAGAGCCTTTGAACACTATTTACATGTAAAAGTTTCGAGCACAAGTATATTTCAAAGTTCTGCAGCCAACCCTTTACAATGAGCTCCTCAAGAAGATTTATAGAAGAATGAGGAGGTCGTAGAAAGAAAAGATCTATGGGTTTAATTAATACAGTTAATGCTTCTCGGCCTTCTGAGGGGCTGAATGGAAAATTTTACAGATATTTCCTCTGTATTAATTGTTTTACATTAAGTGTTAAGCTTGCTGGAAGCTTTTGTTGACTTTAAGGCTCTGTGTAATCTTTGCATTAACTTTGTTTGGCTTGGAATAACTGTTTGGTTTTCTTGAGGAAAAATATCCTTTGTTCTGGTCATTACTCGGCCCTCTGTTGAATTCTTTGAGGCTACAGGTGGCTTTGGTAGCTGAGAGGATTCAATTAGCCTTTGATGTAGCAGTGGAGGCTCTCTCGGACTGATAGATATTTTTGATTTTTCCTTAAACACTGTTAATTTGATTTGATTATGTGTGTTAGGCTTAATCAGGCCTAAATTGTGTCTTCTGTTCTTTAACTGTGTTTAATTTGATGGATTAGGCTTTTGATTATCGATCTTAGCCGTAATCCCTAAAAACTGGGTAAAATATCTTCAATTCATCATCTCTGGTTTGATTTGGTCTTCAACATTGATACTCTATGTTTCTTTAATATTTGTTCTGTCTTGTTGATGTGTAGGTGCACAGAGGGTTCTTATGGTATCAGTGCTCATGATGCACTGATAAAACATGGTGTTGAACCCTGTAGGTGAATATTCTTTGATGAACGAAAGCCTGGAGGATCGTCATCCTCGGCTTTTATTTTCCTTTATAATATTTTTGAAAAACCTTTTAAATCCTTCACCAACCAAGAAAAGATAATAAATCCTACATTATTTGGGTAAGACTGCTTTGGAGGTTTCGGTTTGGAGCATAGCCATTGGATGAAAGCATCCAATGGTGGAAATCGATCGCGGGAGGTCAAAGAGGAAAGAGGTGGAGTGAACGGTGCAAAGATTAAGTTAGGGCCGTTGATCTTGCAAATATCAATAGTCGGGAGCAATAGTAATAATATAAAGCGAAAGGGTCACTTTACAATAAGATAGGTGGAAAATGAGAAGAAAATAGGTTAAAAATCCTTTGGAAAAGGAAATATGCGTAGGAGGGGAATTCGGGGTTTCCGAACAATCGTGGGCCGTTGGATCATATTGGCCCCTGAGATCAACGGCGGAGATCGCTTTTTAGAAGTCCCTTGGTGATAGGAAGAGGGCGATAGTGTAATGATAGGATCGAATGCTGGCCGTTGATCTACAAAGATCAATGGTGGAATATGAACACGATAAAACACAATTAAAATGGGGAAAGCAGTTTCGGCTTGGGAAACCAGCGGTATCGCGCGACAAAAGGGCAGATAGGTGGTTTCAACTTTTCAAATGAGATATGTGTTCCCACCCGACATGTGGCATTTGAAAACCACTTACATCGCATAATTTCTAAGAATTATCATTTAAGCATGAATTTACGTGAAAATGCACGTCTACCGTCAGATCTGGGGTCTTAGATCTGACAGCTGTGGAAAGAGCGCGATACAGGACAGGTGCTTGGGAGATAACAAGTGGGGTAGAGCATGAGTGGTTTTAATCTGGGCCGTTGGATCAAAATATGAACAGTGGAGATCAAATCTATAGGAAGGCAGGACCCACAGGAGTCAGGTATGTCGGGATTATTCTGAACCATCAGATGAAAAAATATCAACGGCTGAGATTGAAATTGGAGTTAAGATGAAATGATACATGAGGTGGAGAGAGGGTTAATATGAATTGTTGATCTGCAGAGATCAATGACGGAGATCGGCCGGAAAAACATTATAAAGCGGGGCTACATATTTTTAACAAAGTTCGAGGGGTGCGATCTGGACCGTCGGATCTTTACACATGGACGACCTAGATGCAATCGGAGGATTGTGATCGATGGGGGCATAGATAGAGGAGTGTCGATGCGATTAAAAATGGAACATAGATCTGCAGATAAGATTGACGATGGGAAATGAATTGGGAGGTACCCAATCTGAGGTGGTGAATAAAATATATAACGCGCCCAATGAAAACTTCCAACGCAAGATCGCGTTGGCCGTTTGATTTGTACAAGATCAACGGTGGAGAAGAGCTCCGACCAATGAATGACGGGCTTAGTTATAATATTAAAAAATGAAGTTTTTCCGAAATACAAAGGATTTTTGTATTCGGGGAGGGGTTTTATATTAAGCTTAGCGGCCGTTTGCGGGGCCTCAGGGTATATGGAAAGAAGCGAAGGGTGGGGGTTTTATATAATGGGGCTCATCGGAATTGGAACGATGGAGGGGCCTTTTCAATCTACCCATTAGAAAATCTCCGATGCGAGATCTTGTCGACCGTCGATCGGCTTTTTATATCGACGGTATTTTTCATTAAAAACATTGAACCGACGGGTTTAATATAAACATAGGAAAAGTGGGTTTTATGAATTTACCCACTCATGGCTTATATTCAAAGGGGCCAATCAGATCGGAGGCTTCAATGTAACAAATAAACTTGCGCACATCAATTGTTCTGATGCGATAAGCACCAAATGGGTTTAGCGCTTGGTCCCAGTGCTAGGGCATATGGTGGGGAAGTGGTTTAGGGCTTAGCCCAAAGGGGCTTAGGCCCATAGTTAAAAAACTTATTTTTTATGAAATTTTCAAGGTTTTTAAATGGATTTGGGGGTTTCGGTAGGGTTAAAAAATGAGTTTTAAACCTTATAAATGGGATTTTATGAAGGAAGGAAGGGAATATATGAAAAATAGAGGAAGTGTATGGGGAAAAAGAGATCAAAATGAAGGTTAAAGATGAAGGGAAAAAGGAGTAAAATGAGTGAAAAATGGGGATTTTTGCAGCAATTTTTCTCCATGAAAATAGCATAATTTTTTAGTTCAAAAGGAAACAGTAGTGAAGATTAATCAAAAGAAAAGATGCCTTCACAAGACTTCAAGAAATAACAATTTTGCAGTAAAACTTGTTTCTTGAAGGCTTTTAAAATTATTTAGCCACCATTTGATATGAAAAATTTTATAGGTGGCTAACAGATAATAGTCCCATCATAAGTGTAATTGATGTATTTTCATGATCCTCTCCCTCTTATTAAAATAACCTTCTATTCTCAATTCTTTGTTTGTACTTTTCTATGATATCATTTGTTGCATGCTATATCTTGTAGATCCCTTTGGATTTCACCATTAAATTCTCTTAGGCACAATCAAGGTATACTTCAAACTTGTTTATCTTCCTGCTCCCTCAATGCTCATATCTTTGCTTCATTCTTCCACTACTTTCATTTGCTACCAGAGATTAGGCATTATTACTATGTACCTGCAACACTCACTAGGAGGCCGTGGAATAAAAACTACAACTAAATAAAGGATAAAAAGACAAAATATTAACTAATATTAAAAAAACAACAATAGTAATACTCAAATAAGAGATATATAAAATACTTATCTTTTGAGAATTTTATGAAAATGTCATCTCCCTCTTTATCTTAGCCTTCTTGCATTCATCTTGCATATTTATCAACCATGTCCTCATGATCTCATTTCTTCCCTTGCATGTTCTAGGGTTTATTCTTTAGGCATAAACATTGATATAGGTTTAGTTCTTAGGTTTTGTCCATAAACCCTAAGGCTTTCTTAACCAATACCTTTTAGCTACCTAGGGTTTTCAAACACTAAGTTTCCAATTTTCATATCCAAATGTTAAAAACCTAGAATTTAATTTCTCTTTAGACATGAGATGAACTCCATCATTATCAACAATCAACCAAGGATTTTTCGTCCAACGATTATCCTTGATTTATCTAAACCAAGGAATTTGGATTCCTTAAAATTATTGTAGCAACAACAATATTTTATCCTTAGAGACATGGTATTCATTTCAATGTGCAAATAATAAAATTCATCATTCTAGTATAAGTAACATAGATCTCAGTACCCAAATACCCATAGTAGTAGATGAAATATTTTCCACACATATGGCATCAATACTTCAAAAGCTTAGAACTTTGCAATAATAGATCCATTCAAAACTTCAATTCAACATGTGTTCAATTGTTTATGTCCTTGGCCTGCTATAGTACTGATATGACATAAATAGATCTTCAATGACTTAAACTTATCAGGAGATATTTTTTCTCTAAACTCAATAAGATTCTCCCCAAATTCTCAAAGTTGAAAATTTTTCCTTAAAGGATGTTATAGCATAATTTTTCACCCTCATGTGATTCATGATTGTATTTTTGGCCTTGGGCACCCATTCCCACAGATTTGAACAAAGTTCATAAAAAAACAGTGTTAAAAATCCCATACGTGGGTATGCCCAGAATTTTCCATGTGTATACGCTAGTCCATACACACTTTTCTGCATATGCCATTAAAATCATTAAAAAATATATAAAATTCCCTATTTTCGGGCTGGGTTGATGGTTACTCCAGTAGTTCAACCACCCCAGCATGTGGCCAACTGTTCCCAACAGATTGAAACTACTTTGAGGGAGTATAAAAGCCCCTCACATGCATGGCCTAGGGGAGAGAGAAATTTATAGACATTATACTCTGTTGGAGCCCCAATTCAAGTCTGATTTCCTGTGCCTCCTGCACTTTCCCAGATTTTTATAGGAAACCCTTGTTTTTTGGAGATGTTCATCAGTTTATATGTCATCTCATGTGCACAAGTATTGAAAGTATCCTAGCGAGGCAAGGGCGGGACGGATCCGGACGACGGTCTGTTCGAAGATCGTGGAAGGATTCAGGTGATCTCTCCACCTTTCTATTATTGTACATGCTGTTTGTAATGAAGAAGAACCATCTTGTTCCCGAATTCACGTGTTAATATCTGCTTGCATATGTGAAAAGATTGTTAATTAAGCATTTATTATTGTTTATATGATGTTTCACATGGATTACACTGACATTTAGGAGAAATATATGTTGTACAACTAGATTTTCGTGCACGTTCTTTCTTGATTTCCAGGTTGAAGAGGAAGAAGGGTTGCTGGGGGTTTGGACCCTGAGGGATATACATCAAACGTAGGATTTACGGGTGAGTAATACAATCGATGTTATCTAGTTTTTAGCGTACAAGTTTGGTTGTGTGAGTCCTTCTTGAATAGCATGCCCTGATCTGTGGAGGTTTTTGACCCAACAAACCTCTAGGGAGTTATTTCCCGAAACAAAACTGGCGACTCCGCTGGGGATTGCATTCTTGTGATTCCCCTGTTGGGTGGTTTCAGCTGTTTTAAAGGTTTCCAACAGTTTTAATCATTATTTCCAGTCCAGTTAACTTTTTCTCTGTCAGACTGAAGACCTGGTTCTTTATCCAGGCTTGATCATTTTTATTTTTCATTATTTGCTTTCTCATACGCGATTTTTTCTTCACACAATTGCATATACACGCAGTTTTTGTTAAAGGAAGTCGCGTATACGCGAGTTTCCTTTGACACAGGCGCGTATGCACGCTTGTTGAAAAGTTGATAAGTAGCATATGCCTGGGAAAATTTTGAAATTTTTGATTTCTTGACTTTTAGTCTTGTCTGCCTGTGGAGACCTGTTCCTGCAGTGTCTTTATAGTCTCTGGATTGTGTTGATAGTGGTTATTGGTATTTTTCTCTCTTGTTTGGTTGAAGACTAGCTTATTAGGCAAATCTTGTTTTTTAGTGCTTGCATTTCTGGTGGGAGTACCAAGATCTCTTTCTGGAGATTCTTGGTTGTTCTACTTTATCAGGACAGAGAGCTTCTGCTCGGATACTCTTTCCTCACTTTATGTTTTTCTTTGCACTTGGATTTTTGCCTGCTTTTGGTTGGTTTTCTTGATTCTCCATGACTATGTCTTGTTGTACAATTTTTTAAAGAGTCATTATTGGTTCTTTGAAGTTTTGTTTACCGCGAGATTAAGAGATTCGGTAGATAGTCTCCTGAAGCCTTGTGTTCCTTCAAGCCAGAGGATCTCGCCAATTAAGGCACTATAAGATTTGGAGCATTTTGTTGAAGTTCTGCTTGAAATTCAGAGATTTTTTTGCTTGGTAATTGGATAGTCTTCTCGGTCTCTTTGAAGTCTTCTTTTATAAAATTCAAAAAGCTCAAAAAAATTTTGTTTTGCCTTTGCTTTTGTTTTGCATTTTTGTTTTGGTTTCTTTTCATCTTTTGAAGCTTTGTTGAGATTTCTTACCTTCGGTTTCTGACTTGATTTGGGAAGGGAATTTGTATTGGTTTCTTTCTCTTATTTCAAGCATATTTTGGTATCTTTATACTGAGAGTTTCTGATTTGGGAACTAGCTTTGTGGACAACCGAAAAGTGATAGAACTGAAGGATTCGTGGAAATTTCTCTTTGCTTTGTTAGATTTTTCATCTTAGAATTGGCATGCTCTTAGTAATTTGCATTAGGTGCACTTGAACGTCTGTAGTCTTTTTCATAAATTTTGCGAGTGTGAGTTTGATATCTGAAAAGAAAAAATAGTCTCGTAGAACCCGTGTAGAAATTTATTTTCATCAAAAGGCAATCACTGCATCTGCATGTAGTTTGGTTTTCATTAATTTCTTTTCTGCGTCATAAAACATCACGAGTTTCATTTTCATATTCCCTTGACTTAATATAACAGCCAACTAAAATAAGCGCAATAATTTAAAAACAACTAGCAAGTTTTTTATTAAGTGTCATACATCAACTAGCTAGGTTGTAGGGCCTTGGATTAGGTGAGTGGAGAGTTAACTCTCCAAGGCTGCTCAAACTAAAACATAGAAGTTTATTAAATGAGCGAAATCCAACACCGTTAGGTGGACCGGGAAAGCTCTCCTCCAGAGAGTCAAGCGCGAGGGAAAGTAGAGAGAATGCACCCACTCGATTTCTTCGGATCTTCTTTTAAAAATCACGCAGCAGCCGACATGGATTGGGGCCCATAGTTGCCATTCCTGGAGTTCCACCACCGAGGAGTGAGCGTGAGGGGAATACGCCGTGGTACACGGTGAATGTCGTATCACTTTGACGGTACTTCGGAGGTGCAGGCGAGCTTGGGCGACACTTGGCAGGAAGAAGTACATTGTTAGGAGGTCAGCGTAACTATTTCTATTACCTTCGTTAGTAGGCCTGGGCCATAATTGTCCCAGACTACTTTCGGAAGGTCCTATCTTTCGCTTTCTCGTATTTAGGTGTCCAGTCCTAATCACCCGGAGCGGAAATACCTGAAGGCTTCTTGCTTGACTGTATCTTAGGGATTTTTGTAGTGAGTGCTCTTTGCTCCTAGCTTGCTTAGCTTTATACTTTTTTGAGTCTAATTAAAATTTGTTAAAGTGACTGATCAAGCGACTCGTCGATCGAGGAGAATCTAGGGGTTATCTCCCGAGAGTGCAGAGCCTTCTTCAAGAAGGTGTAGGAGTAACATAGCAGGTGAATATCACCCTGTGGCATCTGACGCAGTAGAGAGAGATCCTCCACAAGGGCTTGAAGGTTTCGTAGTTGGTTCTGGTGTTGGTTCCGAGAGGAGCGTTCCGCTCACCTCGAGAGTGTTATTTCCGGGAGAGTTAGGAGTAGAAGTAGAGGAAGTACCTGAGTCTCCTCAGTCACTTCCATCTCCTCTTCCTCCTGATTATCTGTTTGTTGTTGAGTACATCGGACCTGAGTCAGAAAGACCAGAAAGTCCTCCTTTTTATTCATACCTTTCGATGGCCACAACTGGGAACGCAGCTTCGGCTGTGAGTGCTGCAGGCATTCAGACTCCTGCTTCTGTTGAAGGAGGAGGCACAATTGCTATATCTTCTATTGCCCCTAGTACTGCTGTGTTTGGCTCTGGTTTCACCCAAGCACATGCTTCTCAATCTGGTCCCTTTTGTTTTGGAATGCCCACTAGTGGGATTCCTCCTTTTTCCTTTTCCACTGCTGCAACTGCATCTACACCCATGTCTTCCATGGCTAGTGGGTCATCTTCTTTTCAAGGTTTCCCCTTCGGAACTGGGCATATTCCTAGTTCGACTCCTTCTTTAGGGTCTTTTCCTTTTACTTCTCAGACTCAGAGTTTTAACCCTTGGTCTGGAGGTCAGAGTTCGACTACCTTTACAGGTTGGAACCCTATATTCATAGTAGTGGGGGCAGGGAATCAGTTTTACGCTGGTCAACAAGGGAATGTTTCTTTCCCTTCGTTGAGTGCTTATCAGACTTTTTCCCCTCTTTCCAACGCTTGGAACCCCTATCAGGGGCTTTCCTCTTCATTCATTACTTCGAGGGGGGAACTGGTCCGGTCTTTGGTAACTCTATGTTGGGAGGGGGTCCTTCTCCAAATGTTGGGTCCTTTGGCCCAACATTTTCTACGAGTTCTATTTGGAAACCTGGTGCCTCATCAAATCCAGGGTATTCTTTTCAGAATGTTGGGAATTCATCCCATCAAGGATGGAATCCTCAGGCTTCGCCTCGTTTACCTTTTCGGGCAACGTTAAACTTGCCAGATCTGTCGAAATTGACGAATGATCTGATCCGATATAGTCTGGGGTGGCCTCCGGTTCCTACCAAGCTACCTTCAGACATTCCAAAGTTTGAAGGCAAGAATGGAGAGGACCCAGCTGACCATATCACCACCTTCCATTTATGGTGTTCTTCTAACTCCCTGATCGACGATTCGATTAGGTTGAGATTGTTTCAACGCACCTTAACTAGAAACGCTCCCAAGTGGTATATTGAGTTAACTGGGGGTAGTTTTGCTACATTTGGAGACCTGGATACAACATTTCTAAATCATTTCCAATTTCCTGTCCATTGTGATGCCGGGACTGAACTCCTATCTAATTTTAAGCAGGACGATGCAACCCACATTTACGACCAGAGGCAACCCACATTTACGATCATATTCGGGAATGGTGGAGAAGAAGAGAGCTTATTAAAGCTCATATTCCGGAAGGCCTTTTGGAATGTCCTACGAAATATCTGCGGTGAGATATTTTTAAGGATGTATCCACATGCAGGGTATTTTTGAGAGCAGACCATTTTTGAGGCCCATTAGCTTAATTGATATATTCTCGATGCGAGTCCTTCATAAATATTTTCCTAATGCTCCTCGCTCCAAATTAGACTTGTCAGACTAAGCCTAGGTCCTCATGGTGATGGAATTATTGTGTCGATCAATGGTTATCACGACTAACCTCGCAGTCAATTGCGGTAGTTGTGCATACAATCTTGCTTCTTCTGAATCGGGCGTGCACTGTGAGTCATCACCTTCTCGATCTTTTGGCGGGGTGACATATTGACTTCTAACCACTAAAAAAAAATCATGATCAAAGGGAAGAAGAAGGGACGTAATAAGAAAAAGGGCAAGAATGGGAAGGGTAATGCAAATGAATCCAACGAGCATTTTGGTGAGGGTCCAAAGGATAAAAACAAAGTGAATTTTCCATGCAATTTATGTGCTGGAGACCATCTTACTCACCTTTGCCCTAAAATTCAGGATGCGCAGTGCTTGTTAGCTCAACAGGGTTCTTATAGTTCCCAGGCTATGTTGACAAACCCTTTTCCCCAAGGGCAAAAGTTAGTTGTTGGCGTGAATCAAAATATTGGGGCTTCCTCTGAGGGCACCCAAGAAGGGGAAACTCCATCAAAGATATACATGATGAGTGCTCATGCAGATATCACCATGAGATCCCGTGATTATGGCGAAGATGAGTCTTCGAAAGCCAAGGGTGCTCCCGATGCTACTGAGCCAATTCACATCACGAAGCCTACTGTTGAGCCTATACCTTGGATGCCAAAAGCATCTACTAAGCGTATGACGATTAATCCAAATTCCAGGGCTACCCAGAACTACTCTATTGTGGAAGATCTGGCACAGAGTCCTTGTGCCATGTTGGCTCTTGAGGTGCTCCAGTCTTGTCCGACTCAGCGCAGTGCTATGCTCACTGCTATTGGGGCTGTCAATCCAAAGAACTCTCTTATGATTACATTCAATATGTCTAATTTTAAAAAGAGACTCCCCCATCATATGGCTTTTCATATTAAATCATCGTACCGGAAATTCAATATCTTTCGAACGGTCGTTGATGAGGGTGCTTCCACATGTGTGATGTCTCTCACATGTTGGAAGGGAATTGGATCTCCCGCAGCTGTTCCATATGCTACTCTTCTGATTGTGTTTGATGGTAATTCTCACAGACCTCATGGTATTATCCCAGCTTTTCCCATCTGTGTTGGGGGAAAAACTGTAAATATAGAGGTTGAGATAGTTGATGCAAGCTTGGACTACAACCTTCTGTTGGGGTGAAACTGGATTTATGAGATGGATTTCATTGCATCCTCATTATTTCGGGTTATTTGTTTCCCTCATGAAGGGAGGATTGTTACAGTGGATCAACTGGACTGTTCTCCTATAGACCCGAATGCAGCTACTGACTCAACTATTCCAAAGTTGGATAACGTCAAGTCGCCTGTTGAGAATTTAGGGGTTGGAATGTATTCTTATTTGATGGGTACTTTTGATATTCCACCTCCTACTGTTCATATAAATGAAATTTCATCCTCCGGGGCTCCTCTTCGAAGAGAGTTCTTCAAAAATCATTATTTTTCAGACCCTTGGACCTTACCTTCCCCTACCTCCACATTAGCAGAAGGTCAAGTGGGTGGAATGGAAGTTCCAATGTCTGCAGCTGAGATTGCTTATCAATTTATTGTTGACACTGCAGAGTCCATTCCAGCTCCTCTTTCCCCGGAAGAGTTGGATGGAGATGTGGCTCCGGCTTGGACACTTAGTTATTCTTCCGGCCAGGATTTCCTTGATACCACTCTTCCATCTGAAGAGGCCATCCTGGAAGCTATGACTGGTATAGATAGACCATGGGATGATTTGCATCATCAGTCCTAATTTTTACCTGATTTGAGCGAACTTGAGTCAAGTTTTCCAAGTCCTTTGTCTCCTGGTCCTGTTCGCCCAGTCCTGAACCCTTTAGCACCAACAAAGGTATATGCTGAAGGGAAAAGCGTTGTGATCTCTCCGACTATCCCAGTGAACATTTTCAGGGATCCCAATGTTATTGAGAATGTCTTCATCGAAGTTGAATGTTCCCCTGAAGAGATTCAAATTTACATTGATCTCTTTAAAGAGTTTAGGGATGTGTTCGCTTGGTATTATGAGGAAATGCTTGGTATAGATCCATCTATTGTCCAGCATGAGATCAAGACTTATGAAAATTCTAAGTCTGTGAGGAAAAATCTTCATCCGGTCAATCCTAGGAAGGCTGCAGTTATCAAAGCTGAGGTGGAGAAGCTGCTTAAGGCGGGATTTCTTTTCCCTGTTCCTTTGACAGAGTGGGTTTCGAACCCTGTTCCTATAGATAAGAAACAAGGAACAATTTGAGTTTGCATTGATTTCAGAGACCTTAATAAAGCATGTCCGAAAGATAATTACTCCACACCATTTAGAGATCAGATTATTGATGAGTGTGCGGGTAATGAAATTTTCTCCTTCATGGACGGTTTCTCCGGATATAATCAGATTACTATCCGTCCTGAAGATCAGCATAAGACTGCCTTTATTTGTCCCTGGGGTATGTTTTCTTACAAGAAGATGCCTTTTGGTCTTACAAATTCCGGGGCTACCTTTCAGCGGGCCATGTCATATGCCTTCCATGACATCAAACATATCATCGAGGCATACTTGGATGATTTAGCTGCTCATTCTCGAAAGAGAATTGATCATCCAGCTCACCTCCGTCAAGTATTTGAACGATGTCATTTCTACAAGATTAGGTTGAATCCGAACAAGTGTGTTTTCTCGGTCACATCCGATCGGTTATTGGGATTTATAGTGTCTAGGGGAGGGATTAGGGTAGATCCCTTCAAGTTTGAGGCAATACTCCGGTTGCCTCCCCCGTCATCTATTCGTCAACTTCAAAGTCTACAAGGAAAGGCTAATTTTCTTCGGAGATTTATCGTAAATTATGCTGAAGTTACCAAAGGTTTTATGAGATTGTTGAAGAAGGGAGTCCCATTCTTTTGGGATAACTTCGCTCAGCGCTCATTCGATGCTTTGAAAAAATCATTGACCTTTGCTCCTTTATTGAGTCCCCCTGATTATAGCAGGGATTTCCTTTTGTATCTTGCAACATCAGAATCTACCATTGGTATGGTTCTGGTTCAGGAGGATGATGCTCTCACAGAGCATGTTATATACTATCTTAGTCGAGGCTTGGTAGGACCTGAACTCCAGTATACTTCGATAGAAAAACTGGCTTTAGCAGCTGTTGATGCTGTGGAGCGACTCAGGCATTACATTCTTTTATGAAAAACTTATGTTTTGGCAGTAGCCAATCCATTTCAATTTGTTCTCAGTAGGCGAGTGATTGGGGGCAAATACAATCGATGGATTGTGATTTTGTAGGAATTTGATCTTGAGTTTATGTTTGCCAAGTCCAAGAAATCATTGGTTTTCGCGGAATTAATCTCCGAGTTTCCCTGTGGAGAAGAGATAGTCTATGATGAATCCTTCTCGGATGAACATTTGTTTCTTATTTCTCCACAGGATCCTTGGTATGGGGATATCATTGTGTATCTTTAGACTGCGAAGTTTCCCTCTACTTTTTCGAAAGATGAGCGCCGTAAGTTGCGTCACTTGGCTAAAAATTACTTGATTATTGGTGATGCTTTATACCGTCGAGGGGTTGATTCAATCCTGAGACGTTGCTTAACTCTCGAAGAAGCTGAGGCTGTGCTGAATTATTTCCACAGTGGAGCTTATGGTGGTCATTTATCTGGGCTTGCTACAGCCCAAAAAATCTTGCGTGCTGGTTACTTTTGGCCTTCGATTTTCAAAGATTGTGTGGAGTCGGTCAAAAAGTTTCATCCGTGTCAAGTCTATACTCAAAAAATGCGTGCTCATCCAACTCCGATTTTTCCATTCATTACTGTCGGTCCCTTTACAAAGTGGGGTATTGATTATACTACTTGTAACCCGCCTTCGGCTAAAGGTCACAAGTACATTATTGTAGCAGTAGACTACTTCTATGGCGGGGTTTTATACAGTTCAGCTTTTGGGAATGATGGGTGAGATCGTTAGGCTTCTTATTTTTAACCAAGTTATTTGCTCGTTTTGGTATTCAGAGAGACTCTTAAATTGAGAATCCGGTGGGCTATTTTCAGAATACGGTGGATGTATTGGAGTTGGTCGAAAATCACGTTTCCTACAGAGCATTCATCTCCATTATCCTCGTGCCGATGGGCAAGTGGAAGCTGTGATGAATCCTTTAGCACAATTTTCAAGGACAATTAATAAAGCTCGATCCAATTGGCATATCATGCTATATCCTGCACTTTGGGCATATAGGACATCAGTAAAAACTGCAACTGGCTTTACTCCGTTTCAGCTAGTTTACGGGTTGGAATCCATATTTCCCATTGAATGTGAGATTCCTTCTCTTAATTTAGTCGTTGAGCTTCTTCTTGACACTTCTAGTCTCGAAGAACATCTCCTTCATCTGGAACATCTTGATGAGCAGCGTTGGGATGCTGCCACGATGAATGAGGCGCATAAGAAATGAGTCAAATTTCAGTATGATAAGGCGGTCAAGCGTAGGGTTTTCTCGGAAGGTGACCTTGTTTTGGTCTATGCCCAAGAGAAGGATGCCCTGGGCGCAGGAAAATTTAAGTCTGTGTGGTATGGCCCCTTCATGATTAAAAAAGTCCTTAAAAAAGGATCATATACCTTGGTTGATTTTGAAGGAAATGAGTTGCCGGAGCCCAGAAATGGGCTCTATTTGAAAAATTATTATGCCTAGGCTTCGGCCTGGCATTTTTCTTTTGTATATAGTAGTTTTGTTTTGTACATATCTGGTCTTTCGGTCTTTGATGAGGTGGTGATGTTTTTGATCTACTTTGGCAGGTTGTGTCGAATGTCATGAGTCATTATGGTTTCGCTAATGGTGCTAGTAGATACACCTGGAACTTGGATTCCGTGGCTTGGGTGCTTCATCATCCATCCGATCAGCTGTTAGTATCAAGAGGAGTCTGCATTGGTCCTTCTTCCAATAATATAGCAGAATACAGTGCAGTTATTTATCTACTCTCGGAGGCAATATCTTTGGGTGTTGATTCATTGGTAGTTTTCTTGGACTCCTAGCTGGTGGTGTCGCAGTTGAACAATACTTACTCCAAGCCCGAGACCATTTTTACCCCCGTTGTTCCTCGAGGGTACGTTTGTTACAAAGACATCACGAATTTTTATCTGTCCATATTAGCATATTCTCGAGCAGAAAATTTTTTGCATCATTAGCTAATCAAGCAATTGATTGGCATATTAATCATTCAATACATTAAAATTTAATCCTCAAAAAACATCATACATTGGTCACATCACATCATAAATCGCTGTACATATCATCGGAGTGTTCAAACAATTATACAAAAATTTGGATCCATAAGTCATACAAAATTAGGGCTTATGCCCGATCATTTTCAAATCTCAAAAATATACAGTCATCCGGTAAATCATATTTATCTACTCATGTGGTCCCTGCCCAAGAGTTGTGTTCCTATAGAACATGATCGTAGTCGCGACTTGATGGAATAACTGCACCCAGTCACGAGGTACTCCTACTACCCGTCTCTGCATGGCCTCGGGTAGATCTTCCACTGCAACCATAGGCACTTGGCGGGTTAAACCCTCCAAGTTCCTCTGTATAGCATGGTGGGTTCTGTCTGAGTCTACTGTATCCGCCTCACCTCTGCGGCGCTTATGCCGTGGGTAGCCATCAGGACGGACTGGTCCAATATATGTATCATGATCATTATGATATTGTAAGTCACTTTGAATCCAATCAAAAACATGTTTCACTTTTTCATACATATTGAAAAAATCCAAAAAAAAATCATATAATTAAAAAATTGCAATCTTACCGACTGTACCCCATGTCGTGCCAGGTGGAAGGACGAGGTCTGGATCGCCACGGAAATCCATCCCGGCATAGGGATAGTCCTCCACAACGATGATTTGTTCTCCCCACCATTGGAAGAACTCGTCATCCCAGGTGGTTCGGGGAACTTCACTTCCCCCAAGTCTCTTCATCAGGTTAGCCCATCGGGCAATTCTTGGGTCTCTTGGGCTGCTGATAGAAGAGATCACTTTAGGTCTCAGCCTAGGAATCTTCTCGAAGAAGAATGTCATCAAGATTGTACCATATCCGAAATGTTTTGTCTTTGTTTTTCGTATGGAATTCAATTGTTGCTTCATGTTCGTTAGTAGAGCTGTGCACCAATCATATATATGAGTTAAGCATTCCACAACTATACTCATTTGAGTCCTGGATGCCTGGTGTAAGGAAGCATATCCTACTACCCTGCCAATGGTAAATAGGAGAATTTTCATGTGCAAGTCTCTTAAATCTTTTATAGCAATTTGAGTCCCAACTTTCTTGGAACCCTCTACGCAGTAGACGTGGACGAATCTTCCACAGTGAGCCCTCCCAAAGGTTTGCCATGTAAATCTAATAGCTCCCCGCTCCGAGAGAGTCCAGTAATAAAATAGATATCTTCCACCTCGATACATATGGGCATTTGATCTATTATGAAACAATATTCTTCTGGTTCGCAATAATTCACAAGCATTTCGAGCAACCAGACATTACTCTTCATATTTGGCATTTTGAAAAATTTGAGCAATCCACAATTTCGGAGAATATTGAGCGATAATTGATCCTGCATTACTTCATTGTCAATGGCATTGTGCTCACGTTCTCTCCGATATAGTCATCCTGCGAAAATTCAATAATTTGTCCATTAGAATCACGTTTTTTCATTTCAGGTTGCGCATACGTGACTTTCTCTATACACAGTCGCGTATATACGAGGCTTGGTTAATATAAACCCGCGTATGTGCAGAACTGTAATTTAAAAAAAATAATTCTATGGTGAAAATTCTGAATTTTAAACTTATGAACGGACAAAATTGATAACAAGGATGGATTAAGAGCTTACCTAACAAATTCGGCGAAGTTTGACGGTCGATTGCTCTTGTTTTGACGAATGAGGCTTTTTCTCCAGAGCTCTTTTTCCCAATTTAGCAAGTAACAATGAACCAAATGTGAGGTAACTTGTGTATTTATGTCCAAAAATTGAAAATTTTTGCAAAAATTTGTTATGCTTATTTTTTCAATCTATCTTAAGCTGCATAACCCAGATGCTTGGAAGTGCCCAGATTGGTATATTTTCAGGTACATTTTGATGAAAGAGGTAATTTTCTTTCGGATCCATGACCACTAACCTGTCAAGGCAGATATTTGATTTCGATCTTGCATATAGGTTATGGAATTCACTTTTTTTTGCATTGTTGCATACTAGCCTCCATTATGATCACTTTCCATAGGGTCGATCCCATCATGTCATGAGTATTTAACCCATTTCACTCGCCGATTTTTTAATCATGGCTTGGTGGTAGAGCCATCCTTTACATGGGCTTCCTAGTTAGTTCCTTGCTATCATTTATCGCCCATGTTGCAATTTATGTAGGCTCTGGAGTCCTCTTTAGTACCACCATGACTTATGTGTTGAAGCTTCATTCTTCTTCTTCTTCACTATCTTTATTTTGGACATTTACCCTAGAGGATCCCCGGTGTTGACATTACTACATTGCATGTCATACGGTTTATCCTGGTCTTTAGCCGACTTCATTTTGACCTCCGATGCTTAAGCCAACTTTGACCTGACTTTCCTATGTTAACTACTGCATGCAATTTTCTAGCTAACGCCACTTGACACCCTTTAACCATGGATGAAACATTCTTGAGTATCGGGCCGAATGGCCGCCACCTTGCATTATATGATTGTTCCTACCCTGAACTAGTGCATCTATTTCTTGATACTCGTTCTATCCATTATACCATAGCATTCTTTTATTTTTTTTCAGGCTTATTATATGAAAAAGAAAAAGAAATCAAATATAAAAAAAAGAGCAAGAACGGGATGTTACTTCGTAATTTGATGGCAGTACAGTATCAATTTGTCGCCCTTGAACAAAGCACATACACTTATATATTTCCTTCATTTGGTATGGTTTTAGTTTCGACCTAGGTTCAGCTTTTTCCTTGTTTCACTGGTTAGTTCTCCCCTGGTTGGTTATCTCTTCCAATCATATGGAGAGTTTATTTTTGCCTCCTGCATAACAGACTTATACAGTGTCATTTTTTATTGCCATTGTCATCACGAGTCGTGCTTTTGTTCAAGGGAAGTTTAACTAGAGTCGGCCATTCTGCGGTGTCTCTTGACTCATTATTCAGTCGGCCTTCCCGGTCTTGTCAGTATCTTGTTCTATCACATTAGATGTTTTGGTCTTCTGCTTGTGCTGGTTTGAGAAGGTCTCTATTGACTTCTTGCCGGCGGGTTTGTCTCTTATCGACTACGACACATTGCTCTGAGAGCAAGCCTAGAGCCGCACCTTGGGCCTATTTCCATCATTGATAGGTGACCTCGTGCTCAGCATTTGATCATCATTGTTGTGGGCCTCCTTGCTTAGATTCATAGTTTCAAATGACGTTTGACATACGTAATTTTAAATCTACCTTGATTTTATTTGACTCCTTTTGCATGGAGCATTCCCACATGAATTGCTTTTGCTATTGCTGGTTTAGAGGGTTTCTTCCATGCACTAGCTTCATCTTGTGCATGTCAGAAATGTACTTCAATTTTTGGTTCCAAATTCTGGACTGCGGGTTACACTCGCGCTAGACTGATGTGGGATACCTTAATGCCTTCCTTCCAGCAGATCTTTTCCCATCGACTCCGACTCATTTCTCTGGGAATAAGGTCTAGAGTCTTTTTGTCAGTACCTTAGGGTTTGTAGTCATCAGTGGCAGACTCTTCACTATTGATAGTGGAGATTCATCATTGCCTCCTGATTGGTAGATTCTTCCAAGTGTTCAACTTCAACTCATTCATTCGCACTTGTTAGATTGTAATGGGGCACATTGACACTCATTTTAATTATTGGTGGGTTGTCTCGCATTGGTTAATGGTTTACATTATTGACCGGTAATCCAAAGATTTCTCACATGGTCGACTTCAGCTCATTTATTCCCATTGTGTAGAATTGTGCCATCGAGATCGGTGAAGACCTCGGGTTGCATCAGCATATTTCGGTTCACTTTTGACAGTCCAATCAGTTTCTGCTAGTGATGTCGTCCACCCTTATATGTTGCAGTGTCAATATAGCAACATCCTATATGTTGGCTCCCGAGTTGCGTGATTGTACCATGTGTTCCACCCCTTATGATTTGGTACTTGGAGATTCAGTTACTTTTATGATCAGACATCCAATTTCAGCATCATTGATCAGTTTTCTATATGTGATACTTGGACATTGATTCCGACTTGTACTTCCGGGCCCTGCTCAGATAATTCATTATTTACTTTCAGTTCAGCTATACTTGTATACATTCTGGATTCATCATGTACTTTCTATATGATATATTTTTGACTGAGCATGGGTATGCCCGCCTCAGCATGAGTTGACTCTCTGTTTTCTTTCATTGGTTTTTGGCAGGCTGAAATCTGGTGAAGTCCTCTCTTGTCCTTGCGAAGTTCTTTCTATGTGCATAGTACATTTCGACCATCATGTACCCCTTCTGACCTGATATATTAGGGGGCATTTGTTATAGCATCATTTTCACCCTCATGTGATTCATGATTGTCTCTTTGGCCTTGGGCACCCATTCCCACAGACTTGAACAAAGTTCATAAAAAACAGTGTTAAAAATCCCATACGCGGGTATGCCCAGACTTTTCCGCGTGTATACGCTAGTCCATACACACTTTTCCGCGTATGCCATTAAAATCATTAAAAAATATATAAAATTCCCTATTTTCGGGCTGGGTTGATGGTTACTCCAGTAGTTCAACCACCCCAGCACGTGGCCAACTGTTTCCAACAGATTGAAACTACTTTGAGGGAGTATAAAAGCCCCTCACATGCATGGCCTAAGGGAGAGAGAAATTTATAGACATTATACTCTGTTGGAGCCCCAACTCAAGTCTGATTTCCCGTGCCTCCTGCACTCTCCCATATTTTTACAGGAAACCCTTGTTTTCTGGAGATGCTCATCAGTTTATATGTCATATCATGTGCACAAGTCTTGAAAGTATCCTAGTGAGGCAAGGGCGGGACGGATTCGGACGACGGTCTGTTCGAAGATCATGGAAGGACTCAGGTGATCTCTCCACTTTTTATTGTTGTACATGTTGTTCGTAATGAAGAAGAACCATCTTGTTCCCAAATTCACGTGTTAATATCTACTTGCATATGTGAAAAGATCATTATTTAAGCATTTATTATTGTTTATATGATGTTTCACATGGATTACACTGAAATTTAGGAAAAGTATATGTTTTACAACTAGATTTCCGTGCATGTCCTTTCTTGATTTCCAGGTTGAAGAGTAAGAAGGGTTGCTGGGGGTTTGGACCTCGCGGGATCTACATAAACCGTAGGATTACGGGTGAGTTCTACTATCGATGTTATCTAGTTTTTAGCATACAAGTATGGTTGTGTGAGTCCTTCTTGAATAGCATGCTCTGATCCGTGGAGGTTGTTAGCCCCCCCTATGAAATTTTTGACAAGCAATAGGGGGCTAAGTTGTTTCTGAGCCTTCAAGGAATGCATTTCCTCTGAAAACACAGTCTCCTTGAAGCCTCTATGTGCCTTTTATCCTTTGATCAAATCCCCTCTGCTGATTCCCCTTTTAAAGCCTCTCTGTTATGTGAAGAAATGCCCAAAGGCCTCCTTTCCCCTTTATTTTACCCTCATTTAGCCTCTTTCTATTCCCCCTTGTCTCCCCTTCTATTTCCCCATTTACCCCTCAAATCCCCAAAATCCCCTTTAATTTCTTCCCCTTTGCCCTTCTTCTTTTCCCCCTTATATCCCTCTATCAGTTTCCCTTTAAAACCTCAAAATCCATTAAAAGGGTTAAACCCACTTTAAGACCTTATTATAAAACTGGCCCCTTCCCCATGTGTGCCCGTGGCCCAGGACAAGCGCTTAAGTCCCAGCGCTAATCGCAATCGGAACTGTCGGGCGGGTGTAAATCCTTTGTAACAGCGTAAAACCCCCGATGCGATCGTTTAAACACAAAGTCCCGCGATGTGTTGTGCACCGTCGATCTGTCACAAGATCTGACGGCCAGCGCTCAATCGCAAACTCCTGTCCAATCGCAATCGCAAGTCTCAGTAGTGCCACCCCAATTACAGTCCTCCGATCGCGTTCTCCACCGTTGATTCCTCCCGCTGATCAACGGTCCAGCGCTAATCGCAGCCCCGGCTCAATCGCAATTGCAACATGTATTGTGCACCCTCCGATCGATCCGTCGCAAGAGATTGCGATGCGATTGATCTCAAGCCTCTTCCTCTGATCCCCGATCAATCGCATGGCTTGTCTCCCGAACTCCGATCGCGATGCTCCGATTTAATCCTGGCCGTCCATCGTCCGCCGTCAGAAACCAGGAGCCTTTTCTCCGCAACTCCCCATCAGAATCGCGGGGGCAAGTACTCTCATCTCCAGGGTGAACTGCATGATCCATTTTCCAGCGATCAGACGGTCATCGCTAACCCCGAAACCCTCCCTCCAATCGTCGATCACAAGTTGCAAGTCCTTCTCACGATGCTCGATTCAATCGACCGTCCATTCTTCCCATGATCTCAGTCCCTGCGCCAATCTTTCTTCCTTCCTCCGCTGATCATAAGTCCTCTGTTCCCAGATTAAATCTCCGCCGTCCATCTCCCTATTGATCAACATTTCAGTCTTGATCGCATCATCGCCCACAACCTCTGGTTTCTCCCTCAGATTGAAAGTGATACCGTTGATGCGGTATTTGGATCCAACGATCCCAGCGTTCAATGTCAGCTCACTTGATCGCAATCGCAATATTTAATATGTGCGTTGCGATTGTCTCCCTCTCCCGATTTGCGATTGCGATTCATGCCGGCCCCACCTCCGTGGCTCCGTTTCATTGTTTTTCCCTGTTCCCATGTGTTATCTGCCCAAACGTTTAACCTTTGGGTTTTTCACCAATAATCACTTCTTCCGCCATTCGCCACGCTTCCACTATTTCCATCGTTCTACCATCATTCCTCCGCCTCCACAGTATTTCTCCACCACTGCCCAGGTTTATGTTATTATGCAGGTAGCACAGAGAGGCCAATTCAATGGCCAAACGAGACAACAGAGGCGGGTTAGAAGGGATTTGAGCCTGTAATTGAAGATTAATGGTTATAATCCCGCATTCAAAGGATTCAAGCACAGTTTGAAGACTTAAGCACGCAAGGAGTCTTATCTGTGTTTAAATATCAGCAAAGTACTCTTCTCCAGAAGGACATCCTCCTACAAGAAGATCTCCATACCTCCTCGAGCCCATAAGCAATTAAATACATAGACAGGAGCTTCATTAAAGACTGTCTGAGCCGTAGTGATGGAGGAATGAGGAAACCGTGAAGATCTTTCCCCAGTTCAATCATTTCAGAGTGGCAGCACAGAGTTCCATACCACCATAAGGACTTATAGAACCTATCAGAGGTAAATTTGCGGCCTGACAGAGCCTCCAAACAAGTCTACAGAGTACGCACAGCGCCATTAAGCAGAGTGGGCGTGAACACTTCCGCCTGACTATCTTAATGAGGTTCATTCAATGGTTCACCTACTTCTGTTTCTTCCCATTCCCCTATAAGAATTCCCCGAGAACTATTGTAAAGGTTGTTGTTGCCTTGCTGGGCATTTGCTGTTAGAGGGATTCATTCTTGACTGTTAGAATAGTCTTGAGAGGGAGTTGCAGAGTAGTTTGTATGTAATAGGCTGGGAGGAGAAAGTCTAGACTGTATTAGCCATTGAGCTTATTGTACATGACTAGTTTTGCATCAATTAATCAAAGCACATTTCACAGGATCCTTGTCTATTACTATGGGTGATGTTCTTCTCACTCTGTTTATTACATTTTCATATTGTTCCATTGTTCTTCTGGGCTTGCATCAGAATAATGGTATATGATTCACCCTTGTTAGGTGCCCTATGCTGTCTGCTCTCCTTGCCTTCAATGTTTTCTGCTAAATGTGTTATCTGAGAAGTGATTTCAGTCAATTTAACCAGTGTAGTGGATGTTATTGCCTACTCTCTGATGTATGAATTGGTTGAATCAGTGCTTAGATGTTCTTGCTGGGTTTTAAGCTGGAAGGTTTGGGAACAATGGGGATGAGTGTTAGCCCTGTCCACTAGGATCCTTGTGCGACCAGCTGACCTTTCTAAGATCCCTTTGTTTATCTTATCTATATTTTCCCCTTGGAGTTGCTAAAGCAGACCTGGAGTTAAATGACCTCTGGTCTGATCTATAAGCAGCCCCTATGTCCCCCTTTGAGAGCTGCCTTAGAGTATGTCCAAGCAGGTCTGGAGTTAAATGACCTCTGACCTGATCTATAGACAAAAATTCGGTTGCTTTCCTTCTTTCACTTTCCTCCTCATTGTCCCATCCCATCATCTATCTAAAAGATCCTTTAGTATTAGATGATTTGCCCTTTGAAAGCCTTGGCTAGTGGATGCATGTAATTTCCTTTCATGACTCCATAGCCCAATGGATGGCACTGTCTTGGCCTATCCTATTTGCTGAAGCCTCCTGCTACTTTGTTCCTTTCTTCCCATTGCTTTCCCAGTCTATGATCTCATAACCAACCCAGCAACCCTCCAACCAAATCATTTAAAACCCCCCTGTGCTTCATAACTAGCCTAATATCTCATCCTGAGCTGTCAAAGATAAATCATTCTTTTTTTTATTGGAGAGATCCCTCTCCGGGTCCAGGAGGGCTAGATCCTAGGGCCCCAAAGTGGTTTGATGTTGTCTCATCTTTTTGTATTGCCAAATCTGCCAAAACATGGGAACCCCAACATAATGGCGACTCCACTGGGGAGAGATCAGTCAGCTTTGATTTGGTAAACCACTGTGGTGGACAGTAAGTTGTAAATCATCCACCTGGCGACTCCACAATTCCTGAATGATTAAAAGACTCCGTCGGTAACCAGCTGGCCACTGATTATCTGTGGTTTCACATAAGACTCCACTGGGAGACCAGTCGCAATAGAACATCATCCCTACCAAATGGAATACTCTGAGCTGAGCCCCCTTGAAGAGTTTCGTTGTGGAATATCAGATATAGTGGCTCAACTCAGAAGCGAAGACCTTCCAAAAGTCTTCCGTTCCAGCTCAAGATTCAATGACCGACCTGAGCTGAAGAAAGTTTTTTTAGAAGTGCTGGCGGAGAGATATGAGGCTGAGATTGAAATTTTAAACTCACAAGAAATATCATACAAGTTCAGAGACCCGAAGGCCTTTTTGGAAAGTCTCCCGCCCCCTAAAAGAGAATAAATTCCGCTGCTCTTCGAAATAAGAGAAGAAGAGGATCCGGTTTTCACGAGCCACACTGAAGATGCAGTGGAAAATGCAATAATTGAAGCTGCCCAGGATGTAGACAGCCTACCAGTCATGGCAGGCCTAAAAGAAGAAAATGTACATCATCTGTTCGTGGATCCTATGGCAGAATACATGGAGGCCCTGATATGCTCGAATGCTCCAGCATTAATCCTTAGCATGGGCCAGATTCATCAGGAATGGTCGCTACTGATGGTGACCACAGTCTTGAAGGACCACACGCAGAGCACCCTGTGGTTATCTCTGACAGGGAGCCAGTGCTCATATCCTTTTTCACTACTGCTTGATTGGCTGTATTGGCTTTATCATATCACCTAGAACATCAGATATTTCCAATTAGAGTAGGGTAGGTATAAAATCTCAATAAAGCTCAGCCTATGAGAAAGTAGATTAGTTGTCTCAATTTCTGTCTTAGAATGTAGAGAAGGAACCTGCTAGACAGTTTAATCCTAGCAGGTAGTAGTGTAGGTAGAGAAGCATATGAGACCAACAGTCTAATCTGGTCTCATGGAGTAATAAGGGTAGAATTAGAATAGATTTATTTTCCTATTTGTAAAAATTGATGATGTAAAAGGGTCTGCAAGTCCAAATGCACCCAAGAAGAAAAATGTTAGGACTATAGTGTGGGTAGGTAGTTGTTTGGGAGAATGTTCCTGCTGATATGTTGTCTTCATAGCTTGTGGCTAAAATCAAAGAAGAAAAGGATGGTTCAAGTAGCAGGCACCTGGCCTACACTAAGAGATCATTTTTTTAATTCTTGACTCCTTCAAGAAGAAGCCATCCCCATGTGGAGCCACTGTTAGCCCCCCCTATGAAATTTTTGACAAGCAATAGGGGGCTAAGTTGTTTCTGAGCCTTCAAGGAATGCATTTCCTCTGAAAACACAGTCTCCTTGAAGCCTCTATGTGCCTTTTATCCTTTGATCAAATCCCCTCTGCTGCTTCCCCTTTTAAAGCCTCTCTGTTATGTGAAGAAATGCCCAAAGGCCTCCTTTCCCCTTTATTTTACCCTCATTTAGCCTCTTTCTATTCCCCCTTGTCTCACTTTCTATTTCCCCATTTACCCCTCAAATCCCCACAAAATCCCCTTTAATTTCTTCCCCCTGCCCTTTGTTGGCCACTTTCCCCCCTTATCCCTCTATCGTTTCCCTTTAAAACCTCCAAAATCCATTAAAAGCGTTAAAAAACCCACTTTCCGACCTTATTATAAGGCCTGGCCCCTTTCCCGCAAGCCCCAACCACTTCCCCACATGTGCCCCGGCGCTGGGACCAAGCGCTTAAGTCCCAAGCGCTAATCGCAATCGGAACTGTCGGGCGGGTGTAAATCCTTTGTAACAGCGTAAAACCCCCGATGCGATCGTTTAAACACAAAGTCCCGCGATGTGTTGTGCACCGTCGATCTGTCACAAGATCTGACGGCCAGCGCTCAATCGCAAACTCCTGTCCAATCGCAATCGCAAGTCTCAGTAGTGCCACCCCAATTACAGTCCTCCGATCGCGTTCTCCACCGTTGATTCCTCCCGCTGATCAACGGTCCAGCGCTAATCGCAGCCCCGGCTCAATCGCAATTGCAACATGTATTGTGCACCCTCCGATCGATCCGTCGCAAGAGATTGCGATGCGATTGATCTCAAGCCTCTTCCTCTGATCCCCGATCAATCGCATGGCTTGTCTCCCGAACTCCGATCGCGATGCTCCGATTTAATCCTGGCCGTCCATCGTCCCACTGATCCGACGGCCAGCGCTTCATCGCAACTCCCCATCCGATTGCAATCGCAAGTCCTTTCCTCCATCTCCCAATTCGATCTCGCCCGTCCATTTTCCCGCGATCCGACGGTCATCGCTCAATCGCATTTCCCCTCCCGATCGTCAATCGCAAGTCCTTCTCCCGATGCTCCGATTCAATCCTGACCATCCATTCTATCCGCAGATCAACGGTCCTACGCCAATCACACCCTCCGCCCGATCGCTGATTGCAAGTCCTTCTGTTTCCCCCCCGATTAAATCTCCGCCGTCCATCTCCCTGCTGATCCAACGGCTCAGCGCTGATCGCATCATTGCCCATCTCCCCTCCCGTTTCTCCCTCCAATTGAAAGTGAGCCGTTGATCTGGTATTTGGATCCAAGGGTCAGCGCTCAATCGCGCTCCCGCCGCTGATCGCAATCACAAGATTTAAAATGTGCATTGCGATTGTCTCCCTCTCTCGATTTGCGATTGCGATTCATGCTGACCCCACCTTCGTGGCTCCGTTTCATTGTTTTTCCCTGTTCCCATGTGTTATCTGCACAAACGTTTAACCTTTTGGTTTTTCACCAATAATCGCTTCTTCTGCCATTCGCCACGCTTCCACTGTTTCCACCGTTCTACCACCAATCCTCCGCCTCCACAGTATTTCTCCACCACTGCCCAGGTTTATGTTATTATGCAGGCAACACAGAGAGGCCAATTCAGCTGCCAAACAAGACAACAGAGGCGGGTTAGAAGGGATTTGAGCCTATAATTGAAGATTAATGGTTATAATCCCGCATTCAAAGGATTCAAGCACAGTTTGAAGACTTAAGCACGCAAGGAGTCTTATCTGTGTTTAAATATCAGCAAAGTACTCTTCTCCAGAAGGACATCCTCCTACAAGAAGATCTCCATACCTCCTCGAGCCCATAAGCAATTAAATACATAGACAGGAGCTTCATTAAAGACTGTTTGAGCCGCAGTGATGGAGGAATGAGGAAACCGTGCAGATCTTTCCCCAGTTCAATCATTTCAGAGTGGCAGCACAGAGTTCCAGACTACCATAAGGACTTATAGAACCTATCAGAGGTAAATTTCCGGCCTGACAGAGCCTCCAAACAAGTCTACAGAGTACGCACAACACCATTAAGTAGAGTGGGAGTGAACACTTCCGCCTTACTATCTTAATGAGGTTCATTCAATGGTTCACCTACTTCTGTTTCTTCCCATTCCCCTATAATAATTCCCTGAGAACTATTGTAAAGGTTTTTGTTGCCTTGCTGGGCATTTGCTGTTAGAGGGATTCATTCTTGACTGTTAGAACAGTCTTGAGAGGGAGTTGCAGAGTAGTTTGTATGTAATAGGCTGGGAGGAGAAAGTCTAGACTGTATTAGCCATTGAGCTTATTGTACATGACTAGTTTTGCATCAATTAATCAAAGCACATTTCACAGGATCCTTGTCTATTACTATGGGTGATGTTCTTCTCACTCTGTTTATTACATTTTCATATTGTTCCATTGTTCTTCTGGGCTTGCATCAGAATAATGGTATATGATTCACCCTTGTTAGGTGCCCTATGCTGTCTGCTCTCCTTGCCTTCAATGTTTTCTGCTAAATGTGTTATCTGAGAAGTGATTTCAGTCAATTTAACCAGTGTAGTGGATGTTATTTCCTACTCTCTGATGTATGAATTGGTTGAATTAGTGCTTAGATGTTCTTGCTGGGTTTTAAGCTGGAAGGTTTGGGAACACTGGGGATGAGTGTTAGCCCTGTCCACTAGGATCCTTGTGCGACCAGATGACCTTTCTAAGATCCCTTTGTTTATCTTATCTCTGTTTTCCCCTTGGAGTTGATAAAGCAGACCTGGAGTTAAATGACCTCTGGTCTGATCTATAAGCAGCCCCTATGTCCCCCTTTGAGAGCTGCCTTAGAGTATGTCCAAGCAGGTCTGGAGTTAAATGACCTCTGACCTGATCTATAGACAGAAATTCGGTTGCTTTCCTTCTTTCACTTTCCTCCTCATTGTCCCATCCCATCATCTATCTAAAAGATCCTTTAGTATTAGATGACTTGCCCTTTGAAAGCCTTGGCTAGTGGATGCATGTAATTTCCTTTCATGACTCCATAGCCCAATGGATGGCACGGTCTTGGCCTATCCTCTTTGCTGAAGCCTCCTGCTACTTTGTTCCTTTCTTCCCATTGCTTTCCCAGTCTATGATCTCATAACCAACCCAGCAACCCTCCAACCAAATCATTTAAAACCCCCCTGTGCTTCATAACTAGCCTAATATCTCATCCTGAGCTGTCAAAGATAAATCATTCTTTGTTTTATTGGAGAGATCCCTCTCTGGGTCCAGGAGGGATAGATCCTAGGGCCCCAAAGTGGTTTGATGTTGTCTCATCTTTTGGTATTGCCAAATCTGCCAAAACATGGGAACCCCAACAGAGGTTTTGACCCAACAAACCTCTAGGGAGTTATTTCCCGAAACAATCAACCAAGGATGTTTCGTCCAACGATTATCCTTGATTTATCTAAACCAAGGAATTTGGATTCCTTAAAATTATTGTAGCAACAACAATATTTTATCCTTAGAGACTTGGTATTCATTTCAATGTGCAAATAATAAAATTTATCATTCTAGTATAAGTAACATAGATCTTAGTACCCAAATACCCATAGTAGTAGATGCAATATTTTCCACACATATGGCATCAATACTTCAGAAGCTTAGAACTTTGCAATAATAGATCCATTCAAAACTTCAATTCAACATGTCTTAAATATTTGTTTATATCCTTGGCCTACTATAGTACTGATATGACATAAATAGATCTTCAATGACTTAAACTTATCAGGATATATTTTGTCTCTAAACTCAATAAGATTCTCCCCAAATTCTCAAAGTTGAAAAATTTTCTTTAAAGGATTTTAAATTAGACTTAGATATCCCTACAATAGTGCTTGAATACTCCAATTTCAATTTTAACTCCATTTAGTCATAAATTTTTAGACTCCAAATTGAATCTACTACTTCATATATCAAGGAAATTCCATGCTATAGACCTTTTGAAATTTTCACAAAAATGAGCCTTAGAGTCCCCATTCTAGATGACTGTCATATCTGAGGTTTAAGAAAAATGTTCTTATATAGATAACTTGATAAGATACAAAATCCTTTTGACACATCACATAATTTGTAATTCTCTTACCATTCAAATATTCTCAATCTGTGATGCATACTTTATTTTTCACAATAAAAAATGATTTTGTCAAGCTCCAACATCTATGAAGTTATCATTATCGATCAACATCTCTTGCCACATTATGATCCTTTTAAAAACAGCCATAAAATATTTTGACAAGGGTCTTGACTTGATCAAGAGAAAGAAAGGGCGTCATCAATAAATTCCCTATCCTTAAAGGATTTGATAGCTAAAGCTTGGAATCAACCACACACAAGTAAAAATGCATCAATATCATATCAATGATCGTATAAATGATGAATCCAAATGTATACAATCAATGTTGGAAGCTTGATCTATCACTGAGATTTTATCAATATTGCTATAGTTGTAAGCCCTTCAACAAAGATAGATCAACCAATATTGAAGTTCTTTTCCAAGCTAGAAATTTTTTCATGGGTCATTTGATGTTCAACTTGTACTTAAATGAGGTTGCAAGTATCAAAATTTACATAAAATACCATTCATTAATGAAAAATTTTATTCCATCAACATACTTAGATATTGGATGAATCTTAGATTGAATCACAATGAAGTTTGGTATTGCTTATTTTAAAATGGTCCTTAGCTATGATTGATGTCTTAGCTCAAATTGATACTATATTTTCTCTATATCTAATGGTCCTTTTGAGATTTGATACCTTTAAAAATTGTTGAGATTACACATGAGGTTTTCAACATGTGTAATTTGCACTGAGGTATTTAAGCCTGTGTAATTTTCACTAAGGTATTTATTTTTTTTCTTTTTTTGTCATGATATTGAGAGTTTCATTCTTATTCATAATCTTGGTCTAAGGCACACACACAAAAAATTGTTCTTCTTCCAAATTGTGACATTTAACTGGGACTTGTTTCTCAACAAAATTTTAGCCTATTGTGATTTTGGCCCTGAGATAACATATTCTGAGCTATTATTTGCGGTTAATTTTGGTTCTTTGAACTAGGGCTGAGACCATTCAAAACCAAGTATAATAAACTCCTATCAAGAAGATAAATTATGAATTCTTAGTCAATGATTCAAATTATTGTTGTAGAAGGATTAGGTGTCCTTCTTCATGGCTACTATTTCAAACCTTGGCTTTGATACCATTTCAATTGTTTGTAGGTGTTCCAAATTGATAATTACTTCTTCTTATTTATTTGTTTAATATTTATTCAATTCACGTTGATCATAAAGTGATTACACAGAAGATATTCAACAATTGACATTAGGATCATAAAGAGACGACCAAATCAAGAACACAAGCATTTACCCTTGGAAAACCCACATGGGAGAAAACCCAAAAATATTTTCCTTAGAGGAATTATCTAGTTCAAAAATAGACACACCTATATCATCTCGTAAACCATAGGGTCAAACTGACCAACAAATAATTATTTGTCAAACCTAGTTCAACTACCTCTAATCAAGTCTAAATCTTCCCACTAAAATCGATCTGATTAGGTCTATTAGAGCCAAATTTTGGCCTTCTCCTGCATCCAATAGACTCTTTCTTGAAATTGTGGTTCACCTTATAAATTCATCCTTACTATGTCTTAGAGTTTCATCCTTATGTTCCTAAAGAGCTTGTCCTTGTTTATCATAAATTTATCCTTTTTCTTCATCAGAATATTACTGTATAAACTTGTCTTTCATTAAGAATGTGCCTTACATTTGTCTTGTCTTCATAACTTATATGATACAAATTATTCTTTACCAATGGAGATCTAAATTTTATTTGAGAAGGAGGTTGAATGCCTCATATAAATAGAATATTTTCTGATCGAATGGGTGCCTCTTCGACCAGGGCCAACTTGACTAGGAGAAGGGCCGACTTGGCTTCTTTGGAGCCAATGATTCAAAATAAAAAAATATATATTTTAAAAATTGACATGAAGAACTTGTCATATATTTTCTCTTTTAACAAGGTCATGAATATCATTCATCATTTATTATTTCAAACACATCAATAATTAAAATATTAATTATGAAAATTGACCATAGCTACAAAATTCAACATGTTGATTTTTCAAGTCTCCTCTAAATTAATAATTAATTCTTATGAATTTTATCAAATATATTTAATCGAGACCCCTATAGCTCATTCTTACATTCAATCTTGGAGCCCTACCATTCTCGAGGAGATCAAGGAACCTCTGGTGCGACTGTCATCGCTTTTCTAGGTGAGTTTTGCATTTATCGCTTTTAGTCACTTTTTTCCATTTGGATTACATGAGTTTTGTTTTTCTTGTTTATTTGAATGCATGCTGGTGTTTTAACATGATTTTGAATGTAGAAGTGTTGTTTTAAGTTCTCTTTTCATTTCACATGTGTCACGTCAGGTTTTGCATTTTTGCACCGATGGTCGCCGTTGCGGCAAATCTCCTCACCTATCTCATTCACTTCTCATTTTTTTAGTTATTGCACTTGATTTTTTTGTTTTACCAACACTTAGCCATATCTACACTCATTACTTCATCATCTCTTATATCTTCTCATTTTTCATGCCTCCCATGGGCATATCTTCCTTTCCCTTAGCCAAAACTCACATTTCCCAACTGGGAATTGCGGAATATGGAGGCTCAAGCCTCAATATTGGCCTATGCAACTGAAAAATGCGTATTAATGGCTGTAATCACTATGAATTATGCAGTGCAAGGCCTCAAAGAGTAACCTTGGCAACTGATATTATGCAATGTGCAGTCTCTCCAGGCTCACTAGCCAGGCTGAACTGCACATTGCACAGTCTCAAGCCATAGTCTTCGACACTGACTGTTGGGACTGTGCAATGTGTAGTTTCCCTAGCTAGTCACACATTCTTCCAATAAAAAATTGCGCAATAATTCCTTTTAATTTCCCGGTGTGTTGCATGAACATGTCTTGAATTTTTTTTTTCTTATAGATGACATTTGCTTGCCATCAATGTATTTTCTGTCCCACATGTACAATTTTTTTTTAGAAACTCTCCAAAAATCACTTTCACAATGGCATCAAAGAGAGATGCCTCAAAGGAAAAAATTTAAAGTAATGTTGGGGAAGTAGTTGAACAAGTATCAGTTAACTGACTAGTTTACTCGGACACTTACTTGTTCATAGAGAAGGGATCTAAACTGATATGGAATCAGATCAAGGATGAATTCACAAAATACTTTCAGGAAGACTTAGAGGACCGACAAGTGTATCTTAGCATCATGTAGTCAAGTATTTATAAGTTTGCATGCATGTATCCAACCTTCCCATGTTTGGATGTGATCAACTGGGTTGTCTCAAACATCAATGTAGAAACCATGACACTGAACAACACCACCAGGGAGAAGCTTGGTACATTCCTTGCATCATACTTAAAAAACATGTATCATCTTTCTGGGCCAGTGAAGAAAATGGAATCATTGTTATGTTCCACTCACAACTATACCAACATGATAGATATCATCAAGGGCTGGGTGAAAGAGCCATATAAGTATATATGAAAACCACCCATTTTTATAAGACAAGTGCACTTAGGAAATCCTATCAACTTTTGGTCATACTAGTTTACATAATATATGGCAAGTAAAATAAAGAGACATTTCTTTAGGGGTGGTATATCTTGCTGAACTAGGTAGTGAAAGAGCAGGAGTTGTACAAATGGTCAGACCTATTGGCTTATTAGCTGAGAGTCCATGTGACAAAAACTCGCAATCCACCTAAGGATGATCATGCACACTTCTACATTGCTACATACTTATTATATGCAATATGTGCACAGAATTAGTTCCCTAACATGAAATGGACATGGATACCAAGAGACACTACCATACATATCAACTGCAATCTGCTCTTAGATTGCAGTCTGTTGAACCCTAAAGATGTCCTTTCCTTTCACCAAATTTCACTTCATTCAAATTATCCTTTATCAGCTATAGGCCTAAAAGATCAATAGGAACGATTAAAATCACTTTAAGAATGCATGCAATGATTGAATTATTATACTTTTGTGGTTTTGTTGTCATAGTGATTTTTTATCAGACATAGCTACAAAATGAAACCATTCTGTAGCTAGTCACATATTCCGTAGCCATATTTATGTTCACACAGGTTACATGTGTCACTTGAGGGAAAAACGCATATGGTTAAATTCTAGAACTCTCCTACATCATTCCTTGTCCTCTACGAAGGTTGAGCAAAAATCTGCAAGTGGTTATGCACGTGGAGAAAACCAAAACTGAGAAGCAGAATTCTACAAGGATAAGGACACTGCAGGTGTCTTCAGCAAAATACGAGTCCTCAATAGGAGTTTTGGTTCGATTTTGATTGTAAAAGACACCTATGCCTATTTCTACTCAATGACAGTTATGTATTTTCTTATAAGAATAACTCGGTGAACCGAGAAATAGTTAGTTAGTTGATTTTTTGTTGTTAGTTCTCAAAGACTGTGATACTCTGTTTCTGAGCATTTTTCCTTTAATGAAGAAGTAAAAATTTGATGCATGATCTGAAACAACTTTGAGGAGTTAAGGATTCATGTGCCAATCTGATGGTAGAGGGCCCCTATTGTCCGAAAGGCTTTGTGCATATTTTCTAGATAAGTGAACTTTAGCTCTGTTTTGTTCTTAACTTAGGCAGTTTTCTGAGTTTATCCTCTTTCATCATGCTTATGTCATTTACTTATATTGAATATTACATTCAATCTTGTTCTCATGAGCTGTTCCAATATATCACTAATGCGTGAATGAGATATAGTTGTAGTACTCTTGAGTTAATTTCACTTTAGTTTAGCTCTTTTCATTGCATTTCAGTTTTATTAGTTAATTGCATTCTAGTCCTGTTAATCAGACTTTAAAAACCCTCATTATTTTATAAGCTGCTCTTGTTCTTAACTTTTTCTAACACATCATTATCATATGAACAAGAATTAGTTATATCATTTTGAGCTCTTGACTGTTCTGCAATTTCTCATAATTTTACAAACAACCTTTTTCCAAAGTTATTCCAAGAAATTTCTAACCCTTGAATGAGGCTTAATAGTAACATTTTGAGTTGTAGAATGAGTTAATTCTAGTGTCATAAGTTATTTTAGCATAGGGTTCCTTACTATGTTGCAGATAATATTTTCTCAAAATGTTCCAACAAATTTCTAACAATGGATGAGATTTTCTCTGTGATATTTTAAGTTATTGTTTACTAAAGAGAACCTCATTACATCAAACTTATCCTTTTCTTAAGTTTTTCCAACATACCTCTAATGAAATGAATTGGACTGAGTTTAATGTTATGATTTACTTTTCTTATCAGTTTTACAATCTGTGGATTATCATTTTCTATTCTAAGGTGCCATTCATAGTTTAGAGTATATTTTGTTCTGTTTTAGTGTGATCAGTAACTTCTCTTTGCCAACAATTTAGTTCTTTTCCTCTTAGCATAAAAACAAAAAACCAAAAACACTATAAAAACACTAAACACAATGAAGTAGGAAGAAGACACCTAGGCACATATAGTGCACTTCACTTGAACAGTTTACTAGCCCTGGTTGACAATTTATGACATCAATTTAGAAAAACTAAGTTGAGTAGACATTTTTGCGCTGTTGCTGGGGAAGTGTAACTAGATAGCCTTGTTTCTTACCTCCCAAAAACAATGATATGCGTAGAGAAAGAGACTCAAGGGGTAGATTTATAAGAAGCAAAAGCTTGATTCCTAGAACACCACTTGTTCCACCAAGACCAAGAGGCAGCACACCTCCAACTCAAACCCACATCCCATATTTTACTGATCATAGACTTCCAGAAGACTTAAAATTAGATATTCCATCAGAAAGACCTTCCACTTCATCTACTGAACCTGTCTTAGAAGAAGACTCAAGGACCCTTGCTAGAGACATAAACTTTTCCACTTCCACATAAGAATCAACCATGGCAGAAGAAGGGGGGGGGGGGGAGGAGTCTTTAATGGAGAACATACACTATTTGGAGGGGATAGAGGTAGAGGTAGAGGAGAAGGAGGTAGAGGTGAAGAAGGAGAAGGAGGCATAGGAAGAGGTAGAAGGAAAATGGGAAGCTCTTTTGGGTTTCCTACAGTAGATGAACAAACCAATGCAACTGTGAAAAATATTTCACCCTCTGTCCTTCCAAAATTTTATGGACTCAAAAGTGAAGATCCTGAAACCTTCCTATTTGAATTTGAAGTCCTATGTAGAACCTATGATTACTTACAAGATGCCCAAAAAATTAAACTATTCCCTTCAACATTGAAAGGAGCAGCATTAAAATGGTTTATGAGTTTGATCAACAGTTCTATTAGGATATGGGAAGACATGAAACATGCATTTCTAGAGAGGTATTTGGATTACTGTATGCCAGTCAATCATAAGGAGGAAGTGTTTAAAATACTACAAAAAGAGGATGAAAATTTGGAAGATTTGTTGGAAAGGTTTAACTATAACATCAAGAGAGCAAAAATGGAAAAATTAGACCAAGATACTTTGAAAGCTCTCTTGTTGAAGAAAATTAGGGATGAATGGCTAGATATCCTTAATATGATGGGAAAAGGGGATATATCTCAGCTCACATTACCTAAAATATCTGAATTGTGTATCAACCTTTTAAGAAGGAAATCTAAAACTGTAAAAGGACCAAGAGACTCTGCTCTTGCAAGGGCAAGTAAGTCTGCTTCTAGGATAGTAAGTAGGGCAGAAATAGGACATATGCTTGATGAATTCAAATCTGATATTTTAGGGAGTCTTAGTGAACAAATAGACACCCTTAAGTTACAAAACAAGTAAAAATCTGAATCTGATGCCTTAGAAATCTTTTGTCCCAAATGTAGAAAGAAGCATGCCTTGAGAGAGTGCCCTTTGGATGAAAAAATAGTAGAGACTTGTGTAATTTTTTCAGAAAAACATGAGACCAAGAGTTTCCCTTCACTTCCTGGTCTTAAAGCTGTCTTTCAAGAAGAAACCCCTACAAATTCCACAGAATCTCTCAATTTTGTCTCTAGGAGGCCTTGGAAAGGACCTCAAACACAAGGGTTCCATGATCAGCTGTATAATCAACCCCCACCAAATTGGAATTATTGGCAGCAACCTTGGCCCCAATTCCAAAATCAATCTCAAACTTGGACACAAGGAGCACAAAACCCCTATGGAAGATACTCTCAGTACTATCAATATCCACCATCTTATCCACCATATCCAAATTTCCCTCCTTAACAAAATCCTCAACAAAATCCTCCTCAAAATCCACAACATCAAAATCCACCACTTCCATTACCATTTCCTCAGAAAGAAAATCAGTTACCTGCCCAACCCATACCAAACCCCAACAAAAAAAATCCTCAGAACACATACATGATAGAAGGCCAACAGTTCCCAACCTAGACCTTAATGATGTTCAACTTAGGTCTGGAAGAATACTTGAAAAGAAGAAACCTTCTATAATCATACAAGAGCAAAACAACTCTGAGGAAGATTCTCTATGGGTAAATAAAATTCTTGAAGAGAACACATCTTTTCAAGACCTAAACATTGAAAAATCAAAACAAAAAGAGCCAATAATTTCAACTCCTATATTAGAGTAGCCATCAATATCCACCTTTACACCTCCCTTTCCAGAAAGATTACAAATTGATAGGGGTGTAGAAAAACAAATTATGGTGCCTAATTATGATTTCCTAGATGAGCTAAGGAATGTTTGTATTAAGATCCCATTATTACAAGCTATCAAGGAAATTCCAATCTTAGCAAAGACAATAAAGGAGTTGAGCATGAAAAAAACAGGAAAAAGAATAAAAGAGACAAAGAAAATTCAATTGGCAAGAAAAATAGCAGACATCATGATGGGTAAGATTTCTATTCCAAAGTATCTAGACCCAGGAGATCTAGTTGTTAAAATACACATAAATGGAACTGAGATCCAAAGCACACTTATTGATTTAGGAGCAGAAATCAATATCATGAGTAGACAAATCATGGATAAAATAAAACTTCCTACTCTTATTTTTACACCCACATTATTACAATTAGCAGACAGATCTGTGATCAAACCTGATGGGGTAATATAAGACATTCTAGTGTCTCTAGATTCTTGGGAGTATCCTATGGATTTTATGATCCTAACTCCTAAAAATAATCTATGAGGGCATCCTATTATATTAGGAAGACCTTGGTTAGCTACAACTGATGATTTCATTAGTTGTAGATCTGGTGATATGTACATCTCTGATGGTAGTTCAACCAATAAATTTACCTTGTATCCTCCAGCAAAAACAATTACAGAATTAGATGATACTCAATGGAATGAGGATGAAGAATACATACAACCTCTCTTCAAAATTTCAGAAATTAGTGAAGATAGCTAGATTCTAAATACCTTAGAAAATTTTGAATCCTCTTCGGAATACAAGCATGAACAATTTCAAAAAGAATCCAACATTGAGTTTTTATCATCAATACAGTTGTCTCTTTACTCCATGGACAAATTTGGCAGCTCTATAATTGAGATATTTCCAGGTAAAACTTTAAACATAAACAAGAACCTAGAGAAATCTCAACAAGAAAAGTTAGTCAAGATATTACAAAGACATTCTTCTGCATATGCATGGGAGTACACTTATATGAAAGGGATGAGCCCTAAGACTTGCACTCATCACATCTACATAGAGGAAAATTGTAAACCAATAAGACAACCTTAGAGATGGATGAATCCAAACCTTAGGGAGATTGTTAAAGAAGAATTGCAGAAATTGTTAAATGTCAACTTTATCTATCCCATTTTAGATAGTCAGTGGGTTTCTCCTTTGGTAATTGTGCCAAAGAAAAATGGTAAATGGAGGGTATGTATTGACTACCGGGAATTAAGCAAAGCTACTCTTAAAGATCATTTTCCCCTACCTTTCATAGATCAGGTGTTAGATACATTAGCTAGCAAAAAGTACTTCTCATTTTTAGATGGGTTTAGTGGTTATAATAAAATTCAAGTAGCACTTGAAGATCAAGAAAAAACAACATTTACCTTTCCTTGGGGTACCTATGCTTACAGAGTATTTCCATTTTGACTATGCAATGCACCTGCAACATTTCAAAGGGCAGTTCTAGGAATCTTTTCAGATCTAATACATGATTGTGTAGAGGTATATATGGATGATTTCACAGTCTATGGAAACACATTTGAAGAAGCCTTAGAAAACTTGGAAAAAGTTTTAAAGAGATGTAAAGAAGCAAATCTTTCACTAAGTCATGAGAAGTGTTTTATGATTTTTACTGAAGGAATTGTTTTGGGGCATCACATTTCAGGGGATGGGATTAGAGTTGATGAGTCAAAAGTTGAAGTCATCTCTAACTTATCTGTTCCAAGTTGTCAAAAATATGTTAGGAGTTTTCTAGGATTTACATGATATTATAGAAGGTTTATAGAAAACTTCACCAAGATAGCATCTCCACTTTTCAAATTACTCACCAAGGACTGTGAATCCAAGTGGAATCCTGATTTCCAGTTAGCCTTTGAGACCCTGAAAATAAAAATCTCTGAAGCACCTATTTTAAGGGGACCTAACTAGAAATTACATTTTCATATTTCAACAGATGCCTTGGATACAGCTTTAGGAGCTGTATTGGGACAAAAAGACTTGATTCCTTATGCCATCTACTATACAAGTAAAAATTTGACTCCTTCAGAGTTAAATTATGATGTAACTGAAAAAGAGTTCTTAGCTGTTGTTCATGCCATAAATAAATTCAGACATTATATAACAGGTTATGAAACTTTTGTTCACATAGATCACTCTGCAATTAAATATCTAATGAAAAAATCAATTACTAATGGCAGAGTCATAAGATGGATATTTCTTTTACAGGAATTCAACATAACCATTCTAGATAGGCCTGGGAAACAAAATACAGTAGATGATTTCCTATCTAGAATCCAAAACATTAAAGATAATACTCCAGTTGAAGATCAATTCCCTGATGAATATCTTTTTGCAATTTATACTCAAACTCCTTGGTTTGCTAACATTGCTAATTATCTAGTTTCAGGGAAATTCCCTTCAATAATGAATGCAAGAGACAAAAGAAAGATCATTTATGAAAGTGAAAAATATTCATGGGTTGCTAATGAGTTATACAAAACAGGTCCAGACTTTATCATTAGGAGATGTGTTCGAGAAGATGAGATGCTTGAGATTCTCAAGGCATGTCATGATGAACCTTGTGGTGGACACTTTGTTGATAAAATGATAGCTTATAAGAACCTTCATTTAGGATACTATTGGCCATCCCTTTTTAAAGATGCGAAAGATTATGTCAAAAGGTGTGACAGCTGCCAAAGGGTAGGGAAACCTTCTCTTTCAGGTGAGATGCCATTGCAGCCTCAGGTACATATTGAACCTTTTCAGAAATGGGCTTTAGATTTTGTAGGACCTATTAGTCCTCCATCAAGACAAAAGAAATATATATTAGTTTGCACTGATTATTTTACCAAATGGGTAGAGGCCAAGCCATTACTTTCTGCTACTGAAGTATCTGTAGTTAATTTTCTTTTTGAGGATATTTTTAATCGTTTTGGTGTCCCAAGAGAAATTTTTACAGATAAAGGAGCTCAATTCACATCAAAGATAGTGGAAAAAATGGTGGAGAGGTACAAAATCAGACACAGAAAATCTACTCCCTATCATCCACAAGAAAATGGCCAAGTGGAATCTACTAATAAGGTCATTGAAGGAATCCTAACAAAGAATGTTCATTTACATAGAAGAGATTGGGCAGACAGGCTTCCTGAAGCCTTGTGGGCCTAGAGAACTACATGGACAAGCACAACAGGTCATACCCCTTATGAACTTGTTTATGGAAAACAAGTCTTGTTTCCCATAGAGTTTCAGATTCAAACTTTTAAAATGGCAGTCCAGCTAGGACTTGATCTAACAGGAGCACAAAAGCACAGATTGGAGCAGATTATTGAATTGGATGAGATCAGACAGGATGCAGTCCAGAGAACAAATATAGTCCAACAACAAAGGACTAGATGGCATGATAAGTACATTAAGGAAAAGAAATTCAAAGAAGGTTACTGGGCCCTCTTGTTTGATTCAAAGTTCAAAGATTTCCAAGGTAAATTCCAAACACATTGGCTTGGGCCATATGAAATTGTGAATTTTTTTGACAATGGAGCAATAAAAGTCAGGACAATATATGAAGATAAGGTCACTTTTCTTGTAAATGGTCATAGATTGAAACTGTATCATAAGCCACTTTCAAGAGATTCCAAGAGAACAATGATGTGAAGTTAATGAAGAAGAATCCTTCTTCTTCATCAACTTAATTGTGTTTTCTAAAATCAGATGCTAAAAAAAAAAAAAAAAGTATAAACGTGAAAACTAATAATTGATTAGCATGTTTATACAGAAAAGATAAGGTGAAAATCAGAATCCTTCTGACACTTTAGCTTTTCAAAATTGTTCTTTTCCTGAAAGCAAGTATCATAAAATCATAAGTGCAGGCTTACTCTACATATCACATTCCACTTATGATCCATTTCACTTCATCATATCTCACTTCATTCATATTTCATTCACTCCATTCATCCATACTTCATTCACTCCATTTCATGATCCCTCTCATTCTCATTTCAGATTTTCAAAATTGATCTTTTTTCTGCAATTGAGTATTACAAATCATAAGGTTCAGGCCACTTTTCATATTTCATTCCACTCCACATTTATGATCCATTTCATTCCATCATATTTCACTTCATTCATGCTTCATTCCACTATATTTCATGATCCATTTTATTTAATTTCATACTTCATTCCATCCATATTTCAAATCATTTCATTCCATGTCTCAAAGCTTTTACAGGTACATTCTGCAGCCAGACATTCTGCAGCCAGATATTTTGCAGCCAACTATCTAGCAACCACTTGTTCAACAGCAAATTGATCTTGCACACCTATTTCAACAAGAAAAATCAAAGGGATTATGAAGACTGAAAGATCAATGTTTTTCAAAGGAAAGACAAAGCATATTAAAACAACAAAAATCAAAAGAAGGGCTAAGGTAAAATTGTGAAATTATTATGAAAAAAAATTATGAAAGATATAGTATGGTTAAGTCATATGTATGTTTCATAAGGTTATTTTGATTATTCATATTGATCAAGCCTATCATAAAATCCTTGGACAAATCCCTTCCATTCCGCCATATCAAGTCATCATTTATTAAAAGCTAACAATCAGTACTTGAAGGGACCTATTAGGTCACGTCACTAACCTGAAATATTCAGTGATGATTTTGAAATCCTCATGGGATTTCTCCGCGGTCTTTTACTCCATGAAAACTCTCAAACTCATTTATTCGTGTGATTTACGCTCACCATATTTCACGCATCCCATATCCACTTCATGTCATTTTTCCATAGCCAATTTCTGTCTGCAGAAACAGAGAGGTCATCTTTAAGGTGAAAATAACCCTCTACAGCCATTTTTACCTTGAATAGGAGAGCAGTAACAGAGAAGTAAATTGAAGTTGAGGAGAAGAAGCCATGGGACTTATTGTAAGGTTCAAACCAGTCAGAACAAAATATATAGAAGGTTACCCACAAATTAAAGAGATGTTACAGCAGGTTGGATGGCTACAGTTTTTGGGGAAGTTCAATGGATTTCATAAGGAGGTCACTAAGTCATTTTCCCGGTCATTCAATGGGTCAGAAGTTGAAATTGTTGATGTCAAATTCATTATCACAGAATCCTTCATAGCAGAAGCAATAGAGTTACCAAGGCAAGGTGAACGATGGTTCAAAAACAAATAATTTCACATTGAAGCATGGAGACAAATGCTAAAAACACCAGGTATGGATATTTCAGTTTTCAAGAAAGGCATTCCTAGTTCAGCCTTAAAGAATAAATGGTGAAATATGTTGCTAATTCTGCAAAAGTTTATAACTTGTGAGGGAAGGTCTGGCACCCTATATGTTTATCACATTCGACTTATGATGAATTTCCTAGATGAAGAGATAAATTTACCCTTTTTATTACTCCATAGCCTAAAGAGGATGGCTTCCAATGTCCAAAAAAGGGTTCAGTTCTTAGAAACCACTTTATATCATCATGGTCTAGTTAAAATTCTAATTGAGCATCACTTGAAAAAGGTAGGAGACAGCTGGGATGAGTTCCTCTTAAGGAATCATTTTGAACAACCTAAAGAAACTCCATTTGAAGGAAAACTTGTAAGAAGAAGTAGGAGGGGAAAAGATGCCAAATCTGTTGGAATTAAAACTAATAAATCCATAAAAGAAGAAAGTGAGGAGATTATCTCTAAAAAATTGGCCAAAATCAAGAAACAACTCAAAAAGGAAAAGATAATAAGAAAGTATGCTAAGGAGAGAGGTGAGGGACCATATAAACCGAGAAGAAGTCATAGGCTTAGAGGCATATTGAAGAAGACAGGAGTTAAGCAAACATGAATCATAGATATTGAAGATGAAGAGACACCAACTGACAGATCTCTTGAGTACCAATACGAAGAGGATCTTGATAGAGTAACTCCAGAGGTAGACCCAACCCAACAACAAATCTATAATTATGTTGAGTCATTAGAAAAGAGAGCCTCAGAAAACAGAGAGAGAACTCCTAGCCCACAAGAATCTTCAATTGAAGTGATGAGAAGAGACAAATATGAATTGGAAGTACTCAATAGGCATATAAAAAATGAAAATGAAATTTTAAGGGAACAATTCAAACTGAAAAGTGACATGAACACAACTCTCTCTCTGCAAATGAAAAAATTGTACAAGGCTAGTGAGAAGCTGAAGAAGAAAAAAAAGAATTTGAGCAGGGCACTTATAAATCTAAGGTTCAAATTGGTCATAAGGAAGCCTAGGATGCCATTGAACACCAAGCAAAGTAGAAAAAGGAAGTTAGATGTCTTGGCAGAAGTTTCAGAATACATGGATTGATTGCATGAGGACATGCAAAAGCTTTACAGTGAGGGTATGTTGAGCCCTAAAGATGTCCTTTCCTTTCACAAAATTTCACTTCATTCCAATTATCCTTTATCAGCTATAGGCTTAAAAGATCATTAGGAATGATTAAAATCACTTTAAGAATGCATGCAATGACTGACTTATTATACTTTTGTGGTTTTTTTGTCATAGTGATTTTTGATCAGACTTAACTACAAAATGCAACCATTCTGTAGCTAGTCGCATATTCCGCAACCATCTTTATGTTCACACAGGTTACAGGTGTCACTTGAGGGAAAAACACATATGATTAAATTCTAGAACTCTCCTACATCATTCCTTGTCCTCTACGAAGGTTGAGCAAAAATCTGCAAGTGGTTATGCACGTGGAGAAAACCAAAACTAAGAAGTAGACTTCTACAAGGATAAGGACTCTGCAGGTGTCTTCAGCAAAATATGAGTCCTTAATAGGAGTTCTGGTTCGATTTTTATTGTAAAAGACAGCTATGCCTATTTCTACTCAATGAAATTTATGTATTTTCTTATAAGAATAACTCGGTGAACCGAGAAACAGTTAGTTAGTTGATGTTTTGTTGTTGGTTCTCAAAGACTGCGATACTCTGTTTCTGAGCGTTTTTCCTTTAATGAAAGAAGTACAACTTTGATGCATGATCTGAAACAACTTTGAGGAGTTAAGGATTCATGTGCCAATCTGATGGTAGAGGGCCCCTATTGTTCGAAAGGCTTTGTGCATATTTTCTAGATAAGTGACCTTTAGCTCTATTTTGTTCTTAACTTAGGCAGTTTTCTGAGTTTATCCTCTTTCATCATGCTTATGTCATTTACTTATATTGAATATTACAGTCAATCTTGTTCTCATGAGATGTTCCAATATATCACTAATGCGTGAATGAGATATAGCTGTAGTACTCTTGAGTTAATTTCACTTTAGTTCAGTTCTGTTCATTGCATTTCAGTTTTATTAGTTAATTGCATTCTAGTCCTGTTAATCAGACTTTTAAAACCCTCATTATTTTATAAGCTGCTCTTGTTATTAACTTCTTCTAACACATCATTATCATATGAACAAGAATTAGTTATATCATTTTGAGCTCTTAACTGTTCTGCAATTTCTCATAATTTTACAAACAACCTTTTTCCAAAGTTATTCCAAGAAATTTCTAACCCTTGAATGAGGCTTAATAGTAACATTTTGAGTTGTAGAATGAGTTAATTCTAGTGTCATAAGTTATTTTAGCATAGGGTTCCTTACTATGTTGCAGATAATCTTTTCTCAAAATGTTCCAACAAATTTCTAACAATGGATGAGATTTTCTTTGTGATATTTTAAGTTGTTGTTTACTAAAGAGAACCTCATTAGATCAAACTTATGCTTTTCTCAAGTTGTTCCAACATACCTCTAATGAAATGAATTGGACTGAGTTTAATGTTATGAGTTACTTTTCTTATCAGTTTTACAATCTGTGGATTAGCATTTTTTGTTCTTAGGTGCCATTCATAGTTTAGAGTAGATTTTGTTCTGTTTTAGTGTGATCAGTAACTTCTCTTTGCAAAAAATTTAGCTCTTTTCCTCTAAGCATAAAAACATAAAAAAAAAAACACTAGAAAAACACTAAACACAACGAAGTAGGAAGAAGACACCTAGGCACATATAGTGCACTTCACTTGAACAGTTTACTAGCCCTGGTTGACAATTTATGACATCAATTTAGAAACACTGAGTTGAGTAGACACAGTCATTGCGGAGTCATGGAGCAACTTACTGATCACTTCATCATCCCGCTTTACAATCTCATATTTGAGGAGCACCCACCTTGCATGACACGAGAAGCTATGGAGGTGATATCAGAGATCGCTGATTTGTTATACTTAATGGATGAAACATTGATTAGAGTATTCAACTGGCAGTAGTCGTCATATCTTTTTCCAAGGTATGCCACTGACAAACTAGTCATGCAAGAGGTATCTTATCACCTATCCGTAGGATTATCAGCAACACTGCATTAGACGAAAAAGGCACCATGACCAACTCTTCCTTTATAGGCACATAATACGCGATAAATAATCTCAAGGTCGCAGATTCCAAAGGAAAACCATCATCAAATTTGAATTCTACACAAAGAGTTACAATTTGTATTGCCCGAGGGGGATTTGCAAAGAACACTGTGCGAGAGTGCACTGCAATTGGGTCAACAAGATATATCAATGGATAAAGGAGGAACCATGGAATATTTTTTATAAATATTCCCAACCTCTTGAGCCAATAAATATTGTTGGGAATTCTCAAGTTGTTCATGTTGAGGCCTTTGTTTTGAAGAAATTGGTTTTTGAGTTGAAAACTATTAGTGACAGATGGAGCAAGTCGCACAGAGCCGTCGTGGGAGGTAGAGAGTCGTTTTTGGTTGTAAAGAGTTGGCGGGTAGGTGGCAAAGTGTGAACAAGAATAAACACAAGCTGCAAGGATAGTTGACAACAAACAAGAAGAAAGACTCCCATAAGCAGAGCCAAGTGCGGAAGAGAATAAGGAAAGGCAGAGCACAACAGACCAGTCAAGCGGAAAAAGAGAAGAGACTGCCAGTGCCAAGAAAAGAAATAGACAATAAAGGAAAAGAAGAGGGAAGTTAGTTAGTTATGGGATTATGGGGGGTTTTTGTAGTGTATTTAGCTCTACAGAGTCTCAAATGTAATGTACTGCACAATAATTCCAATCCACAGAAAGGTGTTTTGTGGACTTGAGTTGTGTATCAAATGTGTGATTATCTATGTATTATGTTTAATGGGGTGTTTAATTTTTTTTTTGATAGATTCTTTTGATTTATGTAATATGATAGTTCTTCCTTTGAATAATATTCATTTAGTGTTGGTTCCTGCATAGTTGTAATGTATCAGTGATAGATGATAGAAGAATAGTTACACTTTTCTACCATGGTTCTAGTTCCCTATCTCATTAAGGTAACGACACGCCTTAGGTGAGACTCCTTTCTCTCCTTTGGGCAGGGTGAAAATGCCGTCGTTGTTCTAGACTAAAGAGGGATATTGTTGGCCTCCGAGTCTGAACCTGGGTCTTTCCCAGAAGTAACCTCTTTTCGCCTAAAAATGGTTTCGTTGCGGGGACCTGAAAATTTACTGGAGAACTAGATCATGGTGTCAAGGATCTATTAAAGGGAAATACGCAGTTGGTGGGATAACCATGTAGATCGATTTATATCACAATAGGTCGAGCTCCAACATAAAAAGGAAAGGAATATTTAAGATCAAATCCTGTTCTTTGAAGCAGCAAGCGACTTGTACGAGATATTTTGGGGAAAATTTCCCGAGGAGCTCCACAAATGGTTGCGAAGAATCCAGGCTAAAGCAACCCCTGGAGTATTGCGTCTATCCCATTGTAGTTGGATGCATGTAGATTTGATGGAATTGCACACATTGGATACTGTTATAATGCAAGCCATACATTTTTGGGTTTAGACTATGCTATAAGGATATATTGTGGAGTTCACAACTGAATGTCATCATTCCTTCACTAAAGAAGAAGAGATATTTAAAACCGGGTTGAGGGGAAAGCTGTTGAAATAAATTCCCTTATGGATCAAGGCTCTGATGGTGGATGAGGGACTAACAGCTTTCCAAGGCCCCATGATGGGTCCTAAAACTCTATTACTAGGGGAAGGACTTGAGGGAGAGATGCTATAGAAAGGAAAAAAGGGGGGATAGGAAAATGGACATCGGGACTTCCAACAAGTTGAGAGATCTAAGAGAATATCGGAAGGTGAAAATCATTGAGAAGTGGCTGGAAAGGGAAATACGGGAGTTTGAAAAGAATAAGAAGAATATACAACAAAGAGAAGAGGTGCTACAAATGACAGTGGAGAGAGAAGGTGAAGTAGGGCCCAGAGGAATGGATGGGTCCACCAAAGAATTTATATAGGTTCATAGGATCCCATCCCGAGAGGAGAAGGGAAAGATGTCTAATGAAGAGGAGGAAGCATGATCCGAGAATGAGTCTGATGCTGAGATGCACATTCCGATGGAACAACTATTCCAAGAAAGACCGACAACCATAATACAAGGTAATCCTATTTCCCAAATTCCAAGTAGAATTTATCCTAACTATAATATTCCTAAATTAACATGCAGCTAATTGGAATATTAAAATCTAATTTTTCTTTCTTGTTTGATCAATAAGTGGGTAGGGAGACCCATAAATCTCTTTATTAGGAATAAAACCACTTCTCATGTGAAACTGGATCATATTTTCAGCTTAATAAAGCACCCTTAGGTGTGAGAAGGGGCTAAAGCATGTGGATTGGGTCAACCTTGACCAAATCAACAACGTTGTCATGGATGAGTGGCATTCAATGATGGACAATGCAGTTTTATATGGAGACAAATTGCATGGAAGTAGTGTTATTAATGAATGGGGCTTAGGGTTTGGAAGCTCATTTATTATAAAAGGAAGAGGATTGCAGCCATATTATTCATGTTATGATATGTTATGTTTTATATTATATGGTCTATTTAGACATATATCTTTCTCTAGTTGTTTAACTGAGATTGAGTGTTGTTTAGCAGCAGGTGTTCCTGATCGAGAATCCCACATCTTCCACTGAGAAGCTCTTAGAGGAGTTTGCACTACATTTCCACATTTAAGTTTTATACCAAGCTTCAGTCTTGTGGTACAGCACAGTTTCTGTTGAGAGATGTGCGGAGTTGCAAGGTGTAGCAGTGGAAGATCTTGTTGGGTGTTTTCTGAGCTAGTTTTGTAGTGGAGGAAGGTTTCCTTCCATTGGAAGACCAGTAAAAAAGCTACTTGGGCTTATTTGATATATTTTGCATCAGGCCAAGGTGATTTTATCCCCTACAACGTAGTTCCAGTCCAGATCTGCATTATTTTAGTGAGCTGTAGTAGTGGGCAACCCAAAAATGGCCGAAAATCCAAAGTTAAATTATGGCCAAACCATTTACGCGTTTTTATGGGTTTTTTTAGTAGGATTCATGATTAAAATCCTAAATCATTCTTAGCACTATAACAACCTTCTACACATGGTTCTTCTCCTCAGAAGTAGTAGTTTCCAGCAGTAGCAGTTTCCTTAGCAACAGTAGTTTGCTTTCCATTGAAGGGATCAACCCTTCATTGAGAGAGTCCTTTTGGAGGAGTTCTTTTAGATCTACATCAGATTCAACCACCTCCTTCTATGTGCTTCAGTTGTAGTGCATCTTTATCCCTAGGGCTTTAGAGTCACCATTCATATTTAGTGTATTTCTGGAAACCCATACTGGATTGTCATGGAAAAGTGTTGAGGAGCATAGATCTCCATTTTTGGCCCTGTATGAGCATGATATTTTAGATCCATTTATATATATGTTCTAGTTGTAGTATTAGTCACTAAAAATGCGATGTTCTTGCTTCAGTACTTTGTGTAGCATTGTATTACATGTTTTGGGTGCATTTTGGCATTGGAGGCTTCTTTTGCCTATCTTGAGGGGCTTGATCCCTAAGATCTTGTACTTATTTATTGTTGTTATAAATAATACCATGGATATATCATTTGGCTAACATGTAATGTGTTAATACTTGCTGCTAATTCCATTATTATGAGCTATATTCCTTCTTTTCCCATTTGGGAATATTACAGTGGTATCAGAGCATAATCTTGGCTTAGCCTGTGAAGAAATTGAATCTATGTTATCAGAAGAAGAATAAGCTTCTCACAAAAAGGAGAAGGCTTACATAAGGGACAAAGGAAAGTATCAATTATTTGGATAAATGGAGGGAAAGAAGTTTTCAAAACTTCATCTCCAAACTATGCATGAAATTAAAAGAGAAATCAAGGGAATGAGGAGGGAAAGACATGAATGTCCCTCAAGAATATTTTCACATGAATAAAGCTCCAGTTCTTCATATTATGGGTGTGAGAATTCAACCACACAATCAAACCTACAACAGGGTACCATGCCTACATTCTTGGCAAGAGAAGAAGAAGGAGGAGAAACACCAAAGGAGGAGAAGCTTGGTGACTATCTCTAAGAATATGAATCTCAGTCTAGAAGATTCAAGGAGCATATAAGCTTCCAAGGGTTTTGTCAAATCAAAGAAGATATAAGACCCAGTAACTATAATATAAGGAGAGGGTGCATGCAACACACTTTGGGTAGATTCTTTCTACCTACTTTTTATGGGTCACCCAAGAGCACAACCAAGGCTTGGGTAAAGAAGCTAGACACATATTTTCAGCTGCATCAAGTTTAAGAAGAGGAAGCCATTAGAGTAGCAGCGCTGCATATTGAAGGTAAGGCTTATGCCTGGTGGTTATTTGAATATTATTCATTGAATAATGAAAATATATCTACTTATGAAAAGTTCACTAGGAGGTTAGTGAAAATATTTGATTTGAAACAATATGAAATTTCCTTGGGAGAACAAACCAAGCCCAAGAAATCAAAACCTTTGCATGAGTTGGAAGGATCCATGAAACCAACTCCATTTCAGAACATTGTTGAGGGGGTTAAGGATCTGCAACATAATTTTCCAAGGGCAAAGAAGCAAGAGCTTTCTTCTTCTGAAGAAGACATGAGGATTCCTTTTTCAAAAGGAGATCAAGTCAAAGGATCTCTTAATGATGAGGTATTCTCCATTGATGAGGAGAAGGAAGAGGAAGAGCTGGAATGATCCTCCAGTGCTGTGACAGCAGGAGGATATCTACTTCTATTTGGAGATGGAGATGAAGCAATTGCTTCAACTGGAGGAGCTCTTGCATATTTGCAAGAAGTTCCAAAGGATCTTACAGATGAAGATCATGAGCAACATGTGTCTATGATGATAGGAAATGAGACAAAACAATGGAGGAAGTGTGTTCCAACATTGAATGCAATCTTGGGGACACACACTATGATATATCATTCCTTTGTGGTCAAGGCGTTTGACACCAATGAGATGTTGGGTGTACATAGATTGATTACAATTGAAGAAGACACCTTAGACTGTGAGATCTTGCAGAAAGTAGGAGGAAATGAGAAGGAGGGCCAACACTCAATGATTAGGAGCATATAAACCCATCCTTTTCAAGAGGTTTATGTACAAAAGCAGGAGGATGATTTGTGCAGTGAAAGCGGGGACAAATCAGCCCACTCACATTTACAACTTGCTCTAGGTCTTGATGTTTCATTACATGTAGGAATTTCACCAGGTAGACCCCCTGATTGGAGGAGGATCAAAGAGTTCTCCCAAAATGTTTTACCACTCATAGATTTAGGAGGAGCGAGAACAGTGGGAGGTCATTGTACAACAATGAGAGTCTTGGGTAGACTCAAGGAGGAGGGAGACATTCTCCCAACATCATCATTACCCACTTTCATTTTAGATTCTGCGCGGTGGGAGGAGCAACATGGGAAGGATAGTAGCCTTCCAATATGTACCTTTGGCATGGGAGATGTAAAAGAGGAGGATAGCCATATGACAGATGTTCTTTGTGATAGATCATTAGCGCTGTCACTATGGAGGATATATCCATATTGGAAATCCCAGATATTGGTGGATTATTCCAAGGATTTTTTCACATGCATGATACTTGATGACCAGCTACATGAAGAGGGATATTCAGTGCAAGATGAAGCCATATATTATCATGGAAGGATATTCTTATCTAGAGCCTCCAATATCAAGGAGAAGTTGTTACAAAGAGCACATGAAGATTTTCTTTTCATCCATATTTATCCCATGAGAGCCTACAACACTATCATGGATGGCTACACTTGGGAAGGCTTTGAAAAGGAACTATATCAGCATTTGAAAAGATGCATGGACCATGTGGAGATGGGAGAGACACATAACTCAATGAAGGATTTATCACAACCACCTCTTTCCTCTTTTGGAATGAGAGGGGATCTATCTATGGACTACTCCATTTGTATGAGCAGAAATTTTGGTAAGGAACAAGCTTATGTACATGATGTTTCATTTGATGATTATTTGCATTCCTTTACCATGTATATGCAGGCCATTGCTCCAAGGAGGATCATTATTCCATATAAACTTCATGGTCAACTTTGGGCCATAAACATTTCTTAACATGGCCACTCCCTTGGAGGTTAGAGGGAGATGTTGTATCATTGAGGGTGCACTCTAAAAGCACCAAACATTTCTCACCTTTTCATCCATTGTAAGAATACTTGGGTAGCAAGTAAGTGGTGGGGAAACCACTTACCATATCACTATCTGATATAGTCTGGAGATATATTGCGCTGGTTCCCCATGTGGGACTATGATCAATATCCATTATTGCATTTGATTGTTTATGTATCACTGGTTTTGATCCCATATGTTGATGATGTTCTTCTTATTGCTGGGGACATGATTTGAGGGATGACACATTGGTTGGATGTGTCCATTGAGAATTAAACTTCCCACATTTATTCATGCTTCAAGGGGAGCATGGGACATTATATGGCTGCTAAATTATATCACTTGTTTCCTTATGAAGGGAGCCATATGATTGAATTATGTCTTTGGGAGGAGCCTCTCACATGGGAAGAGTTTTTCTATGAATTACCATTATGGAGGGTGATTCATTTTATATTGGTGATAGCTTGGAGGATGGAGCTTCACATGGGGATGAAGGTTCCCTATATTTTGCAGATCTATCCTTATAGTTGCTTGAGGAAAAACAATGTTTGGGAGGGAGGGATTGTAATATTCCTAAATTATCATGTAGCTAATTGGAATATTAAAATCTAATTTTTATTTCTTGTTTGATGAATAAGTGGGCAGGGAGACCCATAAATCTCTTTGTTAGGAATAAAACCACTTCTCATGTGAAAGTGGATAATATTTTTAGCTTAATAAATCACCCTTAGGTGTTAAAAGGGGCTAAATCATGTGGATTGGGTCAACCTTGACCAAATCAACAATGCTATCATGGAGGAGTGGCATTCAATGACGGACAACGCAGTTTTAGATGGAGACACATTGCATGGAAGTATTGTCATTAATGGATGGGGCTTAGGGTTTGGAAGCTCATTTATTATAAAAGGAAGAGGATGGAAGCCATATTATTCATGTTATGATATGTTTTGTTTTAGATTATATGTTATTTTTAGACATATATCCTTCTCGAGTTGTTTAGCTGAGATTGAGTGTTGTTTAGCACCGAGTGTTCCTGATCGGGAATCACACCTCTTCCATTGAGAAGCTCTTGGAGGAGTTTGAACTACATTTCCACATTCATCTTTTAGACCAAGCTTCATTCTTGTGGTACAACACAGTTTCTATTGAGATATGTGCTGAGTTGTAGGGTACAATAGTGGAAGATCTTGTTGGGTGTTTTCTGTGCTAGTTTTGCAGTGGAGGAAAGTTTCCTTCCAATGGGAGACCATTAAAGGAGCCCCTAGGGCTTATTTGATGTATTTGGCATCAAAAAAAGGTTATTTTATCCCCTAAAGTGCAATTCCAATCCAAATCTATGTTATTTTAGTGAGTTGTTGCAGTGGGCAATCCAAAAATGGCCAAAAATCCAAAGTTAAAATATGGCCAAACCATTTTTGGGTGTTTCTAGGTTTTTTGAGTGGAATCGGTGGTTAAATTCCTAGATCATTCTGAGCACTCTAACAGCCCTCCGCACATGATTCTTCTTTTTAGAAGTAGTGGTTTCTAGCAGTAGCAGTTTCCTCAGCAGCAATAGTTTGCTTTCCATTGAAGGGATCAACCCTTCATTAAGAGAGTCAATTTGGAGGAGTCCTTTCAGATCTACATCAGATTCAACCACCTCCTTCTATGTGCTTCAATTTCAGTGCATCTTCAACCCTAGGGCTTTAGATCCACCATTCATATTTAGTGTATTTCTGGAAACCCATCCTGGGTTGTCTTGGAAAAGTGTTGAGGAGCATAGATCTCCATTTTTGGCCAGGCTGTATGAGCATGATCTTATTAGATCCATTTATATATATGTTCCAACTGTAGTATTAGTCACTAAAACTACATTGTGCTTGCTTCAGTACTTTGTGTAGCAGTGTATTACATGTTTTGTGTGCATTTTGGCATTGGAGGCTTCTTTTGCCTACCTTGAGGGGCTTGATCTTAAATAACTTGTAATTATTTATTGTTGTTATACATAATGCCATGTATCTATCATTTGGCTCACATGTAATGTGTTAATAGTTGCTTCTATTTCCATTATTATGAGCTATATTCCTGCATTTCCCATTCGGGAATATTACACTAACCTTCCCCTGGTACTCTATCACTCACCAGATAAATTTTTGATACAGTTTTGAAGGTCAAGTAGGTTACATAGTATTCACTCTATAGTGTAAGTAAACACTAGCAATAATGCTAGTAGGAGAATTTCTCAGCTAGGAAGTAGAGGATTTGTATTAGTTATGTTTGCACAAGCAGAAATGGCATGGTCAATTACTTGATATCTGGAGCTATCTGGAAAAGGGAACAATGATGTAGAACAACACTGGTATTTATGCAAAGCAATTTTTTCACCTCGCTAGACGCTAGATGTTGTAAAATTGATTAAATTCCAAATTACACTCAGGGAAAGAGCATTGCATTCGTTTTTCAAATGGTCTAAGGTGCACCAAAATCTCGTTGTAGATGACATTAAAAGAGAATTTGTATTGGATTATAAGCTCCCAAAAACTAACCAATAGGGGCTATCAGAACTACAAGAGATCAATCAGAGAGGAGGAGAGACCGCTTGGGACTTTATGAGAAGATTTAAGGATGCAATTCGGAAGATGAGTTACCTGATAGAACCGAATCATCAACATGACTGGTTCATCAAGGCCTTGTTACCTCTTACCAGGATGCCACTAACCTAGAAGAAGATCGATGGACTCCAAGGTGTGTTGAAACAAGCAATGAAGATTGAAGAAATTTCCGACTATCCAAAAGAATTCAGGGGAGGGATATCTACCCAGGACCCTTCCTTACTAGGCTTGCAACACTAGATCAAAAGTCTGACAGAGAAGCTCAAGTTTATGCAACCGGTATGGCCAGTGTAGCCAACGTGTGGTGCACACATTGCTTGCTGGAAGGACATTTGGTTTTCGAGTGTCTGAGGTTGCGTGGAACCACTGTTGGGACATCAACAACAGGGCCGCAAGGGATGCCACCAATGAGAGGATTTGTGCAAGAAAATATTCAAGGGTTGTACCTTGGGAAACTACATTTCAATGGTTTACCAAACCAACAAACCCCAACTCCAGGGAAAAATTAAGGATGGAATTTTATCTTAAAGTTTTGAAACCTTGGTGAATCTTACTGGTCCCTCATGTGTAAATTGTAAAACAAAATTATGATATTTTTGTAAAAATATTTAGGTTTCTAATTATTTTATATAAATATATATAAAATTTTGGTGATTTGGGTGAATCAATTTTCAATAAAATGGAAATTGACGAATAGTTTTTTTTGAAAAAACATGGAAAATTAGCCCACCTGTGAATATTAGCCCCTAAATTTTCCCTGCCCAACTCCAAACAAATACTGTGAAAATTGCAAAGGAGTTGGTCACCCTCCGCGTCTGTGCCCCATATTGCAGAAGTACTCAAACATCTCGAATAATGACTATTGCAAATTTTGTGCTATCAATGACCCATCACATAGAACTGTGTAGAGCTTTAGATGCATTGGCAGATCGGTTGGACAGATCTTCCTATAAGGTGAATTAGGTTTCAAGGGCTCGAGGAGGACTAGGAGTACGAGGAGGTAGGATGGGGGGGGAGAGGATCCCTGAGATGCTACAACTTTGATCAAGAGGGCCTTGTAGCAGGAGAATGTACACAACTAAGACAAACATGGTGCTCTTAGTTTAGAGTGAACGTGCATGCCTTGGAAGATTGTCCCAAATGAATTAAAATATGGGAAGAAATAAATAGGCATCAGGGCGCTAACTTGGTCAATGTAGAACCAAGATTAGCCGAAACACAACCTTTACCAAGTGTGTCCATAATAACTTGAGGAGGAAAGAAAAAGGGAGAGGATACAATAGAGATGGAACCAGTAAATTTGGTCAAGCTGACATCACTGAAGAAATCCTATGACTCAGAACAATAGAAACAATACTTCAGGGAAGCGCTAGAAACATTTTCAAAGTTAGGAAGTGATAAGAACATGAAACAAATACAACCAGGGAAGGAGGGAGGAAAGGCTGCAATGGTAGGAACATGGATAGAAGAATGGTTTAGCCTATTCTTGAGCATTGTAAATGATGGGAAAATGCTGGAAAAACTAAAAAAAAACTTAAGAGCAGTAGTGGGAGGAGGAATGGAGCATGCAAGCTCAATCAATGCCAACCTTCCGGAAAAGCATGTGAGGAGGGTGAAGAGAAACAAGAGAAGAATCAAGAATGAATTTTGAATCAATGCATAGGTTGCGAGATTAGAGAGAAGGGACCCAATTCTGGACTTGGGTTCAGATGTAAAGGTATTACCGAGAAAAACATGGGAAGCACTGAGAAATCCTAAGCTAGTGTTTTCCCCTATAAAGCTACGAATGTCAAACTAGTATTGTATTGTGTCGGTGGGAAGATTAGAAGATGTTGAAGTGGATGTGGGAGGGGTAAAGAATTATACTAATTTCAAGGTAATTGACATCATGGGTGATAAATATCCATAGCCATATTTGTTAGCGATCAACTGGGAATTTGAGAACTACGCAATCATTGACTTGAAGAAAGAACTAATGATATTCGAAGATGTCGAAGTCAGAGTGGTTCAACCATTATATCGATATCAAGGACCACGGTATATGGATACCGTCGAGACCAGGGAGGATGTAGGACTCTTAAACCAACTCTATCAGATGATAGTAGAAAAAAGAGAGTACTGCATCAACTCGATGAAAAAAGGGACAATAAGCTGGTGGAGTGTTCAAAGCTTCGATGTGGGGTTCGAAGTCCCGTTGGATGATTGAAAACAAGGAGGGTACGAGGTCAATAGTAGAAGGTGTTCTTCTATTCGCAGAGTCAACTGGATCAACACAGAGGTAAGAGGTTACCACATCCTTACTAGCATGGAAAATGCGAATAATTTCATCAATAGAGTTGATGATATTGTACTAGAGGATCATAAGGTTCCTCTAATGAATGTAGCTTTACAGTATACTTCGGCGAGGTGGTGAGGAAACCACCGCAATCATCTTCATAGCTGGGAACAAGTGGAAAAGGTGTTGAGAAGGAGGTTTCAAGTGTCATCAGGACCGTAATTGAAAGAAAATTACAGATGAACTTTATATCCCCAAGCCCATATAAAATATTGTGAGAGTAAATGGGAAATGGAGAACTACCCCAAATCCTTGTGGGTACATAAATTTGTGCACTTTTTGGACATCATCCTGCAAGCCTGGTACCTTACAGAAGAACAAAAGAGACAAACCAATAGCTGGGAGTTAGTAGTGGATAGGTTTACAAAGATTTTTTCTTTCAAGTAAGATGGCCCATAGCTAAAATACGCCTTGCAGGAAATGAAGGGAATTTTGTTATGCTCAGAACACATAGAAGCTGAAGAAATACCTTCATTCAGCTAGCTACCTGAATCAACTTACCAAGAGGTAGTAGCATGCATGAAATTAGACCAAGAAATGGATGACGATGACCTGGAGAACCTCAGGCATTTTTTGTTTGAAGAGAAGAAGGGGAGCACAGGATACATGATGAGCCTACTACATAGGGACTACACCTATTACCATTAAAAATAAAAAACCACAATATCAGGAGTGTGGAAAAACCAAAATTAGCTTCAATTGGGGACTATTGGGATGAAGAGTCGACAAAGGAGATTTTTGATTTACTGAAAGAATATGAAGATCTGTTTCCCTCTTTAGTTTCATAAATAAAGGGCATAAAAGGATACTTGGGAGAGATGCGCATATTGTTGAAACTAGATGCCAGATCAGTGAAGCACAAGCCATATCTATTGAACCCAAGAATTAAGGAAAAGGTAAAGAAAGAGATAGACAAAATGTTGGACACAAGATTAATTTTCCCGGTAGAATAAGAGCAGTGGGTCAACCCCATAGTAATATAGATCAATAAGGAAAATTCAGATTCAGGGTGTGTGTAGACTACCAGAGCTTAAAGAATGCATGTGTATAATCCCTTTCCAACAAAATTCAACGATGAAGTGTCTGGATAATGTAGTAGGGAGCGAAGCATATTAATTCATAAAGGAGTTCTCTGGGTATCACCAAGTCATGATAGCAGAGGATGACAAAAGAAATACCACATTCCCCACTGAATGGGGTTCTTATGCTTATCATGTAGTGCCTTTCAAATTGAAGAATTCACTAGCAGTTTTCTTAAGAATAGTGATAAAAGTCTTTAGGGAATATATCCATAAGTTTCTAGAAGTCTACATGGACGACTGGACCGTATACAAATGATTGAAGAAACATTCAAGTATGCTTTGAATAATGTTTGATGGTTGCAGATAGGTTTAGATCTCATTAAACCTAAAAAACTGCATATTCGCAATCCCCTTTGGATAATTGCTCGACCATGTGGTTTCTAAAGAAGGAGTATGTGTGGACCTTACCAAGGTTGTGGTAATTGTCAACATGTATCCCCCGTAGAATTTTAAACAACTGAGATAAGTGCTAGGTCATACAGGATATTACAAAATATTTATCCGCAATAATGCATTCATCACAGCCCTGCTGGAAAAGATATTGCTGAGGAAAATACAATAGTTCATATGGACCGAGGACTGCAGTAAGGTGTTGGAAACACTGAAATAAAGACTATAAAGTTCACTTATCCTGACATATCCTCATTGGGATAAAAATTTCCATGTTCACATTGATGCCTCAGGGATTTCTTTGGGAGGTGTGCTAGGGCAACTAGGGGAAACAAATGCAGACCATAGAATGTATTTTGCAAGCAGGAAGCTGTTGAAGGTAGAAAATAAATACACAAAAACTGAAAGGGAAGCTCTCGCAATTGTCTACTCCCTCCAGAATTTCTGCCACTACTTAGTTGGAGGTTCCTTCATATTCTTTACAGATCACTCCGTGTTAAAATACTTGGTGAATAAACCAGTCTTGGAAGGAAGAATTTGCAAATGGTTGTAACTATTCCAAGAGTTCACATTAAAATTTGTAGTAAAACCCCAGAGATTAAATGTGGGACCCAATCATCTATCTAGATTGGAGTCAGGAGAAAATGGAGATCCAATTGACGAACAATTGCCAGATGCATATCTATTTTGAATAGAGGTTATCCCAGATTATTTAGAACAAATAGAAACATTTTTGGCTTTAGGACAATGCCTGGAAGAATACAAAACAATACAAAGGAAAAATCTTATTGTTAGAGCAAATGATTACAAACTAATCGCAGGCTAGCTATACAAAATGGGGTTGGATCAGGTTCTGCAAAGATGTTTATTACACCATGAAATACCAGATATTCTATGGGAAGTCCACAACGGAGTCGTGAGAGGGCACATGGGAGCAAAGCCTACAGCAAGGAAAATATTACAGGGAGGATTATGGTGGCCCACAGTGCATAAGCGTGTCCAAGAGTATGTGAAAAAGTGTGACATATGTCAAAGAACAAGAAAACCTTCACATAGGGAAAATATACCTTTATAGCCCATTACATAAATACAAGTATTTGAAAAATGGGTAGTTGACTTCATAGGACCTATTGAACTGGTTGCACGCCGTTCCCAAGCAAGGTATATAATTACCGCAACCAAATATCTAACCAGGAGGGCAGAGGTTGCACCAGTAAAGGATTGTACAACAAACACAATAGCCATATTTGGTTTTGAAAATATCATTACAAGATTCAATTATCCAAGGAGTCTGACAAGCGATCGAGGCACACACTTCATCAATGCCACAGTCATATTGTTACTGCAAAAATTCATGATACAACATCATAAGAGAAGTCTATATCATTCATAGGAAAATGGAATTGTAGAGGAATTTAACAAAATCCTGGAAAAAGTTTTAACTAAAATTTGCATCACAAACCGAGATGGCTAGGATGATATAATACCGGCCATGTTATGGGCCTACAAGACCATGGTGAAGCGAATGCACAATCAGATGCCATTCCAGCTCATGTATGGGAAGGAAACAATTGTACTAGCTAATCCCCAGCTTATTTATTGCTACAAAAACTCAAATGTCTGAATCAGAATCAATCACAAGGCATCTCCAGGAACTACAGGAGTTGGACGAAGTAAGCTTTCTTGCAGACTTCCACCAATCACTTTAGAAGCAGCGACAAAAATCTTGGCATGATTTCCACATTAAGAAAAAGACATTCAATATTGGCGGCTGAGTACTACTCTATGACAAAACATTTCGGAAATTTCCAAGGAAACTTTAGATGCACTGGATGGGACCATTATATGTCATAGAAATATGGCCTTTAGGATTGGTAAATCTCGCACAACTGGATGGAGTAATATTGCCTATTTGGGTGAAAGGCGCAGACCTGAAACCTTACCACAATTGATGCAACTAAATTTTACTTTCAATAAGATTTCACACCCGAGAGAAGTCTGTAGGTTAGATAGTCAATAACTCTCTCGCACCCGAGATGAGTCTATAGGTTATAAAGTCAATAAATCTCTCGCAATCGAGGGATGTCAATTTTCAATAAACTAGAGAAGTCAATTTTGACATGTACAACAGGATGCCAATCATTGAATAACGTCTATGTCGCGATTATCCCACCACTACCCTATTGCGGCATGGGGACCACACCGCAACCAATTGTGGTCAGGGAGGGTTGCAGGTACTGTATGACCAAGCATGTTAACCACGATTCTGTCATAATTAACCATCATTTAGGTGTGAGTTTGTAGTGTCAGCAAAAAATTCAAAAATATTTTCCATAAATGGAAACACCACTCCGTAATAAAGTTTCCACATCATGCCATAATAATTAGACATCATGTCTGCTCAATTTCTGAGGGCACTTTCAGCAAATTCAGTGTCCACCTCATTCGAATAACCAACCACATGATTGTAGCCACAGAGGGAACATGGAAAAAATTAATTAGTTATCTAGTCACATCGACGCCCTTCATGCTAATATTCCTACTTAATCTGCATGGAGAAAAGAAAAATCAGAGTGCTGGAAAACAAAGAATTGCAAGAGGAGGAAACTAAAATAATGGTTAGCCATATCATCCTAGCAGAGTTTCAAAGGTGAAAACCAACAAGAATACCGGTTTATTACAGAAGAAATGACATGACGAAGATAGTGGTGTCAGTAGTTGAACAAGAGCGTGATGAGAGGATTCATAAACCGGATTTGTTGATAGGAAGGTATGATAATGAAACTCTAATAGACACAGATTTCACAGGTTCCTTCCAGTTTCCAACGTTGAAGAGGCAAGTATACACTAAGAATTATGTGAAGGAGGTGGCAGTGAAGCAACTTGGGTTCACCCGAACTTCAAGGGAATTCAAAAATCAATAGTTCCGCACTTGAGGAGCTTACTGGTATTTGATACAAAGGGAGCATCCATGCAGTGCACAAAGCTCCTAATCAACAGGATTCACAACGGGTCACTTTGGCTCAGGAAGGAGATTAAAATTCACGCATAAGTCATCCACATACTCATAGTGTTATCAGCGACAGGGAGCGACATAGCCACGACCTTCCATACTACCTCCAAAATAGTGAAGAAGGTGGGGGAATTAGACTAGTACAAGAAGTATGATACCAAGAGAGGAGGGAAGGGGGTGAAGATGGACCTCATAAACGTGCCCAATGTGAAAATTTCATGCTATTTGGTGGTAGGGAATACCATGAGGCACTATACAAAAGGGGAGTGACCCTGGACATGATTTTAGTTGCAGAGCATTGCGTGCAGGGAACACAACTCAATTGGTGCACATTCCTAATACAAGAGCTCTTTGAGGCTTGCGAGGATAACTTTAAAAGGGCCACGATTTATCTATGGATATCTAATAATGGCGTTGGTTATGTGGAAATGGTGTCTGCTGGGGAAGAGACCACTTATAGAGATAGGTGAAGATCAGCCACTGGACCTTAGATATACGCCATGGAGAGTCTCATGTGACCCCAGTAGTAAGGAAATAAATGAGGAAGCATTCACAGATTCATAGAGGATGTTGTTCAATTTCATTCAAACACATCAGTTAATTCCCAGAGCACTACTAGATGAGTACTCTACACATATATGTTTTTGGGTCTTGCATGGAAATACATGGATTAGACCCCACTATGTTGTAGCTGACACCTTCCAAAAAATACCATTGATATTCCAGCTGGCAGAGTAGGCTTTCCACACAGAAGTTATGTCTTGGTCGTGGGTTGTGGGGGAAATCTGATATAGGAAGCATAAGTATTATTTTGAGTTCATGGTTCTAGAGCCTCTGCCAGGAGAAACACCGACGAATATAGTTTATAAGATATCGTAGATTCAACTCCAGCCATTGCTCCAAAAGTTGGACACACAAGTGCAAGCCTTTAACAAATCCATGGTAATTATCGGAGTTGTAACCACTACCTTTACATTTTTTAATGAATTTCAAGAATTCAACATAGGGTTTCCTTCATTAATGAACCAAATCCTTACCACTCTTCCCTCCAACACCCTCAATTCACAGTCACAACTGAGCATCACCCCATTCCGAAAAACCAAGGAAACTAAACAACCCATCCCTGGGCCCAAGGGAAACCGGGCTAGGATTCTGAAACCCGACCAAGTGGAGGAAGGCTCCTTCCCATTGGGAGACCAGCAAGGAATCCCCTTGGGATTTATTGACATATTTGGTAGCATGCAAAGGTGATTTTATCCCCCACAATGCAGTTCCAGTCCATATCTGCATTATTTTAGTGAGTTGTTGCAGGGGTAAGTTCAGTGCTCCATTTGGAGTGCTTGATTTCCATTAAGGGATCAAACCTTCATTGAGAGAGTATTTTGGAGGATTTCTTTTAGATCTACATCAAATACAGCCACCTCCTTCTATGTGTTTCAGTTGCAGTGAATCTTCAGCCCTAGGGCTTTAGATCCACCATTAATATTTTGTGTATTTCTGGAAATCCTTCCTGGGTTGTCTTGGAAAAATGTATGGGAGCATAGATCTCAATTTTTGACCTTGTATGTGCATGATCTTATCAGATCCATTTATTTATATGTCCCAGCTGTAGTATTAGTCACTAAAACTGAACTGTGCTTGCTTCAGTACCTTTTATAGCAGTGTATTACATGTTTTGGGTGCATTTTGGCATTGGAAGGTCTCCATAATGGCCTCATGTTTTGATCTAATGTTTTATGGTCTATATTCATGTTAGAACGGGGCTCCCTAAGCTGCGCTTTTGGTATAATTTTGTAATATTTTGTTTTGCATAGGGTTTTTTGGGTGAGTCAAAGCCTCGATGTTTTGTAATGGATTAAAGGGTAAATCTAGGGTTTGAAAACCACGATTTGCGGACCATAGGATAACAAGGGATGCAATGATATAAATACTAGATAGTTGGGTCTAGGAAAAAATGAAGAAGCAATATTGATGCTACGTGTGATATATTGAGATATGTTTTGAGTAGTTTTGGGCAAGGACTCTTGCTCGCTATGTGCACGGAGATCCTCAGTCCTGCTATTTTTGGACCCCATTGGCTGTGTGCGCGGGCTGTGTTTTGGGTTGTAATTGGGTTTTTGGATGCTAATGAATACAAAATATATTCAAAGTATATTTCTGGTATCTAAATCGCTCATGTTTATAACTGAAGTGCATCTGTGATATTTATTTAGTTGTGAATGTATCTACAATCTGAGAATTAGCTGCATTTATAATGTTCTGTGATGGTATTTTCTGATGCACATGTGGATGCAAATGTATTGATTAGATATGTTAATGATAGTTTCTTTGATATAGTTATGCATTGATTATACTATTAAGGGCTTGTGGACAGACTCATTCTATGTGAAGATGATAAGTCTCAAACGTAGATTTGTCATAATTATCTACTCTCTTTCAGGGTGTGGAAGCTAGGTTCCAACACCGTCCCATACTACTTCGGGTGAGACCTTGGCCTACAAAAGTAGGTCATTGCCGAAAGGGCCAGTAGTATAGGGGTTTGTTGGCCAACCTTAACCTCTGAACCTTGGTCAGGACCCCCTCAAGCCAACAAATGGTTCCATTTCCTGGACCGGGAGAATTTTGAGAGAGAGCTTGAGTAATGCTACGAGGCCATTGGAAACCTGAGAAGTTGGAACATGAAGACTGGTTTGAAAAACAGATTTAGGAATTTTCTGTAAAGGAGAATTGCAGCATGAAGCTGATAGATGAGAAGTGGAAGAACAAGTACATATTCACCAAAGTCTATGAAATTTTCTTTTTAACCTTTGCGCATGAGCTGCAGGAGTTGTTGGCAAGGCTCATAGAATTCCAGATGTGTTGGAAGGACGATCAGGTTATGCAGCGGACACCGAAATTGACTCAACAGTTGGTAAAGACTAAAAATATGAGCACACGTATGGTAGATCATTGGGTGGATAGCATGCTGGGAGGGTTCGTAAGATAATTCGTAGTCGATCAGTTCGTATCCTATTCTGAGGCAGAGTGGAGGTTCTTCAGAGGTTTCCAGGGTAAGTTCTTGCGAACATTGCCATTGTTAATTAAAATATTATTTTGTGAAAAGGGAATTCTGTGCTGCCACACTAAATGAATGACCTCTGATTAGAGTGAGACTACAACACGAAGTGGGAAGTACTACCGAACCAACCGAGAAGGGGATAGATCCATCTATAGTCCACTAAGAGAATCGGCTGTGCATTCAAGAAATTGTCCCCCGGCCACACTGCCTTCAAGTCAGCATAAGGGTAAGAACTCCCCCACAGCTCTGCCACCACCAGAAGAGGATATGGCCACACACATGAAGCTACCCACCTTCAAGGGTGTAGGAGATGAAGATATGTAATGATTTTTGTTTGTAGCAGAATCAATATGGACTGCGCAGAATGTGTCTACCAATGCTGTAAAAAGAGTGCAGCTATCCCTCGCCTTTGAAGGAATGGCCTTGGACTGGTATATGGGGTACGTAGGCCAGCATACGGATCTGTCCATTCAAGAGATTAAGAAATCCTTAAAACAACAATTCTAGAAACCTAAGTCCTACTCGCAGGTATTAACTAACCTGAAAGACTTTAGACAGGGACCCACTGAGTCCACATGTGAGGCTGATAAATGGTTAAAGAAGGTTATCAGAGATGGGGAATTTCAGTATGATGATAGGCAGCACAAGGAATGGTTTATCGCTATGCTGCTACCTCACCTACGCGGACCTATGGGTTAGCAGGCAATTGAGATGCAAGAGAAAGCCTTGGATATTACTATGAAGCTAGAAGTTGCGCCAAGAGAATATGCCCAATTTGGGGTGTAGAAGATCTAGGGACAACTGGAGGAAATGCACCTTGAAATCCAGAATCTATGGAAAGAGTGAGGAAAGGAAGCTAGCCCAAACATATGGTGCATATGATGTAGGGTGTTCGGCCACACCAAGGACCAGTGTCCTCTGCTAGCGAATTACATGCAAGCTGGGAGGCCCAGCCCATTGTGTCCTAAAGAGGCTGTAGGACCAAGTGGTCTAAAGTTATGCTGTACTGGACTACATGATACCAACCACTACCCCCGTCTTGGTGCGTATGTTCCAGAATTGAAGAAACAATGGTGTCGATTCTGCTCATCTATGGGACATGATGAACATAACTGTTGGACCTATGAATTAATTGTAGACCAAGGAAACCTATACAGGGTACATGCTGACCCTTCTTCACCACTGTCTCCCTTAGGCAGAGGAGGCTCCCCAGCAAGAGGCATGGGAGGGGGAAGGGGGGGAGGCGCAAGTCGGGGAAGAGGGCAACTGATCTGCTACAACTATGGAGAAATAAGGCATTTCGCAAGGGACTGTCTGAATCCTGCACGACAATCTTGCCAATATTGTAGAAAATTGGATCACATGATTGAAGATTTCCCAGTACTAATAGCAAAAATGTAGGAAAAATAGCAGACACCAACGCAGGATGTGTAGAGGGTTAAGGCAGAACCACATGATGAAGGACCAAGTATTAATGTCATAACGTGTAGTGGAATGGCTACTGGAGGAGCTGAGGAGAAAGATGTGGCTGAAGCCCTTATCTGGAAAGCTACTATCAAATAGGAAAGCGTGGACCTACAGAAGGAGAAAGAAACCTTTATCGCAGCCCGCAAGGACTTTGCCAAGGATGAGGTATCTACCTCCATGGCTCCAACAAACCTAAGAGAGGACGACGAAGTTAGGCCATTCCTACAAGCATGTATGAAGCTGCTATGGAACCAGAAGGCAGTGGAAAATCTTCAAACACTAATAGACAGCTACACAGAAAGAAATGACCCTCCTACAAAGGTTAGAGATGTTCACAAACTGTACAAGCACAAGAAGCGCACTGGGCGGGAAATGCGGCTAACCATTAAGGGAATTTTGAGGTATAAAATGGGCCTCCTAAGAAAAATGTAAAACCAAAATAAAATTTATAAGAACCAATAGGATTCAAGATGATGATGTCAATCATGGCGGATGATTCACAATTTTTGGAGTAAAAAAGTTAAAATAATAAAAAATAATAAAATAATAAAACTGCTTTTTCAACTCGTATTTTGAACTTATCTCCCTAAGTTTTTACTCAAATTTTGAGTGGAAGTACTCGTTGGATGCAAAATTTAATTTCTCATCCAAGTAGTACCCATGTTGCATAATTTTGATGGACCCTCCTACACGAAAAATGAGAAATACATGAAAAAACGTGATTGCAATCACGTTTTTCATGTATTTCTCATTTTTTGTGTAGCAGGGTCCATCGAAAGTATGAAACATGGGTCCTCTTTGGATGAGAAATTAAATTTTTCATCCAATGAGTGTTTCCACTCGAAATTTGAGTAAAAACTTAAGGAGATAAGTTGAAAACACAAGTTGAAAAAATAGTTTTATTATTTTATTATTTTTTATTATTTTAACTTTTTTACTCCAAAAATTGTGAATCATCCGCCATGATTGACATCATACAGGATGTGACACCTGTCTTCTACAAAACTGGTAGTTTCGCATGCAAGATGCACGTTGGAGGGGTTTTGTGGAATGGAGCGCGAAATGAGATGCTAACCGTCCGATCTGGGGGGGCCAGATCCATGGCTGTAAGCGAGTGTGACAAATGGAGAGATGCGCGTTGATGGGGGGGTGGAGGCCAGGTGGCAAGCCAAGGTTGGGCGATGAATTTATGAGTGGAAGGTGGGGCTGGTGATGACGTGGGGTACTTTTGGGTGGAGGAAAAGCGGGAGGTGATGCGAGGATCGTTGATCGGGAAAGATCAAAAGCTCAGAATCGATGCGGGATTTGACATATAAGGGGGGAAATACAAAGGAACATGCCTTTTTGCAAGGGGTTCGGGTGTAGAAAACGGTAAGGGAAGGAGGCTTAAGGAACGGGGAAGGTAGGGTGTCATGGAAGAAAAAGGAACCGGGAGTGGAGAGATAAGGGGCTAAGGAGAAATGAAAAAATAAAAGGGGGTTATTTTATATGAGGGAAAAGGTTTAGATAATGAGCGGAGGAAGTATAAGAGAAGGGTGCCGACCATCAGATCTATGAGATGGATGGTCAGGATTAACTTCGGCGGATCAGTGATCAGCGAAGAAGAGGATCCGGGAAGGAAGTTTTTGGAACTGAGATGTGCCGATGGGAGAGGAAAATACGATGGATGGAGGACCGTCGGATCGGGATTGAGATCAACGGTGGAGATGCGATCGGAGCTTCGCATATCGGCTATCTAGGCAGGCGAGATGAGGAATTTTGGAAGGAGCGATTGCGATGCGCCGATGCGATGGAGGGGAGCGCAGACCATCCGATCCGAGAGAGATCAATGGTCGGGATCTTATTGGTAGGGGATTCCATCGGAGGGGGAGATCATCGGAATGGAATTGCGATGCACCGATGTGATGCACGATAGCCGTCAGATCTTGGGGAATGGACAACTATGATCTCATCGAAGGATCGGCCATTGGCAAGAAAAAGAAAATGGGAGCGGGAACTTGGAATTGCCGATGTGAAATGGCTGATGGACTTAGCGCTCGGTCACTGAGCATGGTCTTATGGTGGAAAAGGGCTTAGGCTCAAGCCAGTGGGGGCTTAAATGTACGCTTTATGAAAAAGTTGATTTTTAAGGCCGAAATGGGGTTTTATGAGGTTTTGCAGAGGTTCTGATAAGTTAGAAAAAGCGGTTTTAAACCTTATAAGAGGGATTTTACAAGGTTTAAAGGGATTTTTGAGGAAATGGTGGAATAATAAAGGGAAAAAAAGGGGATTTTAAGAGGGAAATGATGGAGAAGAGGTTTTTTGAAAATATTCCTTGTATATCAGCAAGATTCTTTGAGGGTTTTGAGTGAAGAGATCAAATAAGTGGATTTTTGAAGGATAAGGAACACAGTAGAGGCTTCAAGAAGTCACAGATTTTGCATGAAATTTGTTTATTGAAGACTAAAGACCTGTTTTAGCCAACTTTGCATATGTCAAAATTATGGATGGCTAACAGTGGCTCCACTTGGGGATGGAAGCACCTTGGAGGTGTCAAGAACCTCAGAAATTTATCTCTGGAATGTAGATCAATGTCCTGCACTTTGACAATCCTCTTTCTTCTTTGATCATGCTACTTGAAAATATGATCAATCATTACATCATAACAAATCAATTTTCCCCAAACATCTACCTACACAACTTACTTTCCTAACATTTTTTCTTCATAAGGTGCACTTGGACTTGCAAACCCTTTGACATCAAAATTTTATTCTTTTATTGAAAACAAGAAAACTATTCTAAATCTACCCTTATAACTTCCATGGTCCAGAATAAACAGTTGGACTCAAAAATTCTCTACCTAATCTACTATCTGCCAGGATTAAGCTGTCCGACAGATTTCATTCTCTACATTCTAAAACAGAAATTGAAAACACAGCCAAACCAGGATTAAGTTATCTGATTTGCTGTGATGGCTATGACATTGAAAACAAACTGCACATAGACCTTTATTTGCAAAAAGTAAAACAAAACTCGGAAGGCTTAAGATCTAAAATCAATGAGAGTCCTTCCTTCTTTCTTTCAGCTCTGGTTTTGATATTTTTAGAGTTGTCTTCTTCTTCTTTAGCTGGTTCAAGTTTTCAACATGTTAGAACTAGTCTTCTTTGTATCTTTCTTTGGCTCAGGTTTTGAGCTTGTTAGAGCCATATTTCTTTTGATTCTTTGGTTCAGATTTCGATCATGCTTGAACCATTCTTTTCTATCCTAATCTAGTCTACTGCTAAGCCAAGATTAAATTGTTTGGCTAATCTGATTCACTAACCTATCAGCAGTAAATTGAAATATATCTAGTCATGATTAGGCTGTATGACTAAATAGTAGCGTTCTTTCAAGTAGTGGAATTTAGGCTTGCACACTTTCAGATTTTTATTTTATTTTTTGGTATGGGGTTGTACCTTTCTTCTTTTCCTAATCTACCCTCTTTTCTCTTTTCTATTGTTTTTGTATTTTTCAAATTTTCTTCCAAAGAAACAAACAAAAAACTAACCAAATGTTCACATGGTATGCTTTATTGACATTCCTACCTACCCTTATCTAACTTGGAAATCTCTGTTGTGTTATATGATACAATAGTGCTAGTGTAGCCAGTTAAGCAGTAACAAAAAAGGGTAGGAAACCTGACTGCTTGTCAGAGATAACCATAGGGTACTTTGAATGTGGGTCTTCAAAACTAAGGCCACCACCAGTGGTGACCACTCCTGATGTATCTGGCTCTTGCAAAGGATCAATGCTTGGGAACTTGAGTCCATCAGAACCCCCATGTATTCTAATATAGGATCAACAAAAATCTGATGTTGACTTTATTCTTCTGGGCCTCCCATGATTGATTGATTGTCTGCACCCCAGACAGCTTGGTTCACTACATCTCTAGTGTATTCCTTGAAATCACCACCATCTTTTTCCTGCACATCAATAAGCAGTGAAATTTATTCTTACTTAGGGGGAGGGATACTTTCCAAAAATGCTCTAGGGTCCTTGAATTGGTATGATTGTTCTTGTGAATTCAACATTTCAATCTCAGTTTCATACCTTTCAACCACCAAGTCTAGGAATTTTTTCTTAAGCTCAGGTTTAGCATTGAATTTTGAGCTGAGAAGGATAACCTTTGGAAGGTCCTCACATTCAAGTTCTTCCAGGTCACTTGATATTATATAACAAAACTCTGCTATGAGATTTGACTGCATTTTTGCAAATTGTTCAGAGTCCTCTATTAGTGGAGTGATTTGGTCTTTGCTATGTTAGGATGTGGAGTGGCCACTATGTTGATTTTAGACCGACAGAAAATAAAATTTAGCTAGATATGACAATATTTTAGAGGCAAACTAGTCTTTAACAAAGAAAAATTAATCCTCAAAGTTTCCTAATCATGGGTGTGCACGATGTTTTAATGGTAGTGTGGGCTGTCCTAGTGGAGTCTTTGTGAAACCAGGGGTAATCAACATGTCTACTGATCACCAGTGGAGTCTTTTGGTCTTTTAGGAGTTGTGGAATCGCCAGGTGCATGATTTCAAATGTTTTAAGATGAGTTGTTGTCCACCATCAGTAATTAACTACCAATCTAAGGCTGTTGTGGGTCTTCTGAGCTCCTAAGGATGTCTAAGATGCAATTCACTCAGAAGTTCCCTAGTGGAGTCACCATTATGTTGGGGTCCTGTGATTTGGCATATTAGCATACCAAATGACAAGTCAACATCAGAACCGCTTTGGAATCCTAGGATCTAGCCCTCTTGGATTCGGAGAGGGATCTCTTCATATGTGTTTTAGAATGATATAATTTAAAGCTTATGATATGATGTTAGGCTAGTTATGAAGTACAAGGGGTTTGTTTGTTTGTCATAAAAGGGATTACTTACACAACAACTATTCAAGGGTTTTCATAGGGCAAGTCATCTATATCAGAAGATCTTTTAAGTTGAGTTTGTGGTATGAAACATTAAGAAGTGTGGTTAAAGAAGCAAACATATAAGAAGACAAAGGGCAACCTAAGATCAGGTAAGGACTTTTAACCTATCCTGCTTTTGACATGCTCTCAAAGGAAAAACATTTAAGATAACATAAAAAATATCCTAAGATCAAGTAAGGACTTTTAACCTATATTTCTTTCGGCATACTCTTAAGGGAAATCTTCAAAACAATTGTTTAAGACTAACAAGGGATAGGGCTAACCATAAACTCCCTTAATCAGGACTCTAATTATCATGCAGTGAAAATATCATTCAAGAATAACATCTCAAGTTCTACTCAGCAAGACATGGGCTCACCAACATTCCTTGATTGGTTATACTCTATTGAAATCATTCCCAAACACACATTTAGAAGAAAACATAAAGATAAAGCTTATCAATCAGAATTAGGGTCCTTTTAGAAGTAAATCCTAATCTATACTTGTTGTTCTTTATCAGAGAATATGAACACAGTGGAAACATAAGGAGAATAAAAATTACATTGATAATACATCACCAATGATTTAGATTAGGATCTAGTGAACTTTCTTGTGTATTTGATGTGCAAAACCAGTTACATACTTTAATTCTAATGGCTTTCTACAGTCCAATTCTTCTCTTCCCAGCCTACTATATTACAAGTACTTAGCAACTCTTACTCAATAACAACTCAAAAAATTAACAATTTTCCAACCCTTTACAATGATTTTTCTATGAATACATATAGGTGCAAAGAGGAAGAGTGTTGTAGAAATGGTAATGAATATTAATTAAGACAGAGTGGGAGAAGTATTCGAATGCCCATTCTTCTTAATAATCATAGCAATAACTGTTTGTACCACTTCAGTTGCTTTTAGTTGAATCAGAAACCAATTAGCAGGCTGTAAATAACTATGAGGTCTGTCCTTTGAAGCTAAATTGGTCTGAAGTACCCTGTTTGACCTCTAGGACAAGCAAACTGTCATTTTTGGGTTTTGTAGCCCCATGTCTGCTTAATAACTGTTTTGACAGTTTTAAAGGGGGTTTTTCAATAGAATGGCTGTCAAAGTCTCTTTGAAAGGAAAGTAGGCCACAGGTGGAATTTTGGTCCTTTGGTGGAGTAAATAACTTTTGTAGTTGTGGCATTCGAGACTACTTTTGGTCTAATTTCCCTTGTTTTAACAATAAATGGTGTCTATAGGCCTTTAAATTTGATTTATATTTGATATTCTTGTTGTGGCATTCAAGACTACTTTTGGTCTAATTTCCCTTGTTTTAACAATAAATGGTGTCTATAGGCCTTTAACTCTAATTTATCTTTCATATTCTTGTCTTACTGATTTGTAACTGATTTAATTATTTTATCCTTTATCCTCCTCCTTCAGCTATGATTAAATACTTTTCTCCTTTGTTCTTCGTTTCTCCACCGATTTATTGATTTTTGTTTTGTCGTGTGCAAGGGTTTTATGGTTCAATTAGTGGTCATGAGACACTGAAAAAACCTTTAAATCGAGCCCTGAATCCCTTTTCTGCTTATTTGGTCTCAAAGATCATCATCCTAAGACCTTCCATTGAATTGGACTGTGGGATGGCATTTTAGATTCAACTGCCCTTAAAACCTGCAAAACAAACAAACTAGTTATAAAATCCTATGTTTCTTTGGTTTAACTGCGAACAAAGGGTTTTGGTGGAGGTTATGGAGCAGTGAGGAGGCAAGGTGAATGCAGCAGGGAAGGGTTTAATTATGGCGGGGACAAACCAGGGTTCAAATTTAAATATGGCGCGAAGATTTGGAAAGGCGATATTGGAAAACCAAAAGTGGTTTTCACGCGAGGGTCAAGTAGTTTGTGGTTTTTCCTCGGGGGAACGCGATACCATACAAGATGTGACACCTATCCTCTAAAAAACCGACAGTTTCATGTGAAAGATGCACGTTGGAGGGGTTTGGTGGAATGGAGTGCGAAACATGATGCTAACCGTCCAATATGGGGGGGCCAGATCCACGGTTGTAAGCGAGCGCAACAAATGGAGAGATGCGCAATGATGGGGGGGTGGATGCCAGTTGGAAAGCCAAGATTGGGCGATGAATTTGTAAGTGGAAGGTGGGGCCGGTGATGACGTGGGGTAATGTTGGGTGGAGGAAACTCGGGAAGTGATGCAAGGATCGTTGATCAGGAAATATAAACGGCTCAGAATCGATGCGAGATTTGACATATATGGGGGGGAATACAAAGGAACACACCTTTTTTCAAGGGGCGTGGGAGTAGAAAATGGTAAGGGAAGGAGGCTTAAGGAATGGGGAAGGTAGGGTCTCATGGAAGAAAAAAGAACCGAGAGCGGAGAGATAAGGGGCCAAGGAGAAATGAAAAAATAAAAAGGGGGTTAGTTTATATGGGGGAAAAGGCTAAGATAATGAGCGGAGGAAGTATAAGAGAAGGGCACCGACCGTCAGATCTATGAGATGGATAGTCAGGATTAACTTTGGCTGATCGATGATCAGGGGAGAAGAGGATCCACGAAGGAGGTTTTTGGAACTACGATGTGCCGATGGGAGAGGAAAATGCGATGGATGGAGGAACGCCAGATCGAGATCAAGATCTATGGTGGAGACACGATCGGAGCTTCTCATATCAGTGATCCAGGCAGGCAAGATGAGGAATTGTGGAAGGAGCGATTACGATGCGCCGATGAGATGGAGGGGAGTGCATACCATCCGATCTGAGAGAGATCAATGGTCGGGATCTTATCGACAGGGGATTCCATCGGAGGGGGAGATCATTGGCATGTAATTGTGGTGCACCGATGCGATGTGTGATAGCCATCAGATCTTGGGAAATGGAAAGCTGCGATCTCATCAGAGGATCGACCATTGGTGAGAAAAAGAAAATGGGAGCGGGAACTTGGAATCGCCGATGTGCGATGGCCGATGGACTTAGCACTCGGTCACAGAGCCCGGTCTTATGGTGGAAAAAGGGCTCAGGCTCAAGCCAGTGGGGGCTTAAAGGTCCGCTTTATGAAAAAGTGGATTTTTAAGCCGAAATGGGGTTTTATGAGGTTTTTCAAAGGTTCCGATAAGTTAGAAAAAGCATTTTTAAACCTTATAAGAGGAATTTTACAAGGTTTAAAGGGATTTTTGAGGAAATGGAGGAATAATAAAGGGAAAAAAGGGGATTTTAGGAGGGAGATGATGGAGAAGAGGTTTTTTGAAAACAGTCCTTGTATATTAGTAAGCTTCTTTGAGAATTTTTGAGTGAAGAGATCAAATAAGTGGATATTTGAAGGATAAGGAAGGATAAGGAACACAATAGAGGCTTCAAGAAGTCACAGATTTTGCATGAATTTTGTTTCTTGAAGACTAAAGACCTGTTTTAGCCATCTTTGAATATGTCAAAATTATGGATGGCTAACACCTCCCCTCGAAATGTGAAATCCTCGTGAATGGTACCTCAGGCACGTTTGCCTAACCCATCAAAGAGACCTCTATCCACTCAGGAAGAGGTCCAGATTACTGAACCAATAACCTCACAGGACCTCGGTGCGCATGCCCAATAATCATGATGGTATGCACACTTATCTGCAGATGCCTCTGATTCCAGGTGAGGTCCCCATAATTGGTGAATCCTTTGGAAAGCTCCATTTGATAAAATTCGACAATCATGACCTGGCCAACCTGGAGGCCTTCCCAGAATTGGCACCATAATTATATCGGGAAAGGGTATTGGAGGATGACATGGTGAAGGTAGTCCCCATGCCATGGGAAAGTGGATTGGATGGTTTTAGGTTATTAAACCTGCTGTAGATGCCTCACTTTGGCCACTACAATATCACCGACCGAATTGTGTGACAACTACTAGCTCTGGTCCATGACGGCTACTTTTGGATCCAGGACCGCATTCCCATTAATGCAACACTCATTCACCGTATTACTGGTTTTCCCATGAAGGGACTGAATCCAATGGAGTGCGTCGATAAGAAATATGAGCAACATATCACTGATAAGGTGTGCGACGACTACCACATTGAATGAAATACTATTATACTAGGGGGTTCATGATTAGTACTATTAGCGACCTCAGTGCACACATGGGCACCTTGTTGTTAGCATCCAAAATGATGCACAAATGCTAGGTTGCCACAGTCCCCGCATATGTAATTCAGTTGGCTGACCGCTACGAAAGAGAGGTCTGCTTCAACTAGTCGTAGTTCTTGTGTAATGAATTTCGAGAGAACGTGTGTGAGGACCAAGATCATGGAAGGGCATTCTGCTACTCCTGGTTGATGCTCCTCATCAAGTTGGTCACCTGGGAAGCCTCAGAAGACTCGGTCCTCTCGGAGCTTGAGCTGGATATGTGCAAAGGGGTGCGGTATCAGAATCTATGGGATTCAAAGGATGAGCAGCGCATTGAGGGTAATAATGTCTTCTAGGTCCTATTTGGAGTGGGCTCGTAGCAGTAATCCACTCCCAGTTGCACTTGTCACCAGCAATCTATGACAAGTATAAGAGCATCGCGGCATTCCAGGTCATGATGCAAAATGTACAGATCTGGGGCCATAAGGATCTAGCATGGGTATCATTGCCATATATGGTCGTTGACGAGGAAATCGACTGACACATTGGTACTTTGCCTCCACACTGGAAAATGGGCTTCAAATCAGGTACACAGGACATTGTAGGTATGAGTGCCAAGAATACCACCCTGCCAGATGCCACCAATGAGACAGAAGGACATGGCAAGGACGTTGAAAAGGGTGTGGAGAAGGTGTCACAGTAGGATCTGGGCACGGAGGGCCTGGATGTGTAGGTTACCGACTCCCTGCGTGGTACGAAATGGACTGAAAACCCTCTTAAAGGCCAATGAAAGAAATGACGATCTACAAGGCTGAGTCAGGAGACTAAAGTAACTATAACAGAGGAAGATCTGGAGAAGATCACAGACGCGGTCACCCTCGCCTTAGAAGATAAATAGTTAGCTTTGGAAGAGCAGGAGAAGGCCATGTTCGCTACACTCTAGTTTGAGCTCCGATCTCTGCAGCTCAAAACCGACACCCTGCAGATAAGCATGATTCAGATAAGGACACCCCCAGAAACCAGTAGTGAATTGATCATCACAATGGAAATCCGCCTCTGCCCCCTGCCAGGCACAACATTCGTCTTGAGCCCACCTTCCCTAGGAGTTTAAGTCTAGGCCTGCACAGAGGTACAATTGGATTTGGCCTGACTTCCGCATGAACCACTGTAGGTACTCCATGCATCCCTTTTCAATGAGATTAAACAAAAAGACTGTCGGGTGCACCAACAACTAAGTATAGCTGAGCAGATGATCGTGGAGAAAACTGCCGAGGTGTCCCAGGTGCAGGATACATGCACCCTCGTCGCCACACAACAGACTGAGTTGGAACACCTAAACAATAGGCTATACGTAGATGTAACTAAGGATATCCTGGCTTTTGCTACCCCCTAGGAAAATATTGAGGGGCTTTTTGTAGCACTAAGGGCGTCTAGTACTGAAATTCAGACTGTCAAGATAGAGATGGAACAATATATTGCTGCATTATAGGCCAAATTGCAGCCAGAAACTCCACTTGAGGTAAGAGCTTAGCGAGCCGCGCTAGTCACAGAGGCCACCAATACTATTACATCTTGGATTTATCAGTGCACAGAGGTCTTAGAGACAGTTATGCAGTTGTAGTTTAAGGTGCAACGCGATCCTCTTATGCGTGATTTTACTCAAGAGCTACGCCAGAAGGAGGAAGAGTTTGAACAACTCGAAGCTACTATGTCCACATTGATTCCAGCTTAATGTCTGGCAAGAATGAATACCAGCCACACACTTAGAGATGACATTGAAGAGCTTCTCCACAAAAATAAGGTTCTTAGTTACCACCTCAAGCCTTGGGCCGATGAAGCCCTCAAGCTATCTTAGGAAGTGGATCTCGCCATTAAAAAACTGAACCAGACATTGGTAAGTGTCATGGTTGCTACTGAAGGCCCAACTTTACAGAAGTTTGTGGATATTACACAGAACGCTACTACGCAGAGCGAAGGACTGATGCTCCCGTTGGTCGATGCGATCAAGCAGATTTAGGAAAAGATGCAAACCCCACAGCCACTGTGACTCAGGATGAGTCACAAGATTGTGTTGGGGGCCTATTGGAACGAGGCTCCCTAAGCTGCATTTTTTGGTATAATTTTTTAATAGTTGGTTTTGCATAGGGGTATTTTGGGCGGGTCAAAGCCCTGATTTTTTGTAATGGGTTAAAGGGTAAATCTAGGGTCCAAAAACCATAGTTTGTGGACCATAGGATAGCAAGGGCTGCGATGATATAAATAGATAGATAGTTGGGTCTAGAAAAAACTGAAGAAGCAAGATTGATGCTACGTGCGATCTATTGAGATCTGTTTTGAGTAGTTTTGGGTAAGGACTCCTGTTGGCTGTGTGCACGGAGATCCTCAGTCCTGATGTGTCTGTGGGCTGTGTTTTGAGTTGTAATTGGGTTTTTGGATGCTAATGAATGTGGAATATATTTGAAGTATCTTTTTGGTATCTGAATCACTCGTGTTTATTACTGAAGTGCATCTATGATATTTATTTAGCTGTGAATGTATCTGCGATCTAAGAATTCACTGCATTTATAATGTTCTATGATAGTATTTGTTGTTGTGCATGTGGATGCGAATGTATTGATTATATTTTTTAATTATAGTAGCTTTGATATGGATATGTACTTATTATAGTATTATGGGCTTGAAAACAGACTCATTTTGCGCGAACCTGATAAGTCTCAAATGTAGATCTGCCTTAATTACCTACTCTCTCTCAGGGTGCAGAAACCTGGTTCCAACACCCTCCCATACTACTTCATATGAGACCTTGGCCTGTGAAACTAGGTCATTGCCGAAAGGGCCAGTAGTATAGGGGTTTTTTTCCCAACCTTAACGTCCGAACTTGGGTTAGGACCCCTCAAGCGAAAAATTCTCGCCTTTCCCATTTGGGAATACTACAGTGGTATCAGAGCACAATCTTGTCACATCTTGTGAAGACATTGCACCTATGTTATCAGAAGAAGAAGAATCTTCCCACATAAAAGAGAAGGCTTATAGAAGAGATAAATGCAACTCTCCATTATTTATAGGAATGGAGGGAAAGCAGTTTTCAGAGATTCTTCTCCAAACTATGCATGAGCATAAAAGAGAAATCAAGGGAATGAGGAGGGAAAAACATGAAGATCCCACAAGAAGATTTGCACATGAAGAAAGCTCCAATTATTCATATTATGGGTGTGATTTCAGCCACACAATTAGATCTGCAACGTGGTACCATGCCTAAGTTCTTGGAAAGAGAAGAAGAAGAAGGAGAAATACCAAAGGAGGAGATGCTTGGTGACTATCTCCAAGAATATGAATATCTGTCTAGAAGAATGATGGAGCATGCAAGCTTCCAAGGGTTTTGTCAAAGCAAAGAAGATAGAAGACCCAGTAGCTACAATAAAATAAGAGGGTGCATGCAACACACTTTGGGCAGATTCTTTCTACCTACTTTTGATGGGTCACCCAAGTGTATAACTAAGGCTTGGGTAAAGAAGTTAGACAAATATTTTCAGCTGCATCAAGTTTCAAAAGAGGAAGCCATTATAGTAGCAGTGCTACATCTTGAAGGTAAGGCTTATGCCTAGTGGTTATTTGAATCTTCTTTATTGAATAATGAAAATATATATACTTATGGAAAGTTTACTAGGAGGTTAGTGAAAATATTTGATTTGAAACAATCTAAAACTTCCTTGGGAGAGAAAACCAAGCCCACGAAATTAGAACCTTTGCATGAGTTGGAAGGATCCATGAAACCAACTCCATTTCATAACATTGTTGAGGGGTTTAAAGATCTACAACATACTTTTCCTCGGAAAAAAGGCCCACTTCAGCAAGAACTTTCTTCTCAAGAAGAAGACATGATGATTCCACCTTTAAGAGAGAATCAAGCCAAAGGATCTCTTAATGATGAGGTATTCTCCCATGATGAGGAGAAGGAAGAGGAAGAGCTAGAAAGAGCCTCCAACATTGTGACAACAAGAGGAGATTCACCACTATTTGGAGATGGAGATGAAGAAATTGCTTCAACTAGAGGAGCTCTTGTATCATTGCAAGAAGTTCCAAAGGATCTTTCATATGAATATCATGAGCATCATGTGTCTATGTTGATAGGAAATGAGACAAAGCAATGGAGGAAGTGTGTTCCAAAATTGAATACAGTCTTGGGGACACAAACTATGATAGATCAGTCCTTTGTGATCAAGACTTTTGACACCAATGGGATGTTGGGTGTACATGGGTTGATTACATATAAAGAAGACACCTTAGACTGTGAGAACTTGCAGAAGGTAGGAGAAGATGAGAAGGAGGACCAACATCCAGTGATTGGAAACATACACCCCCTGTTGGCAATATGATGTAATGTGTTGTCCTTGATGGAAACCTACTTGATGAAGTTGTCCTTGTTGGAAACGTACTTGATGAGTTGCCTATGATAAGCAACCTATGTGTTAAAGATGTAAGAATGATGTATCTACAGATCAGTTCAGATGTGATAGAGAAAATAATTCCAGTAAGTGTCAGAGAAATGATAAATATAATATGTCACAATGTATACGCGGGTTTGTAAAGGTTAATTCGCATATGTAATGCGGATAAGTATGTCCCAAGACGTGTATGCCTATTTTCTCTCTAAAATTGTGATACCAAGGGGCATTACCATGTTATTAGCCCACAATATTGAGAGTGGTATTGTCTATTTGATTCCATCCAAGAATACCATCAGAAGTTGTGTGGTTTTGGCTCATGGTATTGAGAAAGGATAAAACTATATAAGGATAAGAATATCATAGGGAAAGAGTGTGCATGTGTCTGGGTATTGAATGGATACTTCACTCTGAAGTATATTTGCATGGCATGGGTAATAGTTCATTAAGAGATCTGAATAAATAATGCACCTATGAATATAATGATGGATGAAGATCTCTTGACCTGAAATGACTATGTATCTTCTAGATCTGTTTATGGAATGTTTAGATATGAGATGAGGCGAAATATTTTCTAGAGTAAAGGGTAAGATCTGAGCTATTTATCTATTCTAAAGAGTTGCACAGCCCTGCAATGTTTGTAGATCTATACGCAGGTTCGTGGCAGAGAAAGCGCGTATATATGCGGGTTGGTTTTAGCAAAAGAAAGTATGGAATATAAGGTCAGTCCTGAAATGTTTGCAGATGTATACGCAGGTTTGTCTATGTGAAAGTGCGTATATATGCGGGTTCGGTGAAGTAAAAGCGCATATGGAATCTAGGGTTTTACTGAAGTATGCAGAAGGAAATATATAATCTATTTTGCTATATTACTCTTGTCTGTCAATGATATATTCATACAGATCTGAGTTGTTTGAATACTGATTACACTGCTAGTTGATTATGATTGAAGATTAGTTGTTGGTTGATTGGTTGATGATTCAATGAATGAATTGAATGGGTTATAAATTTTCAGTTTGATGTATGTTCTTTGAGCTTAAATGTATGGAGTGGGTCCGGTCTGAAAATCTGATGAAAAGAGGCCTACAAGTTGTGTTGTGTGGAAGCTGTTGGATCCAGTATGAAAATTGATGAAACGTGGTCCATGGTGGTGTTGAGGGTCAAAACCTTTAGTGAGGGGGTTGTAGCTCTCTTCCAGTGGTAGTTGGTAAATGAGATCAGGGGGTAGTAGATCCCTTCGAGGAGTGGCTGGTAAACGAGATCAGGGGGTATTAGCCCTCTTCTAGGAGAGTCTGGTAAACAAGATCAGGGGGTTGGAGCTCCCTTCCAATAGTAGCTGGAGAATGAGAGAAGGTTGCAACCTTCTGCAGGTGGGTGCCTGCGTGCTGGTTTGAGTCTGCGCCAATACATTTTTGTAAGAAGTTTTCTTTATAATAAATATTGAAGACAGAGACGATGGCAGCGGTATTTTTCTCCCAAATTGGGTTTCCACCTTAATTCCTGGTGTTCATGTGCGTTTCTTATGTGTGATGATTTATTTTGGTCTTACTGCACATGGTTAATGCTTACTAAACATTTGATGAATAAATAATGCACTGATCTAAGTAAAGAATTATCTGCATATTAAGAACTCTGGACATACGCAAGTTTTCTTAAAGATATCCGTGTATATACGTGAGTTGGGTTAATTAAAGTCACGTATAGAATTCTTTAAGGAAAAAGTAAAAGTTTTGAGTAAGCTCTAAATACTGATGCACCCCCCCTCTCATTATTTTTCCCAACAATTGGGATCAGAGCAGGTCCTTCTAAAGGAGCTTGATTGCTTCAAGGAGATCTATCACAATGGGAAGGAAGCAAAAGAAGAAGGCTACTCAAAGAAAGAAGATATATCAGAAAACATGTACAACAGAACATGAAGAAGATGAAATAGCTCTTGATTGTTGTTCTTGTGATTCACTTTCTTTTGCATGCAATGTTGAAGATAGTGAAAACCAAAGTGAAAGTAATGTTATGGATCTAGAAGCAGTAATTGCAAATCTAAAGATTAAAGTTTAAGCTCAACAAATATTATTTAATGAGGGAATCTATCTACAAAGATATGATCTCTAGAATGAATGGAAATATAAACAAGAATCAAAGGTTGTACGATGAAGTAACCAATCACAGTAAAGGGCTTGAAGCAGAAATCATCTCTCTCAAATTAGATCTCGAAAACATCAAATAAGAAGAATGGAGAACTTCTACAATCATTTGAAGAAGAAGGACTTGAAGCAGAAATCATCTCGCTCAAAGTAGATCTACAAACATCAAATAAGAAGAATGAAGAACTTCTACAATCATTTGAAGAACAAGAAAATGGGTTGAAAGAAGAGATTCTAAAATTGAATGAACAAGTAGAAGAAGGAAGCAGGGTCGAAGAAAGTATGAAGAATCAATGCCAAAAATTGGAGGTTGAGGTAAACATTTTAAAAGGTAAATTAGAAGAAAAGGATAAAATCTTGAGGTTTCAAGATAGTACTAAGATTCTGGATAATATTCCTAGTAGTCAAAGGTCTCCCTCCATTAAATTTGGTCTTGGTTTTCATGAAACTGTGAAAGGAGAATCTAGTTCACAAGACAAAGCCAAAGATTCAAAGGATATCAATGCAAAACTTGAAGTGTTTAAAGAGACAAAAGGGCAACCAACAATTGGTATCATGAATTCTCAAAGGAAATCATTTGCTCCTAAATATAGAAGTATCAATAATGTTGAATTCTTTATATGTCATAATTATGGACATGTTGTAGCCAAGTGCAGAAGAAAATTATTTCGGTCAAAGAGAGATAGACACTACATAGAAAGACAGTAAGCTCCCAGGTACTCAGGTTTCTTTAAGGGATATTTTTTTTCATGCAGCAATTTTGGTCATAAAGTAGTTAAGTGCAATAGAAGAAAGATTAGAAAACCATATTATGCTCCGTATGCTCCCTTTTCTGGTCACATAAGGTGTTATGCTTGTAACAAGTATGGGCATGTAGAAAAATAATGCAGATTAATAAACACATTTGAGAAATTGAAGAATTTCCAGAAAAGCTGGAAAAAGAAGAAGCCCTAGTAAAAAAACGTCAGGAATATTGACCCTATTGCAGTCATCCACTTCTAAAGTTTACTTCTCATAATGACTACAGGAGTGAGGTGAGATACATTAGAGGAACTAGTAATGTATCATCACAGGGGGAGAAATATATGGTGATTCCTATGGTTGGTTTGGTAATTATGGTTATGTTGATTTCTAATAGTGCATCTGATGTGAAGAAGACAGGTACAAGTGGTATAAGTTCAGGAGGAGATGGAGTTGTGATTTTTCTATACTTCACTTTCTATACACGGGTTTCATGAACTAAAGCCGCGTATACACATGAGTTCCATTGGAGAAAGTAGCGTATGTTTTCTGATAAGAAAAATAATGAGATAGCTCAAGAATAGGAGCACAATTTCAAGGGGAGCATTAGCCTTGCTGAGAGTAATGCATTGTTGGCATTATGATGGTTCTGAAATATGATCTCTCTCTTGAGGTATTTTTGGTTTTGGTTATAAAAATTCATATATGTAATTTGATGAAAAGGTTATGTTGATACCTATGATGTAAAATTTTCATATTAAGTCATGTAAGGACTTGTTTGTAAACCCACTTGATTGGGTAGTTGATTCAAAATTTGTGAACCCACTTGGTTGGGTACTTGAGTCAAATATGTAAATCCACTAGGTTGGATAATTGATGTAAGTATGAGTCATTGGTGATAGGAATGGTCATACTTGTTTGAGTTATATAGTCATGTACTTCATTGAAAAATATGTCTAAATATTTAGCATGAACTCAGGGAAAGCAAGGTAAATTAAATGCACTTCAGATCTACAGAACTCATCTTTCTACAAGGGAAGAGAAACCTTGTTTTGTTTTTGATTCGCCCTTTGCTATTGATGTCAAAGGGGGAGAGTATCATGGTGTTTGAATAATGGTTATGCTTAATGTATCTATCTGTTGTGGTGATCAAACACCATCGTGGTTGCCATCAAGTCCAAAGGGGGAGATTGTTGGCAATATGATGTAATGTGTTGTCGTTGATGGAAACCTACTTGATGAAGTTGTCCTTGATGGAAACCTAATTGATGAGTTGCCTATGATAAGCAACCTATGTGTTAAATATGTAATAATGATGTATCTACAGATTAGTTCAGATGTGATAGAGAAAAGAATTCCAGCAAGTGTCAGAGAAATGATAAATATAACATGTCACAATGTATACATGGGTTTGTAAAGGTCAAGTCGCGTATGTACACGGATAAGTATGTCCCAAGTCACGTATGCCTATTTGCGCTCTAAAAATATGATGCCAAGGGGCATTACCATGGTATTATCCCATAGTATTGAACGTGGTATTGTCTATTTGATTCCGTCCAAGAATACCATTGGAAGTTGTGTGGTTTTGGCTCATGGTATTGATAAAGGCTAAAAATATATAAGGAGAAGAAGATCATAGGGAAAGAGTGTGCATGTGTTTGGGTATTGAATGAATACTTCACTCTGAAGTATATCTTCATGGAATGGGTAACAGTTCATTAATAGATCTGAATAAATAATGCACCTATGAATATAATGATGGATGAAGATCTCTTGACCTGAAATGACTATGTATCTTCTAGATATGTTTATGGAATGTTTAGATCAAAGATGAGGCGAAATATTTTCTAGAGTGAAGGGTAAGATCTGAGCTATTTATCTGTTTTGAAGAGTTGCGCAACCCTACAATGTTTGCAGATCTATATGCAGGTTCGTGGCAGAGAAAGCGCATATATACGCGGGTTGGCTTCAACAAAAGCGCGTATGGAATATAAGGTCAGTCCTGAAATGTTTGCAGATATATACACAGGTTTGTCTATGTGAAAGCACATGTATACACTGTTTCAGTGAAGTAAAATCGCGTATGGAATCTAGGGTTTTACTGAAGTATGCAGAAGGAAATTTCTGATCTGTTTTGTTGTATTACTATTGTCTGTCAATGATATATTCATACAGATATGAGTTGTTTGAATAATGATTATACTACTAGTTGATTATGATTAAAGATCGGTTGTTGGTTGATTGGTTGATGATTCAATGAATGAATTGAATGGGTTATAATGTTTCAGTTTGATGTATGTTCTTTGAGCTTAAATGTATGGAGTGGGTCTAGTATGAAAATCTAATGAAAAGAGGCCTACAAGTTGTGTTGTGTGGAAGTTGTTGGATCCAATATGAAAATTTATGAAACGTGGTCCATGGTGGTGGTGAGGGTCGAAGCCTTCAGTGAGGGGGTTGCAACTCTCTTCTAGTGGTAGTTGTTAAATGAGATCAAGGGGTATTAGCTCCCTTCTACGAGTGGCTGGTAAATGAGATCATGGGGTAGTAACTCCCTTCCAGGAGAGGTTGGTAAACGAGATCAGGCGGTTGGAGCTTCCTTCCAGTTGTAGTTGGAGAACGAGAGAAGGTTGCAGCCTTCTGCAGGTGGGTGCTTGCATGCTGGTATGAGTCTGCACTAGTACATGGTTGTAAGAAGTTTTCTTTATAATAAATATTGAAGATGGAAATGACGATAGCTGTGGTCTTCTCCTGAATTGGGTTTCCACCTTAAATCATGGTGTTCATGTGTGTTGCTTATGTGTAATGATTTATTCTGGTCTTACTGCACTTGCTTACTAAAAATCTGATGAATAAATAATGCACTGATCTAAGTAAAGAATTATTTGCATATTAAGATCTTTGGACATATGCAAGTTTGCTTAAAGATATCCACGTATATACACGATTTGGGTTAATTAAAGTCGCGTATAGAATTTTGTAAGGAAAAAGTAAAAGTTTTGAGTAAACTCTAAATACTAATTCACCCCCCCCCCCTCTCAGTATTTTTCCCAACAATTGGGATCAGAGCAAGTCCTTTTGAAGGATCTTGATCACTTGAAGGAGATATTTCACAATGGGAAGGAAGCAAAAGAAGAAGGCGACTCAAAGAAAGAACATATCTTAGAAAAAATTGTACAACAGAACATGAAGAAGATGAAACAGGTATTGATTGTTGTTCTTGTGATTCACTTTCTTGTGCATGCAATGTTGAAGATAGTGAAAACCAAAGTGAAAGTAATGTTATGGATTTAGAAGTAGTAATTGCAAATCTCAAGATTAAATTTGAAGCTCAACAAAGATTATTTAATGAGATGGAATCTATCTACAAAGATATGATCTCTAGAATGAATGGACAGATAAACAAGTATCAAAGGCTGTACGATGAAGTAACCAATCACAGTAAAAGACTTGAAGTAGAAATCATCACTCTCAAAGAAGATCTGGAAACATAAAATAAGAAGAATGGAGAACTTCTACAATCATTTGAAGAAGAAGGACTTGAAGCAGAAATCATCTCGCTCAAAGAAGATCCAAAAACATCAAATAAGAAGAATAAAGAACTTCTACAATCATTTGAAGAACAAGAAAATGGGTTGAAAGAAGAGATTCTAAAATTGAATGAACAAGTAGAAGAAGGAAGCAAGGTCGAAGAAAGTATGAAGAATCAATGCCAAAAATTGGAGATTGAGGTAAACATTTTAAAATGTAAATTAGAAGAAAAGGATAAAATCTTGAGGTTTCAAGATAGTACTAAGATTATGGATAATATTCTTAGTAGTCAAAGGTCTCCCTCGATTAAATTTGGTCTTGGTTTTCATGAAACTATGAAAGGAGAATCTATTTCACAAGACAAAGCCAAAGATTCAAAGGATATCAATGCAAAAACTGAAGTGTTTAAAGAGACAAAAGGGCAACCAACAATTGGTATCATGAATTCTCAAAGGAAATCATTCGCTCCTAAATATAGAAGTATCAATAATGTTGAATTCTTTATATGTCATAATTATGGAAATGTTGCAGCCAAGTGTAAAAGCAAATTGTTTCGGTCAAAGACTGATAGACTCTACACAAAAAGACAGTAGCTCCCAGGTATTCAGGTTTCTTTAAGGGATATTGTTTTTCATGCAGCAATTTTGGTCATAAATTAGTTGAGTGCAATAGAAGAAAGATTAGAAAACCATATTATGATCCCTATACTCCCTTTTCTAGTCACATAAGGTGTTATGCTTGTAACAAGTATGGGCATGTAGAAAAAGAATGCAGATTAATGAACAGATCTGAGAAATGGGAGAATTTACAGAAAATCTGGAAAAAGAAGAAGCCCCAGTCAAAAATGTAAGGAATATTGACCCTATTGCAGTCATCCACTTCTAAATTTTACTTCTCATAATTACTGCAGGAGTGAGGTGAGATACATTAGAGGAATCAGTAATGTATCATCATAGGGGGAGCAATATATTGTGGTTCCCATGGTTGGTTTGGTAATACTGGTTATGTTTATTTCTAACAGTGCATCTGATGTGAAGAAGATAGGTACAGGTGGTATAAGTTCAGGAGGAGATGGAGTTGTGATTTTTCTATACTTCACTTTCTATACGCGGGTTTCATGAACTAACGCCACGTATATAGGCGAGTTCCGTTGGAGAGTAGCGTATGTTTTCTGATAAGAAAACCAGTGAGACAGCTCAATAATAGGAGCATAGTTTCAGGGGGAGAATTAGCCTTGATGAGAGTAATGCATTATTGGCATTATGATGGTTCTGAAATATGATCTCTCTCTTGAGGTCTTTTTGGTTTTGGTTATAAAAAGTCATATCTGTAATTTGATGAAAAGGTTATGTTGAGACCTATGATGTAAAATTGTCATATTCAGTCATGTAAGGACTTGTTTGTAAACCCACTTAATTGGGTAGTTGAGTCAAAATTTGTAGACCCACTTGGTTGGGTACTTGAGTCAAATATGTAAATCCACTAGGTTGGATAATTGATGTAAGTATGAGTCATTGGTGATAGGAATGGTCATACTTGGTTGAGTTAGAAAGTCATGTACTTCATTGAAAAATATGTCTAAATATTCAGCATAAACTTAGGGGGAGCATGGTAAATTAAATGCACTTCAGATCTACAGAACTCATCTTTCTACAAGGGAATAGAAACCTTGTTTTGGTTTTGATCCGCCCTTTGCTCTTGATGTCAAAGGGGGAGAGTATCATGGTGTTTGCATAATGGTTATGCTTAATGTATCTATCTGTTGTGGTGATCAAACACCATCGTGGTTGCCATCAAGTCCAAAGGGGGATATTGTTGGAAATATGATGTAATTTGTTGTCCTTGATGGCAACCTATTTGATGAAGTTGTCCTTGATGGAAACCTACCTGGTGAGTTGCCTATGATAAGAAACCTATGTGTTAAAGATGTAATAATGATGTATCTACAGATTAGTTCAGATGTGATAGAGAAAATCATTCCAGCAAGTGTTAGAGAAATGATAAATATAACATGTCACAATGTATACGCGGGTTTTTAAAGGTCAAGTCGTGTACGTACACGGATATGTACATCTCAAGTCGCGTATTCCTGTTTGTGCTCTAAAATTATGATACCAAGGGGAATTACCATGGTATTAGCCCATAGTATTGAGCATGGTATTTTCTATTTGATTCTGTCCAAGAATACCATCAGAAGTTGTGTGGTTTTGGCTCATGGTATTGATAAAGGCTAAAACTATATAAGGAGAAGAAGATCATAGAGAAAAAGTGTGCATGTGTCTGGGTATTGAATGAATACTTCACTCTGAAGTATATCTGCATGGAATGGGTAACAGTTCATTAATAGATCTCAATAAATAATGCACCTATGAATATAATGATGGATGCAGATCTCTTGACCTAAAATGACTATGTATATTCTAGATTTGTTTATGGAATGTTTAGATATGAGATGAGGCGAAATATTTTTTGGAGTGAAGTGTAAGATCTGAGCAATTTATCTGTTCTGAAGAGTTGCGCAGCCCTAAAATGTTTGCAGATCTATACGCAGGTTCATGGCAGAGAAAGCGCGTATATACGAGGGTTGGTTTCAACAAAAGTGCGTATGGAATATAAGGTCAGTCCTGAAATGTTTGCAGATGTATACATAGGTTTGTCTATGTGAAAGTGCGTATATACGCGGTTTCAATGAATTAAAAGCGCGTATGGAATCTAGGGTTTTACTGAAGTATGCAAAAGGAAATCTCTGATTTGTTTTGTTGTATTACTATTGTCTGTCAATGATATATTCATACAGATCTGAGCTGTTTGAATACTGATTATACTGCTAGTTGATTATGATTAAATATTAGTTGTTGGTTGATTGGTTGATGATTCAATGAATGAATTGAATGGGTTATAATGTTTCAGTTTGATGTATGTTCTTTGAGCTTAAATGTATGGAGTGGGTCCATACTGAAAATCTGATGAAAAGAGGCCTACAAGTTGTGTTGTGTGGAAGATGTTGGATCCAATATGAAAATTGATGAAACATGGTCCATGGTGGTGTTGATGGTAGAAGCCTTCAGTGAGGGGGTTGTAGCTCTCTTCCAGTGGTAGTTGTTAAACGAGATCAGGGGGTAGTAGCCCCCTTCTAGGAGTGGCTGGTAAACGATATCAGGGGGTAGTAGCTCCCTTCCAGGAGAGGCTGGTAAACGAGATCAGGAGGTTGGAGCTTCCTTCCACTTGTAGCTGGAGAACGAGAGAAGGTTGCAGCCTTCTGCAGGTGGGTGCTTGCATGCTGGTATGAGTCTACACCAGTACATGGTTTTAAGAAGTTTTCTTAATAATAAATATTGAAGACTGAGACGACGATAGTGATGGTTTTCTCCCTATTTGTGTTTCCACCTAAAATCTTGGTGTTCATGTGTGTTGCTTATGTGTGATGATTTATTCTGGTCTTACTGCACATGCTTACTGCTTACTAAAAATCTGATGAATACATAATGCACTGATCTAAGTAAAGAATTATCTGCATATTAAGGTCTTTGGACATATTCAATTTTTCTTAAAGATATCCGCGTATATACGCGAGTTGGGTTAATTAAAGTCGCGTATAGAATTTTGTAAGGAAAAAGTAAAAGTTTTGAGTAAGCTCTAAATACTGATTCATCCCCCCGTCTCAGTATTTTTCCAAACAATTGGGATTAGAGAAAATCCTTCTGAAGGAGCTTGATCACTTGAAGGAGATCTGTCACAATGGGAAGGAAGCAAAAGAAGAAGGCTACTCAAAGAAAGAAGATATCTCAGAAAACATGTACAACAGAACATGAAGAAGATGAAACAGGTATTGATTTTTGTTCTTGTGATTCACTTTCTTTTGCATGTAATGGTGAAGATAGTGAAAACCAAAGTAAAAGTAATGTTACGGATCTAGAAGCAGTAATTGAAAATCTCAAGATTAAAGTTGAAGCTCAACAAAGATTATTTAATGAGAGGGAATCTATCTACAAAGATATGATCTCTAGAATGAATGGACATATAAACAAGTATCAAAGGTTGTACGATGAAGTAACCAATCACAGTAAAGGACTTGAAGTAGAAATCATCTCTCTAAAAGTAGATCTCGAAACATAAAATAAGAAGAATGAAGAACTTCTACAATCATTTGAAGAAGAAGGACTTGAAGCAGAAATCATCTCGCTCAAAGAAGATCTAGAAACATCAAATAAGAAGAATAAAGAAATTCTACAATCATTTGAAGAAAAAGAAAATGGGTTGAAAGAAGAGATTCTAAAATTGAATGAACAAGTAGAAGAAGGAAGCAGTGTCGAAGAAAGTATGAAGAATCAATGCCAAAAATTGGAGGTTGAGGTAAGCATTTTAAAAGGTAAATTAGAAGAAAAGGATAAAATCTTGAGGTTTCAAGATAGTACTAAGATTATGGATAATATTCTTAGTAGTCAAAGGTCTCCCTCGATTAAATTTGGTCTTGGTTTTCATGAAACTGTGAAAGGAGAATCTAGTTCACATGACAAATCCAAAGATTCAAAGGATATCAATGCAAAACCTGAAGTGTTTAAAGAGACAAAAGGGAAACCAACAATTGGTATCATGAATTATCAAAGGAAATCATTCGCTCCTAAATATAGAAGTATCAATAATGTTGAATGCTTTATATTTCATAATTATGGAAATGTTGTAGCCAAGTGTAAAAGCAAATTGTTTCGGTCAAAGAGAGATAGACACTACACAGAAAGACAGTTAGCTCCCAGGTACTCAGGTTTCTTTAAGGGATTTTTTTTTCATGAAGCAATTTTGGTCATAAAGCAGTTGAGTGCAATAGACGAAAGATTATAAAACCATATTATGATCCCTATGCTCCCTTTTCTGGTCAAATAAGGTGTTATTCTTGTAACAAGTATGGGCATGTAGAAAAAGGATGTAGATTAATGAACAGATCTGAGAAATGGAAGAATTTCCAACAAAGATGGAAAAATAAGAAGCCCCAGTCAAAAACGTAGGGAATATTGACCCTATTTCAGTCATCCACTTCGAAAGTTTACTTCTCATAATGACTGCAGGAGTGAGGTGAGATACATTAGAGGAATCAGTAATGTATCATCATAGGGGGAGCAATATATTGTGATTCCCATGGTTGGTATGGTAATTCTGGTTATGTTTATTTCTAACAGTGCATATGATGTGAAGAAGATAGGTACAGGGGGTATAAGTTCAGGAGGAGATGGAGTTGTGATTTTTCTGTACTTCACTTTCTATACACGAGTTTCATGAACTAAAGCCGCGTATACACGCAAGTTCCGTTGGAGACAATAGCGTATGTTTTCTGATAAGAAAAATAATGAGACAACTCAAGAATAGGAGCACAATTTCAGGGGGAGCATTAGCCTTTCTGAGAGTAATGCATTGTTGGCATTATGATGGTTCCAAAATATGATCTTTCTCTTGAGGTCTTTTTGGTTTTGGTTATAGAAAGTCATCTCTGTAATTTGATGAAAAGGTTATGTTGAGACCTATGATGTAAAATTGTCATATTCAATCATGTAAGGACTTGTTTGTAAACCCACTTGATTAGGTAGTTGAGTCAAAATTTGTAAACCCACTTGGTTGGGTACTTGAGTCAAATATGTAAATCCACTAGGTTGGATAATTGATGTAAGTATGAGTCATTGGTGATAGGAATGGTCATACTTGGTTGAATTATAAAGTCATGTACTTCATTGAAAAATCTGTCTAAAGATTCAGCATGAACTCAGGGGGAGCATGGTAAATTCAATGCACTTCAGATCTACAGAACACATCTTTCTACAAGGTAAGAGAAACCTTGTTTTGGTTTTGATCTGCCCTTTTCTCTTGATGTCAAAGTGGGAGAGTATCATGGCATTTGAATAAAGGTTATGCTTAATGTATGTATCTGTTGTGGTGATCAAACACCATCGTGGTTGCCATCAATTCCAAAAGGGGAGATTGTTTGCAATATGATGTAATGTGTTGTCCTTGATGGAAACCTACTTGATGAGTTTCATATGATAAGAAACCTATGTGTTAAATATGTAAGAATGACGTATCTACAGATCAGTTTAGATGTGATAGAGAAAATAATTCCAGAAAGTGTCAGAGAAATGATAAATATAATATGTCACAATGTATACGTGGGTTTGTAAAGGTCAAGTCGCATATGTACGCAGATAAGTATGTCCCAAGTCGCATATGCCTATTTGCGCTCTAAAATTATGATACCAAGGGGCATTACCATGGTATTAGCCCACAATATTGAGCATGGAATTTTCTATTTGATTTTGTCCAATAATACCATCAGAATTTGTGAGGTTTTGGCTCATGGTATTGATAAAGGCTAAAACTATATAAGGAGAAGAAGATCATAGGGAAAGAGTGTGCATGTGTCTAGGTATTGAATGAATACTTCACTATGAAGTATATATGCATGGAATGGGTAACAGTTCATTAATAGATCTAAATAAATAATGCACCTATGAATATAATGATGGATGAAGATCTCTTGACTGGAAATGGCTATGTATCTTCTAGATCTGTTTATGGAATGTTTAGATCTGAGATGAGGCGAAATATTTCATGGACTGAAGGGTAAGATCTAAGCTATTTATTTTTTCTGAAGAGATGTGTAGCCCTACAATGTTTACAGATATATATGTAGGTTCGTGGCAGAGAAAGTGCGTATATACGCGGGTTGGTTTCAACAAAAGTGCGTATGGAATATAAGGTTAGTCCTGAAATGTTTGCAGATGTATATGCAGGTTTTTCTATGTGAAAGCACGTATATACGCGGGTTCAGTGAAGTAAAAGCACATATGTAATCTAGGGTTTTACTGAAGTATGCAGAAGGAAATATCAAATCTGTTTTGCTGTATTACTATTTTCTGTCAATGATATATTCATACAGATCTAAGTTGTTTGAATACTAATTATACTGCTAGTTTATTATGATTAAAGATCAATTGTTGGTTGATTGGTTGATGATTCAATGAATGAATTGAATGGGTTATAAAGTTTCAGTTTGATGTATGTTGTTTGAGCTTAAATGTATGGAGTGGGTCCAGTCTGAAAATATGATGAAAAGAGGCCTACAAGTTGTGTTGTGTGGAAGTTGTTGGACCTTGTATGAAAATTGATGAAACGTGGTCCATGGTGGTGCTGAGGGTCGAAGCCTTCAGTGAGGGGGCTGTATCTCTCTTCCAGTGGTAGCTGGTAAACAAGATCAAGGGGGTAGTAGCTCCCTTCGAGGAGTGGCTGGTAAACGAGATCAGGGGGTAGTAGCTCCCTTCCAGGAGAGGATGGTAAACGAGATCAGGGGGTTGGAGCTCCCTTCTAGTAGTAGCTAGAGAATGAGAGAAGGTTGTAGCCTTCTACGAGTGGGTGCCTGCGTGCTGGTATGATTCTACACCAGTACATGGTTGTAAGAAGTTTTCTTTATAATAAATATTGAAGAAAGAGACGACAACAACGGTGGTTTTCTCCCGAATTGGGTTTCCACCTTAAATCCTGGTGTTCATGTGTGTTGCTTATGTGTGATTATTTATTCTGGTGTTACTGCACATGCTTACTGCTTACTAAACATCTGATGAATAAATAATTCACTGATTCAAGTAAATAATTATCCGCATATTAAGATCTCTGGACATACGCAAGTTTTCTTAAATATATCCATTTATATACGCGAGTTGGCTTAATTAAAGTCGCGTATAGAATTTTGTAAGGAAAAAGTAAAAGTTTTGAGTAAGTTCTAAATACTGATTCACCCCCCCCCCCTCTCAGTATTTTTCCCAACACCCCCATCCTTTTCAAGAGGTTTATGCACAGAAGAAGGAGGATGATTTGCACATTGAGGGCAGGGACAAGTCAACCCATTCACATATACATCCTACTCTAGGCCTTGATGTTTCATTACATGGAGGAATTCCACCAGGGAGACCCCCTGATTGGAAGAGGATCAAAGAGTTCTCTCAACATGTTGCAACAATCATAGATCTAAGAGGAGTGGGAACAATGGGAGGTCATTGTACAGCGCTGAGAGTCTTGGGTGGACTCAAGGAGAAGGGAAACATTCTCCCAACATCATCATTACCCATTATCATCTCAGATATTGCACTGAGAAAGGAACATCAGGGACAATATTGCAGCATCCCGGTGTATGAATTTGGCATAGGATATGTCAAAGAAGAGAGCAAAAAAATGATAGGTGCTTCACATGATAGGTCAAAAACACTATCATTATTGAGTATTGAACCTTATTGGAGATCCCAGCTATTAATGGAATACTCCAAAGATCTCTTTTCATGCAGAGTGCTTGATGAACAACTAATTTATGGGAGATATGCAGTGGTATATGGGGTCATCTATTTTCAGAGTAGAGTCTTCTTGAATAGAGCCTCTAAGCTCAAGGAGAAGCTACTAGATGCAGCATATGAAGGGTTGATCTCCAAACCCATTGGTTTTATAAGAGCATACCGTACTGTCCTGGAGGGATTCATTTGGAAAGGCTTCAAAGAGGAGATGCATCATCATATGAGGAGATGCATGGATTATTTGGAGGATGAGGAGAGACATGACTTTTTATTAGAGTTATCACAACCACTTCCCTTCTCATTGGGAGTGATAGGAGGCCCATCTATGAGCCACCTTACTAGCTTGAACCAAGGACATGGTAAATATTGTTTTCCTGTACATCATGATTCATTTACTATGTATTTTCATTTCCTTATCTTACATGTGCAAGGCATTTCTCCAAGAGGGGGCACTCTTCCTTCTAGAATTCATGATCTACTTGAGGCCATAAGCAGCAGTGATAGTGGCCACTCCCTAGAATATCTTGGGGAGATGATATCTTATGTAAGGTATGCTCAATTTTCACCATACACCATACACCTTCTTCAAGCTTGTAAGGAGATTAAGGTAGAAAACAAGTGGTTGGGAAACCACTCATCATGTCATATCCTGATGCAGTTAGGAGTAAAATTGTACTAGTTGCAATTGAGGGACCATTTTCCTTCTCCATTACTACATATGGCAGCTAGCATGACTTTGATTGTGATCCCATATGTTGATGATGTTCTTATTATTGTTGGGGACATGATTAGAGGGATGACACATTGGTTGGTTGTGTCAATTGGGAATGAAACTTCCCACATTTATTCATGCTTCAAGGGGAGATCGGGACATTATATGGCTGCTACATTATATCACTTGTTTCCTTATGAATGGAGCCATATGATTGACTTATGTCTTTGGGAGGAGCCTCTCACATGGGAGGAGTTTTTCTATGAATTACCATTCTGTAGGGTGATTCATTTTATATGGATGGTAGCTTCGAGGATGGAGCTTCACATGGGGATGAAGGTTCCCTATATTTTACAGATATATCCTTACATTTTCTTGAGTACAAGCAACATTTTGGAGGGGAGGATTGTAATATTCCTAAATTAGCATGCAGCTAATTGGAATATTAAAATCTAATTTTTCTTTCTTGTTTGATGAATAAGTGGGTAGGGAGACCCATGAATCTCTTTATTAGGAATAAAACCACTTCTCACGTGAAATTGGATCATCTTTTCAGCTTAATAAATCACCCCAAGGTGTGAAAGGGGCTAGAGAATGTGGACTGGGTCAACTTTGACCAAATCAACTATGTTTTCATGGAGGAGTGGAGATTTATGGAGATACACCACAGTTTTGGAGGGAGATCTCGTGCATGGAGATAGTTCATTTAATGAGAGGGGTTTAGGGTTAGAAATCTCATAACTTATATAAGGAAGAGGATGGCAGCCATATTCATCATTTTATGATATGTTATGTTTTGATTACATGGTCTGTTTAGACATATAATATTTCTTCAGCTATTTAGCTAAGATTGCAGTGCTATTTATCACCGGGTATTCTTGATCGGGAATCCCACCTATATCCTTGAGAGGCCTCATAGGAAGAGATTTTCACTAAATTTCCACATTTAGGCTTCATGCCAAGCTTCAGTCTTGTGGTACAATGCAGTTTATGTTGAGAAATGTGCTGATTTGCAGGTTGTAGCAGTGGAGGATTTTATCGGGTGTTTTCTGAGCTAGTTTTGTAGTGGAGGATGGCTCCTTCCCATTGGGAGACCAGTAAGGAAGCCCCTTGGGCTTTATTAACATATTTGGCAGTTGGAGAAGGTGATTTTATCCCCTACAGTGTAGTTCCAATCCATATCTGCGTTTTTAGTGAGTTGTTGCCGGGGTAAGTTCAGTGCTCCATTTGAAGTGTTTTCTTTCCATTGAAGGGATTAGCCCTTCATTGAGAGGGTATTTTGGAGGATTTATTTTAGATCTACATCAGATTCATCCACCTCCTTCTATTTGTTTCAGTTGCAGTGAATCTTCAACCCTAGGGATTAAGATCCACCATTTAATTTTTTTGTGTATTTCTGGAAACCCTTCCTGGGTTGTCTTGGAAAAGTGTATGGGGGCATAGGTCTCCATTTTTGGCCTTGTATGAGAATTATCTTATCAGATCCATTTATTTATATGTCCTATCTGTAGTATTAGTCAGTAAAATTGCATTGTGCTTTCTTCAGTACTTTGTATAGTAGTGTATTACATGTTTTGGGTGCATTTTGGCATTGGAAGGTCTCCATATTGGCCTCATGTTTTGATCTAATGTTTTACACTACTATTTCCATGGTTTTGGTCTATATTCATGTTTTTCCCATTTGGGAATAGTACAGTCGAGTCAATTTTTTTTCAATTTTTCACCACTGGTCGCCATTGCGACGACTCTCCTCACTGATCTTGTTCACTTCTTGTTTGTTCAATTTACCCACTTGAATTGTTTTATTTTATCAACACTTAGTTATATTTTAACTCATTCCTTCACCATCTTTAAGATCTACTCATTTTTCACACCTCCCTTAGGAAGATATGCCTTCCCTTGGCCAAAAATCACTTTGCTCAGCTGGGCATTATGCAATATAGAGGCTGAAGCCTTAAGCATGGCCTATGGAATTTCATAATGCATAGTAATGATTGGCCTCACTATGAATTTTGTAGTGCCATGCGTCAACCAACAACCTTGTGCAATGAGACTACGCAATGCATAGTCTCTCCAGGCTCACTACCTAGGCTGAACTGTGCATTGCACAGTCTCAAGCCATTGTCTTCGACACTAATAGTTGGGACTGTGCATTGCACAATATCAAGCCATAGTCTTCGACACTGACAGTTGGGACTGTGCAATGCATAGTTTCCCTATCCAGATAGAACCTCTTTCCATTAAATATTTCATAGTCATTCATTTTAGTTTCTCTATGTGTTGCATGAACATGTCCTGAAATTCATTTTTCTTATAGCTGACATTTTCTTGCCATTAGTGTATTTTTTATCCCACAAGTACAAAAATTGTTGAGAAACTCTCCAGTAGTCACTTTCATAATGGAATCAAAGAGAGCCGCCTCAAACAAAATCATTGAAAGAAGTACTGGGGAAGCAGTTGAAAAAGTCTTGTTTAACTTGTGAGTTTACTTGGACACTCAATTTTTCATAGAGAAGGGATCTAAACTGAGATAGAAGTAGATCAAGGATGATTTAAAAATGGTCTTTCAGGAAAAATTAGATGACTGACATGTGTATCTCAACATCATGCAGTCAGGGCTTTGCAAGGTTGCATGAAGGTATCCAAAATTCCTATGTGCATATGTGATCAACTGGGTTGTCTCAAACATCATTGTAGAAACCATGACACTGAAAAACACCTATGGTGAGAAGCTTTCTACATTCCTACCAGTAAACTTCAAAAATATGTATCATCTTCCTAGGCCAGTGAAGAACATGGACTCACTGTTATATTCCACTCACAACTATACCAACACAAGAGATATCATCAAGGGTTGGGTGAAAGAGCCAACTATGTTTAGACAGACAGCCACCCATTTTTACAAGGCAAGAGCACTTATTAAATCCTATCATCTTTGGTCATACAAGCTTGCAGAATCTATGGCCTGTCATACACAAAGAACTTTCTTGAAGGGTGGTATATCTTGCTAAACCTGGTAATGATTGAGGGGAAGTTGTTCAACTGGTTAGACCTATTGGATCATTAGCTGAGAGTCCATGTGACAAAAGCTTGAAATCCACCTAAGGGTGAGAAAGCAGGCTTCTACATGTCTGCATACTTACTGGATGAAACATGTGTGCAGAACCAGTTCCCTGGCATGAATTCGGCATGGAAACAGAGATACACTACTGCACATATACATTGCAAGCTAGTCTCAGATTTTAGTCATCGCAGAGTCATGGAGAAACTTACTGATCACTTCATCATCCCAATTTACAGGCTCATATTTCAGAAGGATCCACCTTTCATGTCACAAGAAGATATGGAGGTGATATCAAATATTGTTGATTGGTTCACCTTATTGGATGGCACATTGATCTAAGTATTCATTGGGAACAAGCCACCACACATTTTTCCAAGATATGTCTCCAACGTAGTGGTCATGCAAGCGGTAGCTTATTACCTCTCCACGGGATTTTCAGCAGCACTACACTAGATGAAGAAGGCACCATGGCCAACTCTTCCTTTGTAGGTAAAATTATATGAGATCATGAATTTCACGGTTGCATATGCTGAAGGAAAATCCATCGACAAATTTGAGTTCAGCACAAAGAGTTACAATCCATATGATTCGAGGGGGATTTTCAAAGAACACTGTGCGAGAGTGTACTTCAACTGGGTTAGCAAAATATATCGATGGCTAGAGGAGGAACCATGGAGGTACTATTATAACTCCTCCCGACCTCTTGAGATGATCAATATGGTTGGGACTTCTCAAGTTATTTCACAGGCGGAAGTAGTTTCGATAGCAACATGCAATGGTCCAGTGCACGACAAAGGAAAGAGGAAGGTACCAGACAACAAGGAAGAGGAAAAAAGGTGGGAAATGAAAGAATATCCTCTCACTAATAAATTAGCTTTGGAAATTGAAGTGAAGAGGGGACAAATATAGCAAAGAGAAGAGCAGAGGAACATAGAGAATCAATCCTTAGAAGAAGCAATGCAGAGAGTGCCGAGAACATAACAAGAATTGAAGGAAGAACGAGATATTATAAGAAGTGAACAAGAGGAGAGATAGAAGGAAGAAGAGGAGGAAAGGCAAGGTGCCATAGTAGAAGAAGAAAAAATAATAAAGGTTTAAGAATAGGTACATGATTAGTTGGAAGTAGAAGGAGTGAGTGAGTAGATGTAGGAACATGAGTTTTTATCAAGAGCTTGAAGAATTGATTGAACTGACATACATGTAAGTTGTATTGGAGCCTCTAAATGAAGATTCAAGCCCGATGCCCAATGCACCTTAGGTCACTTCTCACACCCCATAACCTCCAGTCATAGAGCAAGCACCAAGTGTGGAAGGAGATTTAGTTCCCCTTGACGATGATCCAATCATGGACGTGTACAATCTATCACTTGATGAGATGTATAAGAATATTGTACAAGCATGAATAAATGAATTCCTGGATGATCATGCATCACCCGTGTTCATGAGAGAAAGTATTATCATGGCAAAAACCAAAAGGAATGCAAATTCCATTGCCGATGCTAGTTGGGATTTCATAGGAACAACCAGATCTAACACCCAATGCTTGGTTATCGAGAACAAGTAGTTAGCACAAAACATACAGGCACTTCGGAGAGAGAATGAAAAATTACGTGGAGCAATGTGGAGTGCACCATTCGCACGATTCTACAAAGAGGAGATAAGGGAAGCGATACTTGTTGAAGTATCTTCACTTGGAAAAACTCTATGATATATTTATGAGGAGTTAGTAACTAGTCGTAAGGTAGTTTTCCACCTGAATGACTTGCTACGGTAGAGAAGAGAGTTTGTCAGGATCCTTAGGAATATACAAACTTCCATCACTGCTGTGCATGAGTGGAAAAGGCGATACAAGGCGATGACACTTACATTGGTAATGAAGATGAAGCCACAGGTAGAGTTAGAGAAAGAGAGAGTTCATATTCTAATCTAGAACAACTAGAAACTCACCTTGTTCATTAGAATAATTTAGGCTACATATGGATGGATATACGACAACTTGGATTGCATGGTGAGAACCCAACGGAACCCATCAATCGATACACTCACCAAGGCTAAATGCAAACAACAAGTCTAGAAGGAGATTGACCAATACCTAAAGTAGTTGGAGCAGATGACCGCCCATGAGTACATGGAGATCAACATATAGACTTTGCATACCTTCATTGGTGGCCCATTTTAGATCAATATGGTGTTGCAACTGATTGAGGAATAAGTGAAGACTGGTTCCAAGATATTTTAACAGGGTGTATTGGAGGCAAGGGTCCGCTTCTAGCCTAACAATTTATCACAATTTTGGCATACCATTGCACAATACCAAGCTTGGTATGAGTACTTGAGCAAGAGACACCAATTCTAAGATTCCTGGCTTGAGTTCACCCCAAAACCAGCTTCATAGTATTTTTTCTTGTTAGGCTATCAAGTTGTCTCTACCATATTTAGTCTTGTATGGGTATGAGTGGAAATTATAATATTTTTAATTATTATATGAGTGAAATTCCATGTGTCCATGATGGAATGTGAAGAGCCATAGGTAATGTGAGGAGTCATGAGGGTATTCCAAGAGTTACAAAGGGGAAATTCCAAGATTCACCCCGCTTTGTTATAAATACATCCTCATAAATGTTGTAAAGGGTTGTTGGGAGCCAAGATTTTAACTAGGCTTAGGCTTAGGCTCAGAAAAGGCTTGGGAATTTTGTGTCAGCCTTGGCTTCTCTATAGAATTGAGGGAGTATAATTGTTTTGGAGGAGCAGGTGCTATTGACTTCACATTACATTATTGGGGCAAGTGGTTTATCATGTTGTATGTATGAATCTAACTTTCACTTAAAATATAATCAGAGTCGACACGTCTTCATGCGTATATTGTAAATGTAGTTGGAATATTTTGGTTATGTTTGCGATGTATATTGTTTAACTTACACATATGCTTATGAAATATTTCATTTTCATTTGTATGAATCCTGTTGAATGCGTGATTATGTTTAATACATCACCTTTAGCTTGTGGACTATTCCTGTTGTTAGTATGTGTGATGTATTTTGAGCTTGTGTGTTCCTTTCACTATTACAGGTTTCCAAGGGGCACACTTCCTTTCCCCTTTGTTGTTAGAACCACTCATGCATCATATTGAATTTCCATAGGGTGACACACTTGATTTAACCAAATATACCATACACCAAATTATGCTTTTGCCAATCTAAGGCATATCATTAAACACCCCACTGCTCGGACTCCTACTCCAAATAGTGTGAGGTCTAGCTAGGACTTCATATTGGAGAGATCCCTTGAATTTTGGTGGGTCCAACACCATCAACAAAAGGACTGAAGTAAAATATTTTTTATGGATTGAAGGCTAAGATTGGAAAAATTGGCTTTCTAGTCATAGAGGTCACATTATATGTTTCTACAAAATTCCCCTCCAGGGGTAACAATGGTTAAAGGGCATGCCCTTTGATATCACTCATTACAAAGATTGTTTGGAATCAGAATACAAAGACAAGGAGTATCGGTCAATTGTGCATAAAGAATATTTATTGGAAAATCGTAAAAATCTTTCACAAGCTATTCAAAGTTACTTCACATCTGAGGGAAGGTTTAGAAGAGTATATCAGTACCACTTTAGACTTTTAATGCATTTCATTGGTAAAATCTCCTTAAAATTTTCTTTTTACCTATTTAAGAGTCTTTGCCAGATGGCTAATAAGGTGCAAGGGAAAAAAGGTCAACTAGAACCCAACCTATTTAATTTTTCCTTAACTAAGTTATTGGTTTTGGAGGAGCTCAGTAAAAAGAAACACTCATGGAAGTCATTTGTTAAATATTAAAAATTAGTGGATGACGAGCGAACTAGTACCTTCAGTAAGAAAGGGACACCTTCATTAGTTGTGTCCCTTGAGCAAGAAGAGGGACACCACTACAGTGGACTAGGGACTAGTTGGAACCTTCGATAGTTGAGACTAGGGACTAGTTAGCACTGTAGAAGAGGGCCTCTTCATTAAGTCATCAAATGGAAGCCCAATGAAGAGGCCCTATTCTACATTGAAGTATACATGAAATAAGAAAGGAAAGAAACTACAATTTGCCTTAGATGTGGTGGCTGACCCTAAGAACCCTCTCACTAGATCTACTGCCAAAAGGTTGCCCTTGGTGGTGACATTTGAAACCATGTGATCCAGATCTTGGGGGGAGGCCTCCAAGATCTAAAAAAATGAAATGGATCTGACAAGATCTGCAAAATTAGAATGCCAGAAAAAAAGGAGAGAACACAAAGCAAATAAAACCACAAAGAAACTTGTTTTATTAAAACATAGAATAACTATAGAAGCTACATTGTGGTGGACAATCTGTCCTTTTACAAACTGAGGCTTGTTATTTATATCCTTTTTTGAGTTACAATACCATGTGTAGATACCATAGGTGGATACCATGGGTCAAAACCACGGGTCAATACCATGGGTAGATACCACATACAATACCATGGGTAAATTCCATGTGTGGATGAATACCATGTATGGATACATAGCATGGGTGGATTAATATCATGGATATATGTCACTTACAGTACCATGAATGAATAAATAAAATGGGTGGATGAATACCATGGGTCGATGACATTTACAATATCATGCGTAAATTCCATAAGTGGATGGATAACATGGGTAGATGAATACCATCGGTGGATGCCATTTTCCATTTGGATCATTCCTATTTCCTTAAGAAGAAATGGTCCCCATTGCATGAAGTTCCCTCCTGAGAAGCCTTTGTTGAATATGAAGAGCCACTGAAGAGAATGGTTTTGTGTAGTCAACCCATAACCGTGATGAATGAAGATTCGAGGATAGAGATATCCTGTAATGCTTGTGACCAACTGTGATATTGATAGTGTGTGGCCTAGAAAATGGACTTTGATGAAGTGTGGGTTTGTGGATGAACCAAAACCATGACAAAAGAAGATCTGAGGATAGAGATACCCTGTAATTCTTGTGACCCACTGTGTTAGTAACAGTGTGCGACCTAGCAAATGGACTTCGATGAGAAGGATTTTGTGCGGTTGACCCACAACCGTGATGTTGATTGTTGATGAAGTAGATGGTGCCTACATAGCTTGGGGTGGGAGGGCATGTCTCCAAATAACCCAAGCCGAATGCTTCTATGTTGAAACTAATGAATGTGAAGCAAGTGCCTACTAAAGCGGGGTGGGAGGGCACGTATCCAAAGGGAACTCGCTCCGAATGCTGCTCCAAATTTAAAATGAGCATAGCTCGGTAAATATAACTCAGAATATTTATTATAACCTATTTTTGGAAATGGAATGATCATTCTACATTTTCTCATGTGTTTGAAATCGATATCTGGAGACCCTAGACTGTCAGATTCGCGCTGGAACTGTCCCGCCGTCACAAAATTTCTGATTTTAAATCAGCGATAAATCCCTCATCCGGACTTCGATTCGTCTGATTTTTTTTGAAATCGGGTGATTTTTCAAGGGGAGCATAGATCTGTAGCCATTTATTTGAAATTTCCCACTAAAAACTGCAATAAATTATATTAGATCCGCCGTCCATGAATTATCATCAAAAAAATTTCTGCAACATTGCTGATTTTGAATCAACGACATCTCACTCATTCGAACTCCAATTTGGCCGATTTTTTTTTTGAATTTAAGTATTTTCTCGCAAGGAATATAGATCTGGTATTTTTTTTTTGTAATTTTTTCCTCAAGAGGTTCAGATATGATCTGCAAACGCGCCACCCAAAAAAAAATTCATGGAGTTTACTGAAGGTTGCAGCAAAACATTGAAATTGAAATATGTTTCAAACCCTCATTCCCATGGAGGCGTAACCTAAATCTGATACCACTGATTTGGATCTTGGGGTGAGGCCTCCAAGATCTAAAAAATTGAATGGATCTAACAAGATCTACAAAATTAGAATGCCAGAAAAAAAAGAGAGAACACAAAGCAAATAAAATCACAAAGAAACTTGTTTTATTAGAACAGAGAATAACTATAGAAGCTACATTGTGGTGGAAAATCTGTCCTTTTACAAAATAAGACTTGTTATTTATAGCATTTTTTGAGTTACAATACCATGTGTAGATACCATAGGTGGATACCATGGGTCAAAACCATGGGTCAATACCATGGGTAGATACCACTTACAATACCGTGGGTCAATACCATAGGTAGATACCACTTACAATACCATGGGTAAATTCCATGTGTGGATGAATACCATGTGTGGATACATATCATGGGTGGATGAATATCATGGATAGATGTCACTTACAATACCATGGGCAAATAAATACAATGGGTGGATGAATATCATGGTTCGATGACATTTACAATACCATGGGTAAATTCCATGGGTTGATGGATAACATGGGTAGATGAATATCATGGGTGGATGCATCCAGGGAGGTTTCATAATTGCAAGAAAAATTGAAGAAGTGATTGATGATAAATCCAGGGAGGTTTCATAATTGCAAGAAAAATTGAAGAAGGCCCATTTCATGATTACAGAGTTGCAACAAGAAAATAGGAAACTGAAGAATACTATTTTAGAGAAAACAACTCAACCTAGTGAAGATGTGCCTATAGATAAAGTTACATCAGTTTCTGTCAAGTCTAAGGGCAAGGAGAAATAAATCAAAGAAGATACTAATATGGTAGAGATACCAAAAACTAGGATTATAGGATCTTCATCTAAGAAGCACTACAAGAAACAAGGACATTGGTGAGGGTCCTCCTTGTGACGGACCTTTAAGGTCCGTCACCAATGTCACATATGGTGACGGTCTTTCAAAAAATGTCACTATAAGTGTATATAATGATGGTCATTTAAGGTCCCTCACCAAATCCATTTTCAATGATACTTTTGGTGAGGGTCGTTAAAGGTCCATCACTAATTCTCTCTTTGGTGACACTTCTAGTGACAAACTTTTAATTACCCTAAGTGATGCTCTTTTTGTTACTTTTGGTGACGGTCAAAAAATGTTCGTCATCATTGATCATTCCAATGATTTTTTGATGACATTATGTGCTTGTCAACATATTTTTTTTTTCAAAAGATAATGATTTAATACCATTATTGTGGAGTCTTTTTTATAATATGTCCAAGGCCATAGTGGTTAGAGTCAGTCAAATTTTTAAGAAGTAATTAGTGTATATCATTTCCCTCAAGTAATTAATAGTCGAATAGATTTTTCCTATGAGTCAACACATGATTCATATCTATTAATTTTATCATCTACAAAATTCCCTTTTGATAAAGTCCCACTAGTGTTTGTAGGAAATACATTATTTATTACATAATCAAGCTCTGTCAATTCTATTAATGAGAAAGACCTAACACTCCTCAACAATTCGGGCACACCTTTAATGAATGCTTTGGCACACAATAAAATTTTTTAGCACCTTGCATGTCTTTGAACATATTTGTACATAGAACATCTTGTCATGACACTGACACCAAAGCACATGGTGGAATGCACTAGCACAACATAGAACTACCCTAGCATGTGTTGTCATGCATGTAGTCCCTAACCTAGAACACCTTGGTTGAATGCATTTACATACATTAGCACTTGGCACACGTCAATGACATTTGGAATGTATTGCGACATATTATTAGTATGACTAGCATGCCCCTTTTGAAAAAGATAAAATATCGACTTATTAACACTCTTATTGGTTCTTCCTTTTGTTTCCTTGAAACTTATTGACACATATTAACATAACTTAGCACCCTACACATCCTTAGCACCTTCCATGTATTGGAATATCTTGGCACTTTTGGCACATATAATTAGCACATCGTGGAACTCCCAACACATTTTGAGACTTCTTCACATGCCTCGATATTACCTAGCATGCCTTAAAAATCCTTATCATACCTTGTCACTCCCTCCTTGGCATGACAACTAGCACTCATTAACACTAGTCCCTAGCACACGTTCCTCATATTCATTAACTTCCATGAATTTTTACCTGGTGCTCCCTTAATATTTTGTCACAGTACTCCTTAACACTCCTCAACATGCATTAGCACTCTCTAGCACACCTTAGCACTGTTCAACATGCCCTTCCACTTCATAGCATGCATAACACTCTGTGACACATATTGGCACTTGGCACATATTGGAGCTTGGAAATTCTTAGCATGTATGGAATACGTTGACATGCCTTGGTATGATTTGGCATGGTTTACTATTAAATTTATTTGAGATCATTAGTTGGAAAGTAGATGAGAAGCAACAAAGGAAGAATTGGCACTTAGAATGCACTAAGACTTTTCACTTGGCACCTATTGGCGCCTAGTGTTGGTGTGCCTAGCATGCCCCTACTAGAAAAGGTAAATTGATGACTTATTAACCCTCTTATGTGTTCATTTCCTTGGATTTTAAGTTGTTTCTCCATTTTTTTGCCTTGACAGTCCCTGGCATGCATTGACACACCCTTGCACATCTTGGCATGCCTTATCAGTTGGCACATATTAGCATGTTTGACATGCCTTTGCACTATCTGACACATCTTATAATTCCCAAGCACACCATGGCACTCATGTCATCACAGCTAGCCTGTACACTTTTTTACGACTTGGGAACCCAATAAATTCCTTGGCTATTGCAGTTCATTTGACAATATTGGCTTGCTTCAACCGCAACAACTTGACCAATTGTACATAGTAAAAGTAGATTGTGTCTTGTTCACCTAAGAACTACCTATAACTCATCTTATGCCACTCATGTCTAAGCTTAACTTGCCCCACTTAACTATTTACCAAGACAAGGATTACATGATCTAGCCATGGCCATAATACAACTAAGCAACATAGCTTACATAGTAAATATTTCACATGCATCTTCAGTTCATATAAATAATAGAACATTAAATGAGACTTTGCAAGAACCACAACATGCACAAGGCACACAAGATATAATCTGACACAAGTGGAGTGACCCAAAACTTATACAAAACAATGTACAATATTTAATTATCTAGAATAGTTTAAAACATGAGCATGTATTCAAAGTGTGCCACATTTCATATAAAAAAATAGCTAGAGGAAAAAAAATGTTGTGCTTAGCACAAAGTGATCTCCCTTTTTCTAAAATTGCTATGTCGGGCCTTGTATAAAAACCATATGCTTGCCTCCTGTAAATCCTATTATGAACTTCTCCTAACACACTTCATCCTTAACACACTTGAATTCACTGACACTCCCTGGAAAACACTCTTATTCGTTCCTTTACATGCATTTTTTCCTAGTTATCCCTTAATATGCTCCGACACTCCCTAACACTCTTCAACATGCATTAACATTATTCGACATGTGTTAGCATGAATTTTAATTCCTAATGTGCATTCCTTGACCCTCCCTAGATATTGTTAGCCCCCCTATGAAATTCTTGACAAGTCAGCTGGGGGCTAGATTGTTTTGAGCCTTCAAGGAATGCCTTTCCCCTGAAAACCCATCCTCCTTGAAGTCTCTCAATTTTTGTGCCTAATACAAATCCCCCTCTGCTAGTAAATTGCTAAAAAAGGGCCTATTATTCCCTCCTTTACCCCTGCAACATACATCAATTCCCCTTCTTTCCCTTTGTTCGAATTCCCTTTCTTTTACCCTCACTTAGCCTCTTTTTTATTCCCCCTTGTCTCCCCTTCCATTTCCCTTTTTACCCTCTTAATCTCCTCTAAATCCCCTTCAAATTCTTCCCTTACCCCTTGCTTGGCTAAATTTCCCCTCATTCCCCTTATCTTCTTCTATCGTTACCCTCCCCCAACCTTCAAATTCCATCTAAATGGGTTAAAAACCCACTTTCCGACCATGTAATAGGCCTAGCCCCTTTTTCCGCTGGCCCCTCAACCACTTCCCACACATGCCTGTGCGCTGGGACCAAGCGTTTAAGTCCTAGGCACTAATCGCAATCGGAGCGTCGGGCGGGTGCAATTCCCGTGCATCGTTGAAAATCCCCGATGCGATCGTTTTAACACTTTAAGCCCCGCGATGTGTTGTGAACCGTCGATCTGTCACAAGATCGGACGGCCAGCGCTCAATCGCATTACCCCTGTCCGATCGCAATCGCAAGTCGCAGCACTGCCTCCTCGATTACATCCTGACCGTTGATCTGTCCCACCGATCCAACGGCTCTGCGCTGATCGCTCCATCGCAATCACAAGACTCAATCACATGCCTTCTTCTCCGAGCTCCGATTGCGATTTCCTGATTTAATCCTAGCCGTCCATCCTCCCGCAGATCCGATGGTCATTGCAACTCCCGATCCCCTGATCAAACTGCCCCTCCGATTACATCTGAGCCGTTGATCTGGCCTTCAGATCTAACAGCCAGCGCTCAATCGCATCCTCCGCCCGATCGCTGATCGCAAGTCCTTGTCTCTATCTCCCGATTAAATCTCCGCCGTCCATTCCCCTACTGATCCGACGGCCATCGCACTAATCGCTCCATTCCTCCGATGACCCCAATCGCAAGTCCTTCTGTTTCCCTTCCGATTTCATCTCCGCCGTCCATTCCCCCCCCAGATCGACGGTCATCGCTCAATCGCAACATCGCTCCGATCGCAATCGGGACTTTTTGAATGTGTCACCCCTGCCCCGCCCCCCCCCCCGATTGCGATCCTCTGATTTGATCCTAACCGTCCATTGGATCTGGGATCTAACGGTCAAGATCTAATCGCCCTCCACCTCCGCTGGGTCCCACTCTTACATTCATCTCCGTCGCATTTCATGCATTTTGTTTGTTTTTTGTTCGTTTCATGTATTGTTACGCCGGTCAATCTCCACCGTCGATCTTCATCTCCAGGCCTGAATCCAACGGTGTGCGCTGCATATTTCTACCAAACCCTATTGTCCGCGCATTCCACCACTCCACTGCATTTTCATCGTTCATTTACATAATAGCATTGTTTCCGCCACCGCCGCACCACCATTTCGTTCACCCTGCGTCCATTGCTCCGTCCACTGTTTTCTTCACAAGTTTGCTGTGTTGCAGAGTTTCTAGAGGATGAGACCGTCGCTGTTCAATGTACTACCTCAATGGCGAGCGGCGCAGTCAGGATCAAATCTAATGAGCCAGTACCATCAGGAAAGTCAAGGAATGGGGCCGTCAGGACTCACATTAATGGAAAGCAGAGTTCAAACACCGAAAATCATGCCGGCGCCATTTAAAGCTCAAGCTACCTCGACAGAGGCAGTAATGAAGTAGCAAGGAGTTTTAGTACAGAGCAGAGGGATTAGTGCACATCAACGAAGATCTTGAGCTCTGAACCAGAGGTTTAAAGAGGCAAAGCATCATTTTGAAGACCCCGAGGATCGATCTGGAGATCCTGAACATCAATAAGAGGTAATATCAAGGTTTTCTTATCCGCAGAATGTTTTTCCACAAAGGACAGGTCTCCCATACAGTCTTTATTATGCGCCGTGTCCCTGAAGGAGTTTTTTGTCCCAGCTATAGTTCAAAACAATCTAAAATCTATGAGGCCGACCTCTCAGCAGTTTCTTTCATTTTGTTCAAATCACCTGGAGTACTACAGCCAAAAGGTCAAATCATATCCAAATCAGATCTCTATTGCACCAGGGAGATGACAAAGATTAAATATACAACATATCAAGTGGAATGGGCCTCGGCCCTGCATTCATTATTGTGTTTAAATGTAACATTTAAATTTCACCTACCTCCTCGGTCGGTCCTCTGTGTCTCTTCTGCTATAAAGCACAGAAGGATATCATTGTAATGGTTGTTGATGCATTATCAGTGAATTGCAAGCATTTTTGTCCTGAGCCAAGTTCCCTGTGTAATGATTGTATGATAGGCTGAGAAATATGATGTATTCAGGCTGAATGTAAAAGCTTTGGGCAGTGATGTACCTGATTGGTATTGTGTTTAACATGATAAGTAGTTTTCATTGGATCCTGATCTACAACAGTTGGTGATGTTTTTTTCCTCTCTGCGTTCGTTTCCATTTCATTGCATGTTCTTCTGACTGGCATCTGAACGCATGACATAAGATTTACCCTTGTTAGGTACCTTATGTCCCAACTCTCTCAGTCTTTAATGTTTTCTGCTCATATGTGTATCTGAATATTGTTTTTAATTGACTAAACCAGTGTAGTGGATGATTATTGCCTGCTCTCTGATGTGCAAGTTAATAGAATCAATGTTCAGATGTTTTTGTTAAGATTTAATTGAAAGAGGTTAGGAACATTGGGAGGTTTAGAAGCCTATTTCTGCCTCTTCATAACCTACCCCTTCCATATAAACCTTTTCAAGATCCCTTGTGTTGCCTATGGTTTTGTCCAAGCAGGCCTGGAGTTAAATGACCTCTGGCCTGATCTATAGACGGAATCATATGGTTCTCCATCCTTCATTCTCATTCCTTAATGTTCCATCCCACCAATCAGTTCTTTGAGATCCAAATGCTCTAGATGACTAGCCCAACTGAAGCTTACACATTGAACATAAGTAAATCCTTTCTTGACTCCATTGCCCAATGGCCTTAATGTTCTCTGAGTTATCTATCCTTGCCTAGATTCCTTCTTTACCCATCCTTGTCTTATGGTGAAACCTTCCTTCCTGATTCTCAACAACCAAACTCAAACAATCAAACAAACAACCTTGAGCCTATAACTAGCCTAAAATCACAATAGAGAACTTCAAAGACATATATCCTTTGATAATCATAGAGAGATCCCTCTCTGGACCTAGGAGGGCTAGATCCTAAGGTCTGAAAGTGGTTCTATGTTGTCTCATCTTTTGGTATTGCCAACATTGCCAAAACATGGGAACCCCAACATAATGGCGACTCCACTGGGGAATTTCTGAGTACTTTCATCTAGTTGCATCTCCAAGCCTCAGAAAACCTAGAACCTCTGTTTAGGCTGGCAGTAAAACACTTATCCTTCCTATTCCACTTACCTTTGGTGTGTTTTACCCCTTACTCTCAGACAGAGCCTGGTAATTTCCAGGTAGCCTCCGTATCCCATCCTCTTTAGGAGGTGACACATCTGGTAAATGCCCTCCCAGTCCATCTCTGGTTAGAGTTTGCTGTGTTTTGTGGGATATTCCTGAAAAGGATATTTCCTCATCACTGCGGTGGATAGTGTACCCCCTAGAAACATCCTAAACCTTCCACCTGGCGACTCCATTGCTCCCAAACGAAAAGACTCCACTGGTGATCAGTAGGCCTGCTGATTACCTTGGTTTCACAGAAGACTCCACTGGGAGACTAGATTCAAAGCATAATGAAGGCTCCACTAGGAGACCAGCCCTGAGACAACATCAACCACAACAGAAATAACAAGTAGGGTTAAGCTGCTTGGCTAAAAATAACACTCTGGCTCACAGAACCATTCATACAAGAGCTTTCCCTGATCCAAGCCCACCCAAAATAGTTGATAATCCTGAGAAAATCCTCAAGAGAACACCTGTAAGTAGGATATCAACTATTTCCAGCAAAATTCATAGAGCCAATTCTGCACCAGAAGATCTTGTAGCTCTATTAGACCCTTTCTTCGACCTAGACCTTCAAAACATATTACCTAGGACTAGGTCATTCAGTGTTTCAGACCAGCCGGACCCCAGGGACAGTGAAACCCCTCCTTCCACACCACCTGATCTCCACTTTCTCCAAAACTTGGGGCTTTCTCACCCGAGATCTACTCAACAGGCTTCTGTTGGTCCAAACATCCCTATCATCCAAATACCAGCTGCTCAAGCAAACCCTATACCCCACCAGAACATCATCATGGCAGCCTGGTATGCACCTCTAGTCCTACCTCAACCTCTACTGCCCTTACCAAATGATTATCAATCAAAGATCTCGCACTTCCCTGCTAAAGAGCCTACAACAGCACAACAACATGTAGATAAAATGGAGGACTCTTTTGACTATATGGAAATTGATGATGAAACAATCAAAATGAGAATTTTTGCGCAGAGCCTAGGGGGAGAGGTTAAAAAGTGGTTTAAAAACCTACCTGCTGGTAGCATCCAAGATCTCCCTGCTTTATACCAGAATTTCATCAACAAATGGGAAACTAGAGCAAATCCTCGCCAGCTCCTAGCAGAATACATGTCCCTTAAGAGGAACGCAGGAGAGAGTGTTCATGATTATACCACTATATTCAACAGTATTTATAATGCTCTCCCTCCACACATGAAACCTCCACAAGGTATGGCCCTAGCAAAATATCCTGATGGATTTGATACTGACATGGCCTATGAGCTTAGAGATAAAGAGTACACCACCCTGGAGGATATGCAGAAAGGGGCAGTAAACATAGAGGCAAATTTGATTGAGAAAAGGGCCAAACTGAGAGCGGAGAAGAGAGTAACATACAAGGATGACACTATAGCCTCCACTTCAGATCCAAATATTGACAAATTGTCTAAGAATGTGGATAAGCTATACCAAATCATGGAAAAGATGGTTGTCACTCCAAACAGGAACCAAAATCAAAACTTTAGAAGAAACAACAACACTCCCAACAGACAGAAAGAGTCAAATCAACAAATCGTTCCCCCGTTTCAAAACTTCCTAGATGAGGATGAGGGAATCATAGAAGAGTCTGAAGGGAATACAATTAACATGTTTGAAACAGAGGACTCAATTCTGAACTATGACTTAGAGGAAGATCAACCCTCATCTTCATATTGGGATGAGGGAAGATTAGAAACTGAAGAGTACAGACTTGGGTTCCAAAATGCCATGTTACAGGTCAAAGAGCAATATCAGCTCAGGAGAAAAAAGAACCAAGACACTTCCAAAACCAAAACTCCCGAGGTTACCATCAAGAAAAGGCCTAAAAAATCTTCTAAAGTGACTACTGTGAACAACAATTCAACAGCCAAGAGTTCTGAGAGTAACAAAGAAAAGGGCAACCAAAACAATGAAAGACAAAGTAAACAAACCAGTAGCACTAGCACCTTAGTTAGCGCTCCTGATAAAACTGTTTCTACACATGTACATAATGAGAAAAAACAAACTGATTCAGCCACTAAAACAGTGGCAAATAAAATAGAGTTGAACACTTCCAAGAGTCAATCCACTTTCAGTTTAGAAAATGAGATTGCAAAAATTAAAATCTATGTACCATTATTTGAGTTGGCCTCTCAGGATGTATATAAAAGCCAAATTTTGAAAGCATTGAATTTAGGGGAAAACACTGATTCTGTAAACCTGAATGATGATCAGCCTGCCCTCTTGTTTGGGCCTAAGATTGAAGGTAAGTTTCAGGAAGGGGTAGTACCACCTTTCTATATTAGTCTCAACATTCATGATAAAATACTCCACAATGCAATGCATGATTCTGGAGCCTCACACAACCTGATGCCTAAGGTAGTTATGGAGAATTTAGGCCTCGAAATCACCAGACCCTATAAAGACTTGTATTCTTTTGACTTGAGTAGAGTAAAATGTCTTGGCCTGATCAAAGACTTGTGTGTGAGTTTGACTAAGATTCCTGCGAAATGTATGGTCATGGATGTAGTGGTGGAAGACGTGCCACCCAAGTATGGAATGTTATTATCTAGATCATGGGGAGCCAAGATGCAAGGCACCATGCAGATGGATGGCTCATATGCCACTATCCCTATATTTGGCCAATTAAGAAGACTGTATAGAGAATCCCAAATGAAATTCCTAGTCAGTAGCCCCGAGAAACATGAAAATTCACCATTATATTCTGTGCATACCGACCTTGACTCCTTCATATTTTGTAATGATGAATCCTTAGAAGAGCCAGAGTTCCAGAATAGGTATACAAATGAGAACACCGAGCCTATGGACCTCCACATAATGGCCACTCTAGAAGAATATGATCAGGAAGACCATGGGCAGCACACTGAAAATGAAGAGGAAATCAACAATGAAGCCTGTAGAATCTGTGGTGGACCTCTCACTCCAAGTGAAACAAAAACAGAACAAGAACAGCAAGCTAACCACCTCCCTGACATCCATGGCCTCTATGAACAACAAGATAGTTTACAACCTAGTACAGACCTCCCAACTCAACCTAATGACGAACCCAGCTGTAAGGGAGAAAATGAAGTTGAAGTAAACAAAGAACCCCTGTGGGAAATGAACTTTGATGGGTCCTGTACTAGACAAAGCGCTGGAGCGGGAGTGTGGCTGTGTAACACTGAAAATGACCATGCAGAGAGCCACGTTGTCAATCTGCATTTCAAATGCACGAATAACATTGCAGAATATGAGGCTCTGATCTTGGGCTTAAGTCTGTTGAAAAAATTAGGAGCCCGTAGGATAATCGTGAGAGGAGACTCTGAGTTAGTGATCAAACAGATGAATGGTGAGTATTCGGCAAAACATCCCAGGCTTAGGGCATATAGGAATGATACTCTGGATTTGCTGAAAACGTTTGTTGAATATGATTTAGTATCCATCCCTAGGGGTCAAAACGCTATTGCAAATCTACTAGCCTTCCTAGCTAGCTCATATCCTAAGGCCCCAGTTGACCAACAAATCATCATTCAGACTAAATTCAGGCCTGCAGTGCCAGACAATGAAAAATACTGGCAGGTCTTTGAAGGAGACAAACAGATTGAAGATTTCCTGATGGGCAGAAATGAGTTTGAATTTTCTGATTCAGACTCAAAATCTGAGGACAGCTGCCCAAGTGAGGATTCCCCAGATGAACTAGAAACACCTTATAGTATAGAAATAAATTCTTTTTCTGAAGAAACCGGAGATTCAGCCATAAAATGTGAAAACGTAGATAGAGAAGAAATGGAGGTGCTGCAAGCCAAAGACAAGAACATACCAAGAGGCTTAGCACCCTTAGAGTACCTCTTTGATTTCGATGATGTTGCAAAGAAGCCCACAATAGAACATGCAGAATCAGATGTAGAAGAATGCAACATAGGCACTGAAGACAAACCCAAAATGATAAAACTGGCTAAGTCTATACCTGCAAACATGAAGAAAAGATACATTGACTTGTTTAAGGAATTCATTGATGTGTTTGCATGGAGCTACGAAGACTTAAAGGCCTATGACACCAACATCATACAACACAAGATACCATTGAAGGAAAATCAGAAACCTTTCAGACAAAAACTCCGTAGGATTAATCCAAAACAATTTCCTGTAGTAGAGAAGGAAATTAAAAATATGTATGAGGCAGGCATAATTGTCCCTGTAAGGTTTTCTGATTGGGTTTCAAACTTAGTGGCTGTAAGGAAGAAGACAGGGGAGATCAGACTATGCATAGATTTCAGAAACCTGAATAGAGCCTCCCTGAAAGACAACTACCCCTTGCCTAGAATGGAACATATCTTACAGAAGGTAGTGGGCTCTAAAAGAATCTCCCTGCTTGATGGTTTTTCAGGATACAACCAAGTTCTGGTACTCCCAAAAGATCAACTCAAAACAGCTTTCACCACTCCATGGGGCACCTTCATGTATGTGAAAATGCCTTTTGGATTGATGAATGCTGGAGCTACCTTCCAGAGAGCAATGGATATTGCTTTCTCAGATGAGATTGGACACTTCATAGTTATCTACTTGGATGACTTAACCATCTTTTCCAAAATAGAAGAAGAACACTTAAAACATCTGAGGAAAGTTTTTGAAAAATGTAGAAGGTATGGTCTGTCCCTAAATCCTAAGAAGACTGTTTTCGGGCTGCAAGAAGGTAAGCTTCTTGGCCACATTATATCTGAGAAATGGATTAGGATAGACCCCCAGAGAGTTGAGGGAATACTTCAAATTACACATCCAAGAAACATCAAGGAGCTACAGTCCTTCATTGGGAAGATCAATTTCCTTAGAATATTTATCCCCAACCTTGCTGAGCATCTTAGGAAAATGACTGAAATGCTGAAGAAAGATGCTCGAATTAAGTGGACTGTTGAAGCCAAGAAATATTTTGAGTCAGTAAAGCTTGCACTCACCCAGGCCCCTGTCCTTATCAGCCCTGACTTTTCAAAAGATTTTCTAATCTTTTCATTTTCTTCCCCACACACAATAGCTGCAGTTTTGTTGCAGAAAAATTCAGAAGGTAATGAACAGCCTATAGCCTTCTTCAGTAAAGCCTTAAGAGATGCACCCTTAAAGTACAACATCATGGAAAAGTAGGCCTATGCCCTGATTAAGGCCTTAAAAGACTTTAGGGTGTACATTCTACATTCTCACACCATTGCCTATGTGCCAAATATAGTGGTCAAAGATATCTTGTCCCAAGACCCAGATGGGAAAAGGGGCAAATGGATTGCTACGATTTTAGAATATGACATTGAAATCAAACCCACCAAGCTGATCAAAGGTCAAGGTCTGGCCCAATTGATGGCTGAATCTAATCTACAGGCCCTTGATATTAACATGATGAAAGCCCTGGATGAGCAGGAAGGATTGCCCCATCCAACTGTTGAGGAGAAGTTTTAGAACTCTCCTTGGTACACTGATATCCTTTACGTGCTCACACACCTAAATGCCCCTCCAGAACTGTCCAAAACAAAGGCCAGATTCATAAAACTCAAAGCTAGAAATTACTGCATTATGAATGAGAGTCTATATTGGAAAAATCCAAATGGTCTTTTGCTGAAATGTTTGCCTGAAACTGAAGCTGAAAGAATCAAACAAGAATTCCATGCTGGGGAGTGTGGAGGCCACCTGAGTTGGAAGGCCACTGCAAATAAGATACTCAGGGCTGGGTACTATTGGCCTACACTCTTTAGTGATGTTCATAAAATGGTCCTTACCTGCCACAAATGCCAAACTTTTGAGGGCAAAAGAAAGCTCCTTCCCCTCCCTCTGCAACCTATCACCATAGAAGGTCCCTTCATGCAATGGGGCTTAGACTTCATTGGAGAAATCCACCCCTCTTCTTCTGGGCAACACAAATGGATCCTGACCACTACTGATTACTTCACTAAGTGTATTGAAGCCATACCCACTAGGAATGCCACTGATTTTGTCATCATTAGGTTCCTAGAAGACTTTATCTTATCTCGGTTTGGCTGCCCAAAGAAAATGATCACTGACAATGCTGCTGCTTTCGGATCCAAAAGAATGATTGATTTCTGTCACAGGTACGGAATTGCACTTGGACATTCAACTGCCTATTACCCCCAGGGTAATGGCCTGGCTGAATCATCAAATAAAAGCTTGGTTACAATCATTAAGAAGCTGTTGGAAGAGAAAAAAAGGTCATGGCATAAAAAGTTGATACAAGCCTTGTGGGCAGACAGGCTCACTACAAAGAAATCTATTGGCATGTCACCCTTCCAGCTGGTTTATGGGACAGAAGCAGTTTTTCCTACTAGCCTTGGGATACCAGTGGTAAAGCTTATCCAAGAAATCCAATCAGAAGAGGACATCGTGATAAGGATAATTAATGAAACAATCCATCTTCAGCAAACACGGGAGCAGGTTTATAACAGAGCTGTCAAAGTGTAGGAAAACATGAAGAGACAATTTGACAAAAGAACCAAAGCAGCAAATTTCAAAGTTGGGGACAAGGTCCTGAAGTGGGATTCAAGAAGAGAGGATAAAGGCAAACATGGCAAATTCGACAGCTTGTGGCAAGGTCCCTTCATCATTCAAGCCACTATGGGTCCTAATGCGTTTTTCTTGCAAGAACTTGATGTTTCCGAGTTGTTTGGGGGTCCTGTCAATGGCAGGATGCTTAAACACTATTTCTGCTAATTCTCCATTTCCAGTTTCGTTTCCATTGTATATACCATTACAAATTTTCATTTTCAGCAAGAAAGGAGAAGAAATTGTCCCAAAAAACAGAATGAAAAGAGAGGTTCAGACATGCTCAAAACATGAACCTCTAAGGCAGAAGGATTGGCTCTAATAAACTCAAAAATCTGAGCCAAAAGGAAGCAGAATAGCTGATCCAAACAAGCTCAAAATCTGGATCAGCAGAGGAAAGAAAATCAGCTCTAACATGCCTAAAATCAAAGCTGGAGCAAAGGAAAGAAATGACTCAAATATGCTCAAAACCTGAGTCACAAGAAAGAAAGAAGGATGTTTCACAGTTGCAGAATTCCATGCCTTCTCAGTTTTGTTTTCTTCAAGTTTCTGCCCAGCAAGTCAGACAGTCTAATCCTGGCTTGGCTGTGTTTAAATTTCCTGTCTTAGAATGTAGGTGAAGAAACCTGTTGGACAGTTTAATCCCAACAGGTAGTAGATTAGGTAGATAGATAGATGAGGCCAACAGTCTAATCTGGCCTCATGGAGCAATAAGGGTAGAATTAGAATAGGTTTTTTTTTGTTTTGCAAAATAAAATGTAAAGGGTCTGCTAGTTCAAAAGCACCCAAGGGAAAATTGTTAGAGCTCTAGTTTGGGTAGGTAGATTGGTTGGGAAAATGTTTCTGCTGATTTGTGTATCTAATATATTGTGGCAACTAATATAAAGAAAGAAGAAAGATGGCTTATAGCAGCAGGCATCAGGCCTACACCAAGAGATCATTTTCTGAATTCTTGACTCCTTCAAGAAGAATCCATCCCCATGTGGAGCCACTGTTAGCCCCCCTATGAAATTCTTGACAAGTCAGCTGGGGGCTAGATTGTTTTGAGCCTTCAAGGAATGCCTTTCCCCTGAAAACCCATCCTCCTTGAAGTCTCTCAATTGCTGTGCCTAATACAAATCCCCCTCTGCTAGTAAATTTCTAAAAAAGGGCCTATTATTCCCTCCTTTACCCTTGCAACATACATCAATTCCCCTTCTTTCCCTTTGTCCGAATTACCTTTATTTACCCTCACTTAGCCTCTTTTTTATTCCCCCTTGTCTCCCCTTCCATTTCCCTTTTTACCCTCTTAATCTCCTCTAAATCCCCTTCAAATTCTTCCCTTACCCCTTGCTTGGCTAAATTTCCCCTCATTCCCCTTATCTTCTTCTATCGTTACCCTCCCCCAACCTTCAAATTCCATCTAAATGGGTTAAAAACCCACTTTCCGACCATGTAATAGGCCTAGCCCCTTTTTCGGCTGGCCCCTCAACCACTTCCCACACATGCCCGTGCGCTGGGACCAAGCGCTTAAGTCCCAAGCGCTAATCGCAATCGGAGCGTCGGGCGGGTGCAATTCCCGTGCATCGTTGAAAATCCCCGATGCGATCGTTTTAACACTTTAAGCCCCGCGATGTGTTGTGAACCGTCGATCTGTCACAAGATCGGACGACCAGCACTCAATCACATTACCCCTGTCCGATCGCAATCGCAAGTCGCAGCACTGCCTCCCCGATTACATCCTGACCGTTGATCTGTCCCACCGATCCAACGGCCCTGCGCTGATCGCTCCATCGCAATCGCAAGACTCAATCGCTTGCCTTCTTCTCCGAGCTCTGATTGCGATCTCCCGATTTAATCCTAGCCATCCATCCTCCCACAGATCCGACGGTCATCACAACTCCCGATCCCCCGATCGCACTGCCCCTCCGATTACATCTGAGTCGTTGATCTGGCCTTCAGATCTAACGGCCATCGCTCAATCGCATCCTCCGCCCGATCGCTGATCGCAATTCCTTCTCTCTATCTCCCGATTAAATCTCCGCCGTCCATTCCCCTACTGATCTGACGTCCATCGCACTAATCGCTCCATTCCTCCGATGAACCCAATCGCAAGTCCTTCTGTTTCCCTTCCGATTTCATCTCTGCCGTCCATTCCCCCCCAAGATCGACGGTCATCGCTCAATCGCAACATCGCTCTGATCGCAATCGGAACTTTTTGAATGTGTCACCCCTGCCCCCCCCAATTGCGATCCTCCGATTTGATCCTAACCGTCCATTGGATCTGGGATCTAACGGTCAAGATATAATCGCCCTCCGCCTCCGCTGGGTCCCACTCTTACATTCATCTCCGTCGCATTTCATGCATTTTGTTTGTTTTTTGTTCGTTTCATGTATTGTTACACCGGTCAATCTCCACTGTCGATCTTCATCTCCAGGCCTGAATCCAACGGTCTGCGCTGCATATTTCTACCAAACCCTATTGTCCACGCATTCCACCACTCCACTTCATTTTCATCGATCGTTTACATAATAGCGTTGTTTCCACCACCGCCGCACCAACATTTCGTTCACCCTGCGTCCATTGCTCCGTCCACTGTTTTCTTCACAAGTTTGTTGTGTTGCATAGTTTCTAGAGGATGAGACCACCGCTGTTCAATGTACTACCTCAATGGCGAGCGGCGCAGTCGGGATCAAATCTAATGAGCCAGTACCATCAGGAAAGTCAAGGAATGGGGCCGTCAGGACTCACATTAATGGAAAGCAGAGTTCAAACGCCGAAAATCATGCCGGCGCCATTTAAAGCTCAAGCTAACTCGACAGAGGCAGTAATGAAGCAGCAAGGAGTTTCAGTACAGAGCAGAGGGATTAGCGCACATCAACGAAGATCTTGAGCTCTGAACCAGAGGTTTAAAGAGGCAAAGCATCATTTTGAAGACCCCGAGGATTGATCTGGAGATCCTAAACATCAATAAGAAGTAATATCAAGGTTTTCTTATCAGCAGAATGTTTTTCCACAAAAGACAGGTCTCCCATACAGTCTTTATTATGCGCCATGTCCCTGAAGGAGTTTTTCGTCCCAGATATAGTTCAAAACAATCTAACATCTATTAGGCCGACCTCTCAGCAGTTTCTTTCATTTTGTTCAAATCACCTGGAGTACTACAGCCAAAAGGTCAAATCATATCCGAAGTAGATCTCTATTGCACCGGGGAGATGACAAAGATTAAATATACAACATATCAAGCGGAATGGGCCTCGGCCCTGCATTCATTATTGTGTTTAAATGTAACATTTAAATTTCACCTACCTCCTCGGTTGGTCCTCTGTGTCTCTTCTACTATAAAGCACAGAAGGATATAATTGTAATGGTTTTTGATGCATTATCAGTGAATTGCAAGCATTTTTGTCCTGAGCCAAGTTCCCTGTGTAATGATTGTATGATAGGCTGAGAAATATGATGTATTCAGGCTTAATGTAAAAGCTTTGGGCAGTGATGTACCTGATTGGTATTGTGTTTAACATGATAAGCAGTTTTCATTGGATCCTGATCTACAACAGTTGGTGATGTTTTTCTCCTCTCTGCGTTCGTTTCCATTTCATTGCATGTTCTTCTGACTGGCATCTGAATGCATGACATAAGATTTACCCTTGTTAGGTACCTTATGTCCCAGCTCTCTCAGTCTTTAATGTTTTCTGCTCATATGTGTATCTGAATATTGTTTTTAATTGACTAAACTAGTGTAGTGGATGATTATTGCCTGCTCTCTGATGTGCAAGTTAATAGAATCAATGTTCAGATGTTTTTGTTAAGATTTAATTGAAAGAGGTTAGGAACATTGGGAGGTTTAGAAGCCTGTTTCTGCCTCTTCATAACCTACCCCTTCTATATAAACCTTTTCAAGATCCCTTGTGTTGCCTATGGTTTTGTCCAAGCAGGCCTGGAGTTAAATGACCTCTGGCCTGATCTATAGACGGAATCAGATGGTTCTCCATCCTTCATTCTCATTCCTTAATGTTCCATCCCACCAATTAGTCTTTGAGATCCAAATGCTCTATATGACTAGCCCAACTGAAGCTTACACATTGAACATAAGTAAATCCTTTCTTGACTCCATTGCCCAATGGCCTTGATGTTCCCTGAGTTATCTATCCTTGCCTAGCTTCCTTCTTTACCTATCTTTGTCTTATGGTGAAACCTCCTTCCTGATTCTCAACAACCAAACTCAAACAATCAAACAAACAACCTTGAGCCTATAACTAGCCTAAAATCACAATTGAGAACTTCAAAGACATATATCCTTTGATAATCATAGAGAGATCCCTCTTTGGACCTAGGAGGGCTAGATCCTAAGGTCTGAAAGTGGTTCTATGTTGTCTCATCTTTTGGTATTGCCAACCTTGCCAAAACATGGGAACCCCAACAGATATCATGCCCTCACAACTACCCTTACTTAATTTTCAACATGGGAACCCAACCAAGCCCTCGCTTGACTACAAGAGGTTGACCGAGTTACGATTACTACAACTAGACTATGTTGTTGAATTTTGTAGCTTGGGAGGTACTTCACAATCCTAGTGAGATGGGTTTGTGTGAATTTGGTCAAAAAAGGATTTGTGGGAAAATAAGCCAAGAAAAGGGATTTTAGACCTAAGATGGGGTTTAAAATCTAAAATAAAACTGAAAAGGAAAATTAATATTTCCTAATGTCTAAGTGGATAAACCCGTAAGTTCTAGAGGGTTCCTAAGAGGTCTAGGAAAAACTATTTAAGGAGGCCTTAGGATGAAGGAAGGAACATCAAGTGAGAAGGAGCTCATTTGATCAAGGGGGCGAAGAGAGATGTAGTATTAAAGTAGGTCGAGTAAGAGGGCCGAGTAACTAGGGTTTCTGAAGGGAGGCCATGATCACCCTCCAAGAGAAATATAATCATGTGAGGGTTCACAAGAATTTTGCATACCTTAACGGTTGGTTTGAGCTAGGAAGTATGATGGCGTATTGTTGGTTTTATTATGGAAGATCAAGCTTAAGAGAGGTTTTTCATGAGAATCTAGACATGTGATTTCAATGGTGTCTTTGTGTGAAGGCCACATCAAATTCTGAAATGTTGAAATTTGCAACAAGAAACATTGAAATTGGAAACCAGAAAGGACAAAAAAAAAATGCACCCACACTGGTGAGGAATTTTGATGCACCAGGAGTGAGGAATGTGGGGTGTCTAATTTAATTTTCCCTCAAATAATTTGGACAATAAATTGTAATTTCATCTCATAACAACTTGTGTCAGTTAACTAAGTCATGAAGACTGAGTTAGCTAAAGAAATTTGAGTTGAGGGAGGGATTAATATAATATTTTTGGGCTCCAATTTTAGTTGATGCATTAGTGGGGTGCAGGTGTGAATTAGTTAACTCAATTAAATGAGTTAAAATTAGTTTAAATAGTTCTAACTAAGTGATGAGCTAGTGAGAGGTCAACTAGTGAATTAAATTAGATTTAATTCACAATGAGTGATCAATTAGATAACTGATAATTCACTATTAATAACTGCATGCATGTTAGTTCTGAGGAAGACCCAGTTGAGACAGAGCTTAAAGGGAACATAACTATCAGTCACATATTTATACAAAATTTCCCATATGTAATATCCCAAAATTGGGAGAGCAACAATACAAGACATAAAAATGGAAATATGAAGAAATATCAATGGATCAAAATTATGATTATAACAACAAACTAGGTACGAAGACTTGAGGAAAATATCACTCAAGTTGGGCAAACAAGCCTCCCATGAAAGCATACACCTAAATATGAAATGTTGCTAATACAATAAAATGTTGGAATGCTATAACTGCGTTGTTTATGAGAGAATAGCAGCTGAAATATAGAATATATATTTCCGCTGATACAATGCTCCAAAAGTATGGGAGGTAGAGATCTATGCTCCAAAATAGATTTCCAGGACAACCTAGAAAAGGTTTACGAAAATACACACTATACAAAAGATAGTAAATATGGCCCTAGGGCTGAATAATCACTGCAACTGAACCACTGATAGGAGGTGGTTGATATGAAATATGCAATGGCTGATCCTCCTACAATAGATCTCCTAAATGAAGGGTTGATATCCTCAAAGGAAACACAACTCACTAGGGCAATAAAACCACTACTGTAGCTGCTCTCTAAAATAACACAGTGCTTGAGGGAAATTTCCCTGTAGCTGATGGTAGCTACTTGGCCTCCTACCAAATATGGAAATGATGTTGCAAGGACTTGCTCACAAGCCTGCTGTATGAAGGGATGATCCCTCCAATGGAAAACTAGCTCCGAAATGGGGTTTTATAACCCACCACTGCTACACCCCTGCAACGCAATATAGATTTCGAATAGACTGCACTGCAGAAGAAAGATGAAGCTTGGAAAAATTCTATATAGTGGTAATGCAGCTCAAGATAACCTCTCTTGAGTAGGCACTCAAATTCCCCTGAGGATGATGGTGGGATTTGCACTTGGAAACACCCTTGTGCTAAACAACATTGTAGACCCTGCTAAACAGTAAAAGCATGCATAGATATGTCACATGACAAATATAGATCTAAAATGATCAAAATCAATAATTCAAATCCATGTCTTCTAATGTTGCCATCCTCTTTTTTTTATGCTTGGTGAGCTTCCTCACCTTGGGTCCCACTCATTAAAGGAAATACTCTCATGCATACACTCCTCCTAAATGACTGCATTGTCCTCCATTAATCCTCCATTATCTCCACAACAACGTTAATGATCTGGTCAACTTTGACCCTGTCCACATGCTTTAGCCCCTTTTCACACCTAAGGGTGCTTTATTTAGCTAAAATGATGATCCAAATTCACATGAGAAGTGGTTTTATTCTCTATAAATATATTTATGGGTCTCCCTACCCACTTATTTACCTATATAAGTGACAAAGCAAAAATTTAATATTCCAATTAATTTTGGAATATTACAGTCCTCCCCTAAAAAATGTTGCTTGTCCTCAAGCAACTACAAGGACACTGCATTTCCTCAAGGCATGAGAGATAACAAATGTTGGGTGCCTCAACCCAAATTAGGAACTCCAATATTCATGCTATCATCCAAACAAAGTGAGAAATCCTTGGTAGCTCATAGAAACAATCACCAATCCCATGTTTCTGCAATGTATAGGGGCTGCATGGGTGAAAATGAGAGATTAAATTGTTCAGCTCGCGCTACATCTCTCTCCATTTAGGATACATGTGGAACTGTTGATCTTGGGATAAAATAATATGGTCATTAAGAAGCCACTCATGATCCCACTATTTGGTTCTAGGAACCTCTCTTGCCCAATCCACCCCACATATAGTGAATAGAGTGTCATCACCATATGGGCTCCAAAAGAAACATGGACTAAATGTCGCATGACATACTGGATGGTGAAAATAGTCCCTCAAGTGAGACCAATGCTATTCTACTTCTTTTTGTCTCCAAACATGATATGATAAGTGGCCATCCAACCACTTGCTTGCTGCCATAAGCTTCTCAAAATACTGAAAATAGTAGAGGACATTAGGTCTTGGCTGAATATAAACCAAGAAAAACAATTCTTGCCCAAAGTTCTCAGCTAGAAAGTGGTCAATCCCATCATTGAATGTAGTCCCAAAAGGACCATGAAACCCAAAGAGAGGCTTGCTCTCTTGTGGAGTGATGTGCTGCAATTTTATGGTAAAGGAATGATCATTCATGGCTAGTTGATAAATAAGCATCAAGACAAAATCCTTACCATATATCGTAGGCAAGTTGGTGAAGAGGTCTATAAATGAGCCTTCCCAACTCTCCATCAAAAGGGAAAGTGGTTGTAACAACCTTGCAAGGTGGTTGCTTTCCTCCTCATACATCAAACATGCTACATATCTCTTGATATGTTGGTGCACATATTCTTTGAGATCATCCCAATAGAATCCCTCCATGATGGTTGTTGAGCCTTGCAATAGGTATGTATTTACTCTCAAATACTATCCTTTTTCCTCTTCTTCATCCATTTTTGTGCTATAATATAATAATATCATGAATGGATTTTGATAAAAAAAATGAATGAAATAGTCTTGATATGGTTTAACCGTCTAAACTAATTCCAATTTCTTTTATGATGAAAATAGCAGATAAAACAATAGCTACTCCAAAAAAGGAACAATAAGAACTAATCGAGGGAAAAGAAGGCACGGCCAAACCAGGAAACAAATCAGAGAGAACAATCAGCTGTTCGAAATAGTAATCTGTTGTGAATCCCTCAAGATCCCCTGATCTTGAGGGATCGAATTTTCCTTTTCTATAGTTATAAAAGAATGAGAAGAATACAAAGATGGGGGAATGATATGATGATATAGGAGAAAGCGGAGAATGTAAATCTGATTGTATTATGTCGTGTATCCTTCATTTCTATATCATTTGATAATGAACAGAACATAGCTCTGAAAGACATATTTGTATTGTAATGATTTCGATGATTAATACATATTTGCGTTGCTTTTCATTCGATTGTTTTGGAGTAACTAAGAAGTTCTTGCTGGCGGCTAAGGGCCCAATCTCTAGTGAATTTCGTTGCTATTCTTTTTGCTATACCTTTCCATTTACTGCAAGTATATCATTCTTTTCTGCTTTATAGTGAATTTCTTTTGATGATATTAGATTTCTGTATTTGTTTCTCTGCGTGCGCATTTCTAATTTATTAGTTGTTTGTCAAAAGAATTGGTTTTGATCACTTAAAGTATAAAATATTATTTCCATTACTTTCCTTTTGGTTGATAGTTTAGATCTAGCTGAAAGAGCTCAGTTAATGCTTTAGTGCTCTTGGTTGATTGAATTATTTGAATTAAAGAATGAATCACAGTTTTGGATTATAATGCATAGATGAATTACTTTCTTTAAAGCTTTATATTTATGATTACATCTGTATTCAACGATTGGCTTTAGCATTACTCCTTGTATGAATAAGCTTGCACATACTGTGTACACACTTGAAATAAAAGGACTTACCCTGGTTGATAATTAATGTGAGGCAATTAGGAGTTCTTAAAGACACCTTTTAGCACCCAACATTTTGGCGCCATTTCCGGGGAGTGTGTTGCTGCTCTGAGTAATGTCTTACTGTTTTTTTTTCTGCTAAGGGAGAACTGGGTATTAAAAATGGAAGGTAAGAACCTGCATAAAGAACGAGTAAAATGCTCGCTCATCTGCCCGATTTTTAGCAGAATTGCGTGAGAATTTAAAGTAGGGATGAATGTTTGTATTAATACGTGAATGACTAAGAGGGAAAGACCTCAAAAAGACAAAATCCCTCCTTATAAACCTGAAAAAACCTAAGGGATCGGTGACCCTTGGACAATCAAATTTTATCGACAAAATATTAAGAAAAGCTGAGTCTCAGTCATTTGTAGGACCTAAAATTATTGCTGCCAGATGTCCTACTAACTTCCTTCAAGCTGTAGGACCACCATCTATAGCTAACGCTGAGATTCAAGGTAAGACTGAAGGGATTGAACAGATTTTTCAAAATATTGAGAATTCACAAACTCGCCCTTCACAAGAAGGAAATTCTTGCAACCTACGTGAAGGAGAAGGAGAAACAGGCAGTTTTGAAATTAAATTATCAGAACCTAGAACTCCTAAAGTAGTGATTGAACAGAGGACACCTAGTGTTCCAGATCAAGGTAGTGTTGTTAGAACTATTCCAGCCTCTTATAGATATCCTAGGAATAACTCTCTAGCTCCGGAGATCCCTGAAGAATATTGGCATATTTTTGACCAAATGGCTAATAACCAGCAACCTCAAACTTCTACATTACAATACCCTATTTTTGACACAGCTGTCAATGCCCCCATGAAGGCTATCCCATTACAGAATATTCCTAACTTTCATGGGCTAACTTCAGAAGATCTTGATGCATTCTTTTTCGAGTTTGATGTTTTATGCAGGGGTTATGATTACACTACCTATCCCCAGAAGCTGAAGTTATTCCCCTCTACTTTGAATGGAGCAGCTCTGCGCTAGTTCATGGGACTCGGTGGAGGCACCATCAATGATTAGGACCAAATGAAAACATCTTTCCTTAAAAAATATCAAGTTTATTGTCGAACTAGAGAATTAAAAGATGAAAATTTTCAAATGGTAGCCAAGCCTAGCGAGACTCTGGAAGAATATGTAGAACGTTTCCAATATAATCTACAAAGGTCTCCTTACACAAATCTGCTTTGATAATGTTCTAAAAACCATGCTGATTAGAGGTATGAAATACCAATGGGTAGAGACACTATATATAATGGGTAAAGGTGATATTTATCAAGAAAGCTATAACAATATTATAGATTTGTGCATTAAGTGTTCCAGGGGTAGTACCAGGATGAAACAAGTCGGACACAATGCAAACATCAGAGACAACAAAGCCTTAGGAGGCAGTGTTGCACAAAGTGAAATCAACAATCTATTAGAGGATTTCAAGACAGATATCCTTGGGACCCTGACAACACAATTGTATGTCATGCAAGCTAAGCAAAGCAGGCTATAGCAGAACATAATTTGGCTATTTTCTACCCTCGTTGTAGACAGAAGCACAGTCATAAAGAATTCTCCCTAGATATGATACGAACATGCACCATATGCACTAAAGAGCACACCACGGAAAGCTGCCCATCACTCCTAGGATTGAAAGTAGTTTTCAAAGAAGCAGAAGAAGAAATGGAACTAGTATATCTGTTGAACCAGCATCGCCAGTGCCAAGCATGTCAGAAAGGTATGCCTACCGATCCATCTTCATTTTTTCCTTCCTCGCAATATAATTCTCAGCAATATTCAGGGGCAGCATGGCAAAATCAGCCACATTTTTTGCCACCTCAAGCATTTTTTATGCCACCATGGCCCGATCAATAAAATCCAAATAATAATTGGCCAAATTTCCCTTATCCACCACCATTCTGGCAAAGCAACCCTTATCCCTCCCAATGGTCCCCTTCCACGTCACAAAGTCAGAACTGGCAATCAAATTGGCAAAGATCTATGAACCAACCTATAGGGACAGCTCCTCTGTCTCAACCAACTTTACCAGCACCTTACACGTTGCAACAGAGTCCTCAATATAATATACGACCACAACTTCCAGCTCAACCCAACCCAAATCCAAATAACAAACCAATCCAGTCAATACAAATCATTGAAGATCTGGACACTGAAAATGAGTTGAAATAATGTAATGAGCTTAAGTTGAGAACTGGACGTATAATCACTCTAGATAAGGATAAATATTTGCAACTGGAAGAACTGCACACAAATAAGCCTCTGACTTTAGATGATCAAGAAATAAAACAAGGGGAAGATACAGTTAGACAAAAAAATCCTGAACAAATCGTAACCACTTCCCCCCATTCCCAGAAAAATTGTTGATACGACGCCCGATTGAACCTCTTGAATTTGATCTTTTGGGTGAACTTAAGAAAATTTGTATAAAAATCCCTCTCCTCTAGGCTATCGAAGACATTCCAATATATGCCAAAACTATCAAAGAATTGTTTATAAAGAAGTATGTGAGGAAAACAAAAACAACCACTACTGTCCATGTTGTTGGGGCTTTGTTGGATTTATTACTAGGCAAAGAGACTCCTGTAAAGTATGAAGATCCTGGAAACCCCATTGTCACAGTCCAGATAAATGGTTGTTCTTTTCCCAATTCTTTAGTCGACTTAGGGGCAGCCATTAATATTCTCAGAACTACAACTTGCGACATTCTTGGTATCATAGCCTTGGAACCAACAACTACCTTAATGGAACTAGTTGACCGCTTAGTCATTAGACTAGAGGGAACATTACAAGATGTGATGGTATTTGTTGAAACTTGGGAATACCTAGCGGATTTCTTGATTATTAATCCTAAGAACCAGCTAGATGGGAATCCCTTAATATTAGGAAGGCCTTGGCTAGCGACTGTTGATGCTTATATCAGCTGCCGGATAAGTAGTATGACTATAACCAGGGGGAATGATGTGAAAAATTTAGCTTTATACCCTCCTGCTCAGCCAAGCTTAAATATCATGAAAACTAGGAGGAAACTTGCAACATACTTAACATAAAATATTGAGTCACCATTAAATATGGTAGATGCCCTTGAATTCAAAAACCAAACTGAAGATGATATCATTAATACCTTTATCAATCATCCTACCATAGTTTTAAGTTAGATGATTAAAGCAGTCCTTGACAATGAAATCGAAGAAGATCCCCTCAAAGATATCCATTATCAAAAAATACCTATAACCACTGTTTATAATAGCAAATCTGTCAAAATTGAGCAAGGGAATATCTTGAACATTAATAGTAATATGAGTGATGACCAGCAACAGAAACTTATTCAAGTCCTTAGGAAAAATAAAAGGGCTTTCACTTGGGATTACTCAGATATGAAAGGGATTGACCCTCAGCTTTGCATGCATCATATATGCACTGAAAAGGATGCAAAAACCTTTCGACAACCTCAACGTAGATTAAATCCTCACCTAAAATATATTGTTAAAGAAGAGATTCAAAAATTGCTAGATGTGAATTTTATCTATCCTATATCTGACAATAAATGGGTTTCTCCATTAGTTGTGGTTCCCAAAAAGAATGGGAAATGGCGAATATGCGTTGGATATAGAGAACTCAATAAGGAAACACAAAAAGACCACTTTCCTCTTCCATTTATTGATCAGGTCCTAGATACACTAGCAGGGAAGAAATTCTTCTCCTTCCTGGATGGCTTCAGTGGCTACAACCAAATTCAAATTGCCCCTGAAGACCAGGATAAGACTACCTTTACCTCTCCATGGGGAAAATTCGCCTACAGGGTATTACCTTTTGGGTTTTGTAACACATCTGCCACATTCCAAAGGGCCATACTCAGTATTTTTTCAGACTTGATAAATGAATGATTGGAAGTGTACATGGATGATTTCACATCTTATGGAGATGACTTTGAGCAAGCATTACAGACATTGGAAAAAGTTATGGAATGGTGTATTGCTACCAGCCTATGTTTAAGTCATGAAAAGTGCCATATGATGATGACAGAAGGCCTGATCTTGGGTCATTACATTTCAGCAGCTGGAATTCAGGTAGATCTAGAAAAAATACAGGTAATTCTCTTATTAGCTACTCCCTGCACTCAAACAGAGGTATGTAGTTTTCTGCTATTTGCTGGATATTATCGTAGATTTATTGAGATTTTTTCACAGAATACTGCAGCATTATATGCCTTAACAGGAAACAATGATTTCGTATGGACTGACAAATGTGATACTGCCTTTACAGATTTAAAATGGCTAGTATCAACAACACCAGTATTACGAGGTCCGAACTGGGATATACCATTCCAGATTTCATCAGATGCATCAGACACAGCCTTTGGAGCAGTTCTTGTCCAAGAAGAAGACAAGAAACCCTACGCTATATATTACATTAGAAAAAACTTAACTCTTGCTGAATTGAACTACACAGTAATAGAGAAGGAGTTTTTAGCTGTTATTTATGCTATTAAAAAATTCAAACACTATATAATTGAATACCCTGTAATTTTATATACGGATCACTCTGCTATTAAATACTTAGCTAACAAACCCATTATGAATGGAAGAGTGACGCTTTGGTTGCTACTTTTGCAGGAATTTTATGTAACTATAAGGGATCGACCAAGGAAGGAAAACCTTGTGGCAGATTTCGTCTCCCGAGTGACAAGAACGGATGACGCAATATCAGTAGAGGATAAGTTTATGGATGAACACCTATTTGCTGTAACCATGAAAACACCATGGTACGCAGATGTGGAAAATTATTTAGCAGTGGGAAAACTACCTAAACATCTGACACCCAAAGAAAGGAAATCAATAGTACAATGCAACACTCAGTTCTCCTGGATTGGAAGATACCTTTTTCACACAGGGGCAGATATGCACATCCACAGGTGTATTAGGGAAGACAAAATTTATGACATCTTAAAAGCCTGCCACGATGGACCTTGCGGTGGACATTTTGCAGACCGCAGAACTGGACACAAAATTTTACAAATGGGCTACTACTGGCCCACGATTTTTAAATATGCTAAGAAATTTTTCCAGGCCTATGATAGTTGTCCAAGGATGGGTTGCCCTAGCCAATCTGATGAGATGCCCCTACATCCACAACTGGTCATAGAACCTTTTGAGCATTGGGAATTAGATTTTTTTGGGCCAATCAACCCATCATCTAGCCAAAAATCATATATATTGGTTGCAACAGAATATGTAACTAAGTGGGTGGAAGTGGTAGCATTACCTAGAGCCACAAAAGAAACCGTGATAAACTTTATTTTTGAAATTTTCGTATGATATGGGTTACCCAGAGAAGTAATCACTGATGGAGGGCTGCAATTTGTAGGACACAAGATTGCTGCTACACTGAAAAATCATCATGTTATTCACATAATTACCTCTCCATATCACCCGCAAGAAAACAGGCAAGTAGAAAGCACCAACAAAGTAATCGAAGCTATTCTAACAAAGACAATCTCATCGCACAGACGAGACTGGGCTACTCGACTACCAGAAGCCTTGTGGGCATATCGCACAACTTGGAGGAATACTTCTGGATACTCCCCAGATCAAATGGTATTTGGTAAGGAACCTATTTTTCCCATAGAATTTGAGATACAAACACTAAGGACAGCCCAAGAAGTGGGACTGGATTTAATTGAAGCCTAAATTAATAGATTACAAAAAATAAATGAATTATATGAAATCTGGGTTTCGGCTCTGCAACATACTGCACTCATTCAACAACAAAGACCAAATGGGATGATTCTCTGATCAAGAAAATACATTTCATGAGGGCGACTGGGCACTTCTCTACGATTCCAGGTTTCAAGACTTCCCTGGCAAACTACAGACTAGGTGGTTAGGTCCCTACGAAATATAGTAAGTACATGAAAATGGCACTCTTACGTTAACCACCATTGATGGGTCTCATTGTTCCTTTAAATAAAATGGACATCGGGTGTGCCTCTACCAAAGACCACTTACAAGAGAATATTTTTGTCAACAGATATGCAAAGACTCCACCATGCAGGTTTTAGCTGCAGAAGATAATCCTTCCGCAGCTTCATCTTTGTAGAAATTCATTTTTTTCTTATTTTTGTAAATAGAATTTCCGATTTAATTTGTTTTTTGCTTATTTTGTTGTTCCCTCTTTGGAACAACACTTTTTGATTTTGTTGTTCCCTCTTCGGAACAACACTTTTTTATTTTTCTTTTCCCTTTTTGGAACAACACTTTTTGGTTTTCTTATTCCCTCTTCAGAACAACACTTTTTGATTTTGTTGTTCCCTCTTTGGAACAACACTTTTTTATTTTGTTGTTCCCTCTTCGGAACAACACTTTTTGATTTTGTTGTTCCCTCTTCGAAACAACACTTTTTGGTTTTGTTGTTCCCTTTTCGGCACAACACTTTTTGATTTTTTTGTTCCCTCTTTGGAACAACACTTTTTAGTTTTGTTGTTCCCTCTTCAGAACATCACATTTTGATTTTTCTTTCCCCTCTTCAGAATAGAACTTTTTGGTTTTGTTGTTCACTCTTCAGAACAACAATTTTTGGTTTTTCTATTCCCTCTTTGGAACAACACTTTTTGATTTTGTTGTTCCCTCTTCGGAACAACACTTTTTTATTTTGTTGTTCCCTCTTCGGAACAACTCTTTTTGATTTTGTTGTTCCCTCTTCCGAACAACACATTTTGATTTTGTTGTTCCATCTTTGGAACAACACTCTCTTTTGTTTTTTTCTTTTCATTTTTTGTATGTTTTGAACAACACCCTTGTTATATATTTCCCAAACACTTCTAGTTCATTTTTTCAGCTTCATTTCTTTGATTCCTTTTATGGCCTGTAGTACAATACCTTCATGCGGATAAAGACTTATGGATTTTATTAAAGCAGGTGACTATTTTTAACATTATGATCTTTGACCAATACAAATTCTTGATGATAGGCTTAAAAAAATTAAAAGGGACACAATTATTTATATTTTACTTTACTGTACTGATTTCTACTGTATATGATACTGATTGATCATCTTTACCATGTTGGTTCTACTTTTCCTGGTTATAATTCTCTCTGTCTATTATCAATGGGATTATGGGTATAATTTTTCTTATTATTGACATGTTTCAACTTCTTACACCATCCCTACTCTTAAGGAGTATTGAACCTCCCTCTATTTATCATAAAAATATGTAATGAAAATTACATATAGTCTCATTAAGAGCCAGCCTACCATATTCATAATGATGTAGCAATGTGAAATATCCACTATGGCCACCACACCAGGGTTATGGTCCATTGGATGGCTAAAATATCCTTGGAACATGAGGTCTCTTCACGAGCCGACCTCCTCACTTTTGCTACTTCCTAGTGAATGGAAGTGTGGTTATCTGGTTACCATGCCAACACACTGGTCTTTCATGTAAGAACAACAATAAAAAATTTCACTTCTAAATTGAGGATCCTAGCTCACTTGGGTTAAAAAGAAACTCTGTTGAGGCTATGGACGCCTGTTGGCAGTAGAAGCTCTGCTTATGGTATTGAAGTTCCATCTCCACAATCAATAACTCTTATAATACCCTCTTCCCATTTATCTTTCTTTTCAAGAGATTATTTCCTCTAAATACTTCCCTACTCTGAACCTTTATGCATGCGTTTATGTTTTTACTCAATCATATCATACACAGTTAGAATATCATCAACAAAAGCCCCCTTTTACATATTGTTATTCCCTTTCCTATCATTTAACTTATCATCAACTAAAGCTTCTTGTCTCTTATCATTCATTATCATTATACCCCATGCTTTTATTCTATCCATATTGTCCCGTAATTCATCTATGTACTTTGACCCATTTATGGCTGTACTCTCTATCCTCTTACTGAAATAACCATTTCCCATCTAATCAGTCGAAGGCAACCTCTCATTTAGTCGGGGGATAGGACTTTTGTTATGCGTATGTTTTCATTAACTGACACGATATCCCATGATTATGTGGCATGTGAAAATTTAACAACATCAGCTATACTTAGTTTTTTCAATTAACTTGTTGTTCTATCGCTCTATGTATCGTTGTGTTGTTGTGTTTTTCAAATTTGTTGTTCTTTTCGGTGTTGCTGTGCTTTCCAGTATTACTGTGCTTTTCAATATTGTCGTGCTTTTTTAGCATTGTTGAATCTTCCCATTACATCCATCCTTTGCAAAAATAATAAGAATTCGAACACTATGGGTGGTAATACAGTGCGCAGTGAACTGTTAGTATTGGAAGTCTCTGACAGAGCAAAAGAAATTCTGATTCGAGCAGGATGGATATCCTATCTTACAAGGCTTCAGCCCTCAAATGAGGAAATCACTATTGAGTTTCTACAAAATTTGCAGAATAGGGAATCCATGGTAAAAGGCAGAAGGATTACAGTTACAGATGTTGTAATAGCTGAGGTAACTGGGTTTCCTGCAGAAGGGACCACATGGGCACAAAAACATGTATCGATATAGGAAACGGAGGAGACCTTCAAAGACGAAGGTGAATAACTGGTCAGAAAGGGCAAAGGCTTTCAACCATCTTCTCTCGCAGAACCATGGAGGGAATTAGCAAGCATCATCCATAAATACATTACCTGTGATGGATGTTGTGATGTGGTAAGGCCACAACAACTCAAACTCCTAGCTATTCTAAAGAAAAAACTTACTGTTAATTTGCCATCCATTTTAAATTCTTTATTACATGATACTGCTACTAGAATAAGATGGGTTGGGCACCCTGAAATAGTGGTAAGTCACCATGGCCTGATTAGAATGATCATTAGTCATAGCCTAGTGCAACACGACTTGACTTGGGAAGGTTTCATAATAGCTCTCGAAAGCATACAGAACCCTGTAATTCAATATCCCACAATTGTGGAAACAAGTCAGCAAAACCCTGTCTCAAAAAGAAAAGGGATTGCCTATTTAAAGGTCGAACCTCACAAATGAAGGAGGTCTATAAGAATTGAATTAGCCCAGAGAATGTTTGTAAATCTACGGGACGAAAGAAATCAACTTGCGCAGACATCCAACCCAGTTAGGGTAGGAGATTCTAAGTCTGAACAAGAAGCACCAGGTTCAGAGGAAGAGCCAAAAGAAGAAACTGGGTCAGAACCAGAACAAGAAGAAGAGCTCGAGCAAGAGGGTGAGACAGAATCAGAACCCGAAGAACAAGAACAAGGACGAGAACAAGATTATGAATTGGAAGTTGAAACTGGACCATATTTTGAGGCAGGAATAGCCGAGGTCCTAGCGAATCTCGATGTATACATGCAACCTGGAAGACAATTTGGCCATAGCACATTGGAAACACAAGCCCCGGAGAATTCCAGGCACATAGAAACTCCTCCATCACAAGAGGCTGCAGACACAGAAATTGCACAGGAATCTGATAACCAGTCTGGTGACACAATTTTGTTAAGCCAGGAGGACCCACATAAGTCTATAGATATAGACATTGGTCATGAATTTGACAATAAGTTAGGCAATAAAGTTCCTTTGGAACACAGCCCTGAGGGCCAACAAGCAGCCTTAGAAATAGTTGATAAACCTGTTAGGGGAACAAATTCTCCTCGAAAGAACCTAGGATCTAGAGAAAAACTTAAGAAGTTGCGATAATAGTACCCGAACCTTCAAAAGACAGTTAAAAGGTTACGATGAAAATTAAGAAATTGGAAAACACAGAGCACTGCTCCGGAGGTGACTTCTGTAGCAACATAAACACTAAAATGAAAAAATGAATCAGTGGGGATTCAAACAGAACTCGTTTCCACTAGAACAATTTCCGCACAGAATAATTTGCATGGGAACATGGTGAATGTAGTCGTTCAAATGGAGGGTTGGTCCTCCCACAATAAGCAAATTCAAACTGAAAAGGTACTCTTTCACATTATTGGCACCCAAACAGAGAAGAAATCTGAGGATTCCTCGTTAAATAAGGATCCTATTGTTTTAAAGCTTCAGGAAGAATTAATGCAAGCTTATCTTGCTATAGAACAACAACAACAACAGACAGTCTCCCTGCAAAAATACCATGAATTACAAAAATAATTGAGAGGATTAGCTCTAGCAGAGAATGAGGCTTTTGATAAGGCTAGACAGGAAGAGGAAAAAATGAATAGAATGAAAACTAAGCTGAACAGAGTTAGGAATCAATTGGACACCATTTGTTCATTGTATTCAGATATCTTGGCTTGTCGATCTCCTGCTACAAACTATGCCTTGTTTTTATTAAAACGATATTTATTGTTAAAATTTAAAGCTGTTAGAGCCGGTAAGCCAATTGAGCTGGAAACTATGGAAGATTTTATAAATTGCTGTAAGATTCATGGAGTAAAGGTACAAAGGATTTTTTATGAATTTTATTTACATAATTTTATATTCAACAAAGAAGTGGATGTGAATCCTAGCCCTTTTATTGGAGATGTTCAATTCCAGGCATTTATTTCTTTTGCAGTCAACCAACTTAAGTGGTTGAAGGTTTACAATTCATTCCAAAGATAGGAACACAGCCTGGATATTTGGGTAAGAAGTGAACCTACTCATCCTCTGCAAGTGTTTTCCAAGAATAAAGCACTTATGACACAAGAGTGCGTGACTAAGAGTTTAGGGCCCAAACATAAGGAACTTGTGCTAGAAGGAACATCATATTTTCTCTCCATTTAAGAAAAATCCTTGGTTGCATCCAAACTGATATGGATGGTTTCCAGCAACAGTGTTAAGGATAAAGAACCATTTAACTATGGAAATTTCAAAGCTGCTGTGAGACGGTTAATCCCATATGGCAACTTTATCTTAAGAGGAGGACCTTATTGGGTGGGATGTCGCTATAGATGCCCCATTATTTGGTATCCTCTTGAAGGATATCATCTTGACTATGATTTACCAGAAGGACAAGAAGCGGCAACCTTTTCACACTTGGCAGGACATCATGGTCTCAGGCCTATTACAGACAGACCTTCTCCAGTCTACTCTTTAACTTCCTTTCATCATAATTATTTATTTTTCATGAGGACATGAAAAATTTAAGCAGGGGAGTATGTTGAGCCTTGCAATAGGTATGTATTTACTCTCAAATATTGTCCTTTTTCCTCTTCTTCATCCATTTTTGTGCTATAATATAATAATATCATGAATGGATTTTGATAAAAAAATGAATGAAATAGTCTTGATATGGTTTAATCATCTAAACTAATTCCCATTTCTTTTATGATGAAAATAGCAGATAAAACAATAGTTGTTCCCAAAAAGGGATTGTAGGAACTAATTGAGGGAAAAGAAGGCACGGCCAAATCAAGAAACGAATTAGAGAGAACGATCAGTTGTTTGAAATAGTAATCTGTTGTGAATCCCTCAAGATCCCCTGATCTTGAGGGATTGCATTTAACTTTTATTTAGTTATAAAATAATGAGAAGAATAAAAAGACGGGGGAACGATATGATGACATAGGATAAAGTGGAGAATGTAAATCCGAATGTATTATGTCATGTATCCTTCATTTATGTATCATTTGATAATGAACAGAACATAGTTATGAAGGACAGATTTGTATTTTAATGATTCCAATGATTAATACATAGTTGCGTTGCTATTCATTCGATTGTTCTGGAGTAACTAAGAAGTGTTCGCTAGCGGCTAAGGGCCCAGTCTTTGGTGAATTTCACTACTATTATTTGTGCTATAACTTTCGATTTACTGCAAGTATATCATGCTTTTCTTCTTTACAATGAATTTCTTTTGATGATATTATATTTCTGTATTTTTTCCTCTACGTGTGAATTTCTAATTTATTAGTTGTTTGTCAAAAGAATTGGTTTTGATCACTTAAAGTATAAACTATTATTTCCATCACTTTCCTTTTGGTCGATAGTTTAGATCTAGCTAAAAGAGCTCAGTTAATTCTTTAGTGCTATCGGTTGATTGAATTATTTGAATTAAAGAATGAATCACAGTGTTGGATTATAATGCATAGACGAATTACTTTCTTTAAAGCTTCAGATTTATGATTTCATCTGTATTCAACGATTGGCTTTAGCATTACTCCTTGTATGAATAATCTTGCACATACTGTGTACACACTTGAAATAAAAGGAATTACCCTAATTTATAATTAATGTGAGGAAATTAGAAGTTTTTAAAGACACCTTTTAGCACCCAACAATGGTGTGATAGGACTCAATGAAATTTACATGTCTTGAAAAGAGTGCCTCATATGTTGCATGTAGAATCTCCTCCTTGAGCTTGGAGTGTATAGTCAAGTGATTATGATCATGGAAATAAATGACTCCATCCACCACTCTATACCTTCCATATGTCACTTGCCCATCAAGAAAATTACATGTGAAGAGGTTCCTGGAATACTCCACCAATAGTTGGGACTCCCAACATGGGTCTATGCTCCCCAACAATGACAATGTTATTGGAATCTGAAATGAAGCACATATAACATCATAGCTCTCCTCTTTGACATACTCAATTCCAAAGCCACATGTTGGAGTACTTCTACCCCACCTATGCTACCTCCTTTTCAGCTAATCTTTCCCAAGATAATATTGAAGTGCATGGAGGTCAACCTCCTCTTGGAAGGTATTTCCCATCCAAAAATTCCATAGTTTGGCCAATGCATGCAAGCGTGTCAGTAAACTCTTGTCATATTCAAAAATATTACTCATGTGTGGAATTATGAGTTGTTGCTCCAAGGCATTGGAGTAGCCCTTTGATACCATGCTTGTGCCTTCATACATTCCTAAATCATCATCTTTCAGCGCAAATAGCTGAGTGGGAGATGGCAATGTCCATATCAGAAAATTGTTCATCCCTCCTTTGAACCCATCAGAGGTACTCTGCATTGTGCTAGCTCCTCCCAAGGCTCCTTCCTTAGCCAAATATATCAATGATGCACCATGTTGAGATAAACCTTTGATCATCTTCCAACTAGGGGGTCCCCTTGGTGGAATGCCTCCATGTAATGAAACATCAAGGCCTAGAGTAGGTTGTATATGTGAGTGGGCTAATTTTTTGCTACCCCCACTGCCTAAATCATCCTCCTACTTCTGTGCATAAAGTTCCTGAAATGGATGGGTGTGTATGTTCTCAATCACTTGATGCTGGCCATCCTTATCATACTCTCCTACCTTCTGTAAGATCTCACAGTTTATGGTGTTCTTCTCCAATGTAATCAACCAATGCACACCTAATGTCATATTGGTATCAAGAGTCTTAATCAAAATGAAGTGATCTATCATAGTGTATGTCCTCACAACTATGGTAAGTTTTGGAACACAATTCCTCCATTCTTTAGTTTTGCTGCCTATCAACATAGACACATGCTTCTCCTGATCTTCATATTTGATATCCTTTGGAAATTCTCACAAAGATACAAGAGCTCCTCTAGTTGAAGCAACTGCTCCATCTCCATCTCCAAATGGTGGTGGATCTCCTCTTACTGTTACAACACTGGAGGATATTTCCAGCTCTTCCTCTTCCTTCTCCTCATCATTGGAGAATACCTCATCATTAAGAGATCCTTTGTCTTGATCCCCTCTTGAAGGAGGAATCCTCATGTCTTCTTCTTGAGAATAAATTTCTTGTTAAAGTGGGGATTTTACCCTTGAAAAATCATTTTTCAAATCTTTAACCTCCTCAACAATATTCTAAAATGGAGTTGGCTTCATGGATCCTTCCAACTCATGCAAAGGTTCTGATTTCTTGGGTTTGGCTAGCTCACCCAAGGAAGTTTCAGAATGTTTTTGATCAAATATTTTCACTAAATTCCTAGTGAACTTTGCATAAGTAGATATATTTGCATGATTTAATAAAGAAGATTCATAAAACCACCAATCACGAGCCTTACCTTCAAGGTGCAACACTACTACTCTAATGGCCTCCTCTTCTGAAACTTGATGCAGCTGAAAATACGTGTCTAGCTTCTTTACCCAAGCCTTAGTTGTGCACTTGGGTGACCCATCAAAAGTAGGTAGAAAGAATCTACCCAAAGTGTGGTGCATGCACCCTCTTCTTCTATTGTGGATATTGGGTATTATAGTTTCTTTGATTTAAAAAACCCTGGGAATTTTATATGCTCCTTGAATATTCTAGATAGAGATTCATATTCTTTGAGATAGTCACCAAGAGTCTCATCCTTTGGTGTATCCCTCTCCTCTTCTTCTCTTGCTAAGAATGTAGGCATGGTACCATGTTGTAGATTTTATGGTTTAGTTGAATGCTCGCACCCATGATGTGTATAATTGGAGCTTTATTTATGTACAATCCCTCTTGGAGAATCTCTATATCTCTCCATCCTCATCTCTTTGATGTCTCTGTTAATGTCCTGCATAGTTCGAAGAAGAATTTTTGAGAACTCATCCCCTCCTTATAATGGGGTCTTGCCTCCATCTCTTCTGCAAATATTCTCCTTTATAAAAGAAGTCTCTTTAGATGACATAATGGCTGAAATACATAGGATGCGCCAAGATTATGCTATGATACCATTGTAATATCCCAAAATTGGGAGAGCAACAATACAAGACATAAAACTGGAAATATGCAGAAATATCAATGGATCAAAACATGAGACAACCATAGAGACATTCCATTATTATTATAACATAAAAATAGGTACAAAGGCTTGAGGAAAAGATCACTCAAGTTGGGAAAACAAGCTTCCCATGAAAGCATACACCTAAATCTGAAATGCTGCTAATACAATAGAATGCCGGAATGCTATAACTGTGCTATATATGAGAGAATAGTAGCTGAAAGATAGAAATATATATTACTGCTAATAAAATTTTCCAAAATTACGGGGAGTAGAGATCTATTCTCCAAAATAGATTTCCAGGTCAACCCAGAAAAGGTTTCTAGAAATACACACTATACAAAAGATAGAAAATATGGCCCTAGGGCTGAATATTCACTGCAACTAAATCACTGATAGGAGTTGGCTGATCTGAAATATGAAATGGATGATCCTCCTCCAATAGATATCCTAAATGAAGGGTTGATCTCCTCAAAGGAAACACAACTCCTCCAACTAGGGAATAAACCCACTACTGTAGCTGCTCTCCAAAATAACGCAGTCCTTGAGGGAAACTATGATGTAGCTGATGGGAGCTACTTGGAATCCTGCCAAATATAGAATTGATGCTCCAAGGACTTCCTCACAAGCCTCCCAGATGAAAGCATGATCCCTCCAATGGAAAAATAACTGAGAAATGGGGTTTTACAACCCTCCACTGCTACACCCCTGCAACACAACACAGATATGGAATAGACTACGTTGTAGAAGAAATATGAAGCTTGGTAAAATTCCAGATAGTGTTAATGTAGGTCAAGATAACCTCCGCTAAGTAGGCACTCGAAGTACCCCAAGGATGAGGGTGGGATTTCCTCTCGGAAACACTCTTGTGCTAAACAACACTGTAGATCCTGCTTAACAGCAAAAGCATGCATAGATATGTCACATGAAAAATCCAGATCTAAAAAGATCAAAATCAATAATACAAATCCATGTCTTCTAATGCTTCCATTCTCTTCCTTTTATGCTTGGGGAGCTTCCTCACCTTGGGCCCCACTCATTAAAGGAGATACTCTCATGCATACAATCCTCCTAAATGACTGCATTGTCCTCCATTATCTCCACAACATCGCTATTGATCTGGTCAACTTTGACCCTATCCACATGATCTAGCTCCTTTTCACACTTAAGGGTGCTTTATTTAGCTAAAATGATGATCCACATTCACATGAGAAGTGGTTTTATTCTTTTTAAAGAGATTTATGGGTCTCCCTACCCAGTTATTCACTTATCTAAGTGACAAAACAAAACTTTAATATTCAAATTAATTTTGGAATATTACACTTGTGCAATTATAAATTCATTGGGATGCCATGATGGATTGAAAAATCAAGGAAGACTGATTTTCCTAATAAATAGGGAGCTAATTCCCTAGGAATTGCATGAGCAAGGCAGGTTGAAGGAAGGCTGAGAATTGGCTAAGTACTAGACCGATTTTACCTAGATCAACGGGAGACAATTGGCAAAGTGCTTGAGAATATCATGAGAGATTAAGCATTGTATTGTTTCATGATCCCTTGACTTAATACATAATAGAGATAGAGTAGTTTTGGGCAATTTCTTTCCCTAGATACATCTTGTGTTGTGCAATTGATAATTTTTTTCTCTTACTTATATGTGATTATGCGATCGTGTTTTTTTTCCGAAAATTGTTGGAGGGATCCAATATCTTATTTTAGTACATTACAAGATCAAATTGAATCTCATTGGCTAGATTTTCCAAATGGTATCAGAGCAGAAATTTTTTGGGTGGCGAGTTTGCAGAGAATATATATTTTGGTGTAAAATTTTCAAAAAAAATAGCATATTTGGATTCCTTGTGAAAAAATACCCAAATGGAAAATCAATTCAGAGCTCAGATGAGGGAGATATGTTCGATTTAAAATCAAATATTTTTTAGAAACTTTTGCAACAACGGGACAATTACAATGTGTGCGAATTGAGAACCTATATGCACTTGAGGTACCAGATGCATGTAAATCTTTAAGGATCAAAGAAGTGGTTACAGACTTGGCCGTTGGGAGGGAGTACAATTACCTCTCAACATGCAGCCTTAGAAGCAGTATGTTGGAGTGGGGTCCCCCGAGGCACAATTTTCGATATATTTATATATAATTTTGTATGTGCCCGCTGGGTAAAGGGAGTCAAGGGGCTTTGGGGTGGGTCAAAGTCCCAAATTTTGATGGGCTTAAGCGTAAACTGTGGGCCTCAAACCATGGTTTGAGACCATAGTATCTATGCACTAGGCATATATAAATAGTTAGATCGTGTCTAAGATAATTAGTTCAGTAAGGTAATGAATGATTGATGTTATAATAAGTTTATGCATCTGTAAGGGTTATTTGGGTTGGGTTGAAAGGCTCCTGCTCACTATGTGCGCGGAGACCTAGTCCTGGCTATGTTCGGACTCCGCCAGCTGTGTGTGCGGAAGGGTTTTGTAAGGGAAAGTGGATGTATTGATTGACATATATGAAGCTAATAGAAAGGATAGTTTTTTGTAAGTTCACTGTGTTATGCATCTGAGTTGTTTACTGCTTATATTATGCTAAGGTAATATTATTTGTATTACTTATTGATGATTGTGCAAGGATATCTAATATGATTATGAATATTTAGTGATGGTTAATATATCTGTTTAAATATCTACATTGGTTAAGATCTCGATCTAGTTATGTTCTGTTTATCTACGCTAAGGCAACAAATATTTTGTGTTATTCTGTTAATGATTGTGCATTCTTTGTGAGATTGTTATATATTTTGTGTGTTGATGTATAAGTTCACATTTGGTTTTTCTGAGGACCACTTCATTAAGTTCTCCCTCGGGGTGCGGAAACCTAGTTCCAACACCCCCCTATACTGCTTCGGGTGAGACTTTGGTCTGTGCAAGAAGATCACTGCTGAAAGGGATAGTATTTGGAGTGTTTGTTGGTTTATCCATAAATTCTAAACCTGGGTGAGGACCCCTCAAGCCAAAAAATGGTTTTGTTGTCGGGACCAGGATCATTTTGAGGGAGATTTGATGTTGTGGCATCTGTCACAAAACGAATTACAAGATTGGCTGGATAAAAAGTTCCTTGAATTTTCACTGCAAGAGAATAGAAGTACTAAGTTATCTCACAAACAATGGGTACAAAAATATATTTATACAGAAGTGCATTAAATTTTCTTTTGTTCCTTTGTGCACGAACTATAGGAGTGGTTGTCCTACTTAGCTAAATTCCATAACCGCATAAAGGATTACATAATCACTGATTCGACACTTGAATTGATCTAGCAAGTAGAGAAGTTTGAAAATAAGATCACCCACACGGTAGATCACTAGATCGACCACCTCTTGGGAGGATTTGTGAATAAATTTTCCACTGACCAATTTGTGTCATATTCTAAAGTAGAAATAAGATTTTTCAAATGCCCTAGAGGTAAGTTCCCACACTCATTGAAATTATTACTGAAAATGTTAGTGTGAACAAGGTTGTCTTGCGAACATACTACTTGAATGCATCAAAGAGGTTCAATAACGCGTAGTGAAAGAATTTACCATGAAGATTCTGAAAAAATTATTTACAGCCCTCTGAAGCCTAGATCTGATAATGAACCTGAACTAGAAACTGTTAGCTCAAGTGATTCTAAAGAAGAAAACTCATCACAACAAAGACCCTTGAGTCCGTTTCCCACTCCATCCACTCCACTTCCAAAATCACATCACAGGAAACCTACTCCACCATGCAGTCCATCTCCACTGCCACCTCCACCTCCCCCTGAAGTTGATATGGCTACATAAATAAATTTACCTAATTTCAGAGGCATTGGAAATGAGGATACTGATCACTTTTGGTTTCTGATTGAGGTCATATGGTAGGCTCAACAAGTTGATAATATTGATATTAGAATAACGCAAATAGCTATTGCATTCCAAGATCACGCATTAGACTGGTACATTAGGTACGGTCAAGAAAATACAAATGCTACCTTGGAAGAAATTAAAGAGGCCCTAAAGGAGCAGTTTAAGAAACCTAAGTCATGCACGTAGCTGGTGACAGAAATGAAGAATAATCATCAAGAGCCTAATGAATCTATATGGGAGGCTGATCAAAGGTTGAAGCACACCATCAAAGATGACATATTTGTTATTGATGATACTCAACATAAGGAATGGTTCATTGCTATGTTGCTACCACATCTGCGCCAACCATTAGGTCAGCGAATGATTTCCACATAAGATTAGGTTTTGGAGGTTGCAATGAAATTGGAGGCTACCCCAACACCTATTGCGGTAGGAATTCAACAGATTCAGAATCAGCTGGAAGCCATGCATCTAGAAATTCAAAGTTTATGCAAATACAAAGGCAAGGAGTTTTGTGCAGAGGTTTGGTGTATAAAATGCAAAGCTTTTGGGCACCATAAAGACCAGTGTCCCATATTCAACAATTTTATAAATGCTGGAGGTCCTATCCCACTGAAGAATCTAGTATGGTGCATTATCTATCAGTTTGCTAGATTACATGACACAAAATCTTGCCGAAGGATTGGAAAATATCAGCCTGACTTGAAGCAGTTATTTTTCAAATTATCTTCGTCATTAGGGTATGATGAGCAACATTGTCATACCTATGATATGATGTTGGATAAAGCAGATATATATAGAATTCAGGTTGATCCTACATCACCAACATCCCCTTCTAGGCGCGGAGGATTCCAAGATAGAGGAAGAGGCCGAGGAGGTGGTTCAGCTGTCCCAGGAAGAGGACAAGTGATTTTCTATAACTGTGGAGATGTTGGCCATTATGCACGTGATTTTCCAAATCCAACAAGACATTCCTATAGGTATTTTATACAATTTGATCATGTCATAGAAGACTGTCTTGTCTTGATTGATAAAATGCAGGAAAACAAGACACAAACCCCAACACAAAATATTCAGATGGTTCACGCAAAAAATTGTGAAGAAGACCCTTGGGTGAATATGGTTACTAGGATTAGTGTATCCACCAAAGAAGATATAGGAAAGAAACGAGCCACTGATGTATGGATTCGTAAAGCACCTGAAAACAAAGAAGGCTTTAATCTTCAGTGCGTAAAAGAGACCTTTATTGAAGCATGGAAATAGTTTTCCGAAGGAAGTACATCAACATCTGGTAGAACACTGAGGAAATTATGAGGAGATGAGGAGATTATACCATTTCTACAAGCATGTATAAAGTTGATTTGAAAAAATAAGTTTTTCAAAACTCCGCAGGCATTAATAGATAATTGCGTAGAGAAATAACAACGAGCAGTCAATAAAATATGCAAGAACAAGAAGAGAACGGGTAGAGAGATGTGTATGACTTTGTAGATTGGTGGTTATGAAATGGAACAAGTTATTCTATATCTAGGATCAAATGCTAATGTTCTATCTAAGAAAACATGGTAGCGCATGGGAGAGCCAAAGCTGGAATTTTATGCCATTCACCTGTGCATGGCCAATCAACAGAATATCATTCCTTTAGGTAGGCTGTCACAAGTTGTGGTTAATATAGAGGGTGTTAAGGTGATGGCAGACTTTGAAGTCATAAAAATTGTAGATGATACTGATCCATATCCTGTGCTGCTTGGATTGGATTGGGCCATTGACATGGATGATGTTATCAATTTAAAGAGGAGGATGGAATTTGAAAGTAATGGAGTCGGGGTCATCATTCCTATAGATCCTGTAGAAGGCTAAAGATATCCAAAACCAATGCGCGATGTGGATGAGATCGATCAAATATATAAGCTAACTTTGTGCGAGGAAGACTGGATTAATCCAACAATAGATGGGAATATTAAGTGGTAGAAGGATAACTATTGTTTTTTAGATTCTGATGAAGAACTAGAAAATTGGCAGAACCTCCTGCATGAGGTGTCTGCGCTGCACTGTAATCGTGTGACCCGATATTTTCATTATATTACATCTAAGATACATGATTTACCACACTATGATGGCCGCACTAATGTCAACATGTTTTTCGGAGAGCTGGAAAGGACTGTGTCGAAAGGATAGAGATTCCATGCCCTAGACCTTGGCTTGCACGCTACTCCAACAAGATGGTGGGAAACTCATAAAGAGAATATGGGTAACTGTGAGGAATCTGCGTGAATGATGAGGTTACGGTTTGAATGTCCCGTTATTAAAATGGAAGATGTATACTATGTCAAAAAGGATCCGTGCAGGCATTTGGCTAGATGGAATCAGGTATGGGGTGTAGATCCAAGACCTAAACGGGTCCATATGTTTATTCACATGTTGGGAAAGGTGCCTACTGAATGGTACTTTGAGACAGACCTGCGTAGAGGCACTAGTAAATGGTCCGCGATGACATAGAGTTTTATTCTTACATTTAGCTCGGAACATGATGACAAAGCTTTGATCCCATAAATTATTGATGTGTGGATAACAAAGACTATGAATTATAGACAATTGACACTTGTTGAGTCTAGGGAGCCACACATGGTCAAAGGAACCTCAATCGCCTCACCAACGAATTTCATACAAGTGCACTCCATGATGGAGCTTGTTGGGTATTACAAAAAGTGCATTCTGAAGTATGACTTGATCACTCCGCCCATGACCAGATTACTCTAAAGAGGTGTTACATTCCATTGGGATGCCGAATGTCAGAGAAGTTTGTAGTTGTTAAGGGATGTAACAGACACTACTCGATATGATTTGAATTACCTGGTCAACAAGCCTGTCTTGGGGGGGGGGGTTGTCGATGGTTATCCTTAGCTCTAGGTTATATGCACACTAAAGTGTGACATGCGTACGATATCTATGTGAAAAGGTTGACAGGGTTGAAGAGGTGTCAAAAAATAGCCATTGGAATAGTAAAACTGGATAAGACATATTTATTACCATTTCTGGGAGCATATATGATGCATTTAATGAAGGGATTTTCCTAGATTTGGGACCGTTTTTTCAGTAATGGAGCCTCATTAATGCAAAAGGAGCCGTTGAAGATGCACCATAATTATAAATATGACCTAGGGGGTCGGAATAGTTCCCTTTGTGTTCTAAGTGATTTTTGTGCTTCGAGCTCTTTGATTGCCATTGCATTTTCTGCATCTATGTCTAGTTTGGATCGAAGTTTTAAAGACACATTGTGCTGAGCAGGGATAGGGTATGCAATTCCTGAAAATATGACATCCACGAGACCGGGTGATGACCCTGTCACACCTGAAGTACCTATTGTGGAAACACCTACGTCATCTAAGAATAAAAAGGGGCTGTCCTCTAGAATGCATAAATCTTCTTGAGAGAAGACCCCATGGCTGCACCCTTCAGTGGGAGAGAATATGACAAGACCCATGGCAGAAGTCCCATAAACCATTGAGGAAGAAGATGAGGAAATACTTTAAATGTCCCTATTCTCGAAAATACCAAACTATATTACGTCGCACAAGCCATCTATAATAGAACATAAGGACTTGGAAAAGGTGTGCATGAGTATCCAAGTACCCCTTATCCCTAAGAATTCCCCAATGGAAGGGTACATGCTCACAAATATTCTGCAGCTCCGCTTTGATCATTGGGACATCACTGATTTCGAGAACTTCCCAGACCTCGCGCCAGAGCTATATTTGGATCATGTCACCTGTGAAGGAGGAGTTGTACACCTCGAGCTAGGTTTCTCTAGCATACCTTAGCATTTCCTATCATACCATTTCAATCCCTCATTAAAACACCTAACACGACCTTCATTTTCCCATGGTGGGTGACAATCATGGATGATATTAGAGTTTCAATGGTATGTGGTGGGTGAGGGAAATGGAAGTATATTCCCTCTACCACTTGATGAATCTATTCAAAACCTTGCTATGCATACAAAGAATATCTCCTTGGAATTATGGTAGTAGCTCTATGGTTTGATATGGCATCTCCCTCATCTAGGAGTTGTTATCTCACAACTAAGGTGCTTGTTTGGATTGGTTTCATGACAAAGACAGGAGCTCCAACACAAGGACATAATAACTTTCTATAGAAGCTTGGGAAAAAATACCCCTACTTTTTGGTTGATTGAGGTCATTTGCATATTTCTTGGTTTATTATCCAAGATAAAAAGATTTTTTGTTATCTATAATTTCATGATGTTCCTTTCTAGTTTAATTTACTATACGACACACATGGAAATAGTAATCAAAGATATGATGACCTTCAGTAGGATCATCTTTAGATTCAATTAACTACACATTTTATCCTATACTAGCTATGGTTTCCTTATCCACTTCCTCCCTCCATAAATAAGTTGGTATGCTTTTAGTTTGTGCGCCCAAGGTTAACATCCATCACATTACTACATATAATTTACAACTTTGTGTTATTTTTTTGGCATGAAATTTTATTAGATTTTGCCAAAAAAAAATTTGTTGTATATTCAATATTATTTATTATATCTATGTATTTGTGGTTTAGTGATTGAGATAAATGTCATGAATTTATGGTTTGATAGTTGAAATAGAGCATAACCATATTATTCAATTGGGTCTAGTCTACATGGTTGAGAGAAGTGTCTTCCTTCTCACCTAGGATAATTTCTCACAAGTGACATTTTGAGCCCTTAATAAGTATATTGTTGTATTATACTTGAGCCCCAAAGAACCCATTTTATCCCGGGTACCATATTTAGAATGAGGGGATTTTCCTACTGGGTTTCCTTAGGATATATATATTTGATGGAAAAAAAGAGAATAGAAATATCAATGATCAAAGTTAAACCTTCAACATATATACAATTTTAAATTGATAAGAAATGTTGATTTAATTAGAATGTTTCCCTTATTTTTTGTAGGAACTTTTGATATTCACAACAACTTTATTCTGGTTTGAAAAACCTCCACTCATTATATTCACTCCCCTAGCCATAATAATCAAGGCCAACATACTCACCCCTACTGTTGGGCACCATACTATCCTATTTCCCATAAAAAACACTCATGTATGGATGATGGAGATAATCACACCTATGCTATGAGACCATAAAACCATGCAATGGAATGATAAACACCCCAATCTCAAACAAGATGCCAAATGAACCTTGGATTAAGAAAGAAGCCACAAGTGAACCTCATATGTAGCTATTGAACCTCAATATGCCCTTCCCATCACCAAACACCATTATCTTTCTCTTGATTACTTAGTCTTTTCACTTTAAGAAGGGCTTTGAGTCTTCTCACTCATATTATTCATTAACCATGAGAAAGTAGAAAGCACCTCATTCACACCCAAAAGGGATCAATATAGGAATGTATCATTAGATAGAGCTCATTAAAGTACATTTTATGCGAGGAAACAAACATGGAGGTCCTCTCCACCCTCACGAGAGTGTGAGTATGATGAAAGGTGAAACTAAACTATCAACTAACCATTTCAGTAAGGTGAGTGAATGATTCAAGAAGTAAGGAGCTGGGGAGGTCAATCTAGTCAAGTCTACATTCTTCTCATTGTCATAAGAATAAGGGTGTCTATGCTTTTTTATTTGGTCTAACATTAATTGTGTGGGGTGTGGAGGTTTGTGTGAAGAAATAAGGATAACCTTACCTTATAACTAAGGTAATTCCATTACTTATTTATAATACTTATAAAGGCTTGGGAAAACAACCCGTTTACCTCAAGGTTTGTTAGTGACTTCTATGATCTTTATATATGTAATCATGATTTTATGTAATCTCCTCGATAACGAATCTAAAATTTTCATAGCCATGTAGCACAAATATGGGATCAAAACCCATTGAAATTTATAAGGATATTAGTTAAATCCGACCTCGCCAACTCAACTTATGCTCATGTGCATGTAGAGGTAAAGTATCTCTCTCAAATGCAACAAGAAGTAATGAAGCCTTACTTTCCATTACAAAGGAATAGGAAAAGATAAATAACATTTGAAGAAATAGATGGCTTACTTTATTGCATGCCTTTTATGCTTGGTTTTGATTCACATTTGCAATAAAGCTACTTTTTACTCTTTTGGTCATTCTCTTCTTTTATTTTTTTCATTATTGTGTTAGTGTGCTAATGAACAAGTCAAGTGTTTTTGACAAAAGGAAAACATAAATTGAATGATTTTTTTTTTTGGTTTTTGTTTTTGATATTGTGATACTATAATTATCCCAATGCACATAATTACTAGAGAATGTCCATCATCCAGAAATAAAGAAAAGTGCATGCCAATTCACGGAGTTGAAACATAGATCCTACATGGTTCCTCCCCCTCTTGACATGGTAAGTGAAGAGAATAGAAGTGTGTCTTCTCTCTTTGTTCCACCAAATTTCTCTCTCACAATAAACAAGACTTCGTTCATTCCTACCCATAAACTCAAGTTTCCATTCTTCCTTCCTTTCATTTGACTTATTTATTTTTCAAGGGAAATTATCCTCTTTCTTAGTCCAAGGGTGAGTGTTAGGGTCAATAAAACAATATTCATAGGCACCTAGCCATTACAACAATATTTCTCATCATCATGTCACTTGGAAGGAATTGAATTTCAGTGTGGGAGATAAAAACCATTCTTCCCAACCACCTGAGATAAGCCCAATTAAATTATTTAACTTTTTATGTTATGCTATAATGAAATACAATTAAGGAGATTCAATGCACTTATTCACTTTAAAATGGAAAGAAATATATAGGGAGAGGCCACTTGCAATTATTTTAAGGGCACATGAGATGAGACTTATTTAGAAGGTAAGGTGTTTAACATGCCTTTGGAGAGGCATTTTCCATGGATTGACCCACCTCATGAACACATGTGAAATAGAACCCTCCCAAAATAAAGCCCTCTTCCTTAAAGAAAACAAGAAATTTAAATGAAACAATTACAAAAAATATGAGTTTTCAGAATTAAGAAAGTACTCTATTATACGTTGAATCTCATGGGCATGATTTAGAGTCTTAATGCCACATTGATAGTTGTTGCTTCTATGAATATTAGGCTACCACTCGACTGAATAATTATTCTTAATAAGGTAGGGGGTGATGAGAGAGATAACTCAAGTGATTTTAAAACCATTGAGAATTAATCATTCCCTTAAAAATGTTAATTTTTTCTGGCCAATAACATGATTTGTGCCTAGTAAAAATGTGAAGGTAAATATTTACTAAGCTATTTTCATTCAATATTTTATTCCTCAAATGGAACTATAAAAAGGAAGCATGCCATGAATTAAAATTGATAAATTATGGACAAGATAAAGTATCATATGTTTACTTTCTAGTTCCTTACGATGGGTGGAGTGTTCACCCGAAATGTTGAATAGAGTAAAAATCTACACAATTTATTTCCAAAATATTTTAACAAGGTTGAACCTCATTTATCTAGGCTTTCAGTAGTGTAGACTTGTAGATACCGATGATAAAAATTACAACTAATTATTATAAATAATTGATGTCATACTTAGTTTAAATCGACGAAGGGTTCATTGATGAAAAATCTTTGAAAATCCAATGCAAACGAAATTGGAAGGGTTATCCCTTACGTTATAAAAAAATTAAATACAAAAACATCCGCAAATTTTGAACAAAGGAAGATCCCATTAACGAAAATGTGAGTGAACTTGGAAAAAAATCTAACATTCACGTGAAAGCACCATAACATCAAACTCAAGTAAGAGTTGATTGGGTGGTTGAGGCAGGATATTAATTCACTCACCACATGTGTTTGATTCCCTATAATAACATGTTAAGCCTGTTGTGATGAGACTAAATGAATAAGACCATAGTCCAACATTAAAAATAAAAAATAAAAAAATGCCCTAATAAAAATTTCAAAAGCACCCTAACATCAAATTAAGTGCTATTTTGTGTATGTTTGATAGTCATATGCAAAATATGAGAATTCTAGAGCCCATGCAAGTAAAGGAATTTGAAAAAGAGTGAATTGCAAGCTAAATCCAAGCCCAACATTCTTGAAGAGGGTTTGAAGAGGGTTTATGTGGGATTCCAAGCATCACAGAATTTTGTGAATGGTGCAGAGATGGGAGTAATTGAGGACGAAAGCATGTCAAAAGTGTTACCAGACACCACATATTTTGTTGTAAACTTCCCTCGTTATCCTTCTTCCATTCCTTGAGATATTGAAACCCTCTTGGGTACTGAAGAAATTTCTAAAGTGAGTGTTACAGGTCAAAATACCTCCTCATCAGCTCAGAGGAGAAGATAAATATTGAAGGAATACAAAGACCTAAACTAAACCTATTTCTGCCAAGGTAACGCCTCACTATAACAACACAAGAGCGTTATAACACAACTTATCAGTGAATGGGCCGCGTTAGTGGCTAGGGAAACGCTCTATTTACACTAGAGGGCAGCGTTAACCATGTTTTAAGTTTGAAATGGGAAAAACCAACGGAGAATGATTTTAATCTTCAGCTTTTTCTCACAAGAGAGTCAGTACAAAAACGAAACTTCAAAGCACCAACTCTTATTGGGCCTTGCCATAAACAACTGAACTCTCAAAGAAGTAAAAAGCATGGAGGTTGAGGAAACATCTTGATTTTTTCTATTTAGAACTGGTGGAAATAGAAGGGCAATGATTTCTCTTTCCATCTCCTATAAAATGGAGTTGAAGGCTCTTGATTCAAGGTTGAAGGATTGTCAAAGTTTTTGCATACTTGTGAAGTAGAGATCACTGTTGTAGTGTGAAGGTCAAAGGTCAAAGAGGTTCATTGAGAACTTGTTGATCAAGACATCACCACTTTGAGAGATAGAGAGATTGTAAGGCTGAGGAGGGCTTGGTAAAACTAACGGTTGTAATCCTCCTTTTTTATAAATCAATAGAACTGTATCTGTTTTGTCCATTCTATGCATTGATATTGTCATTGTTATTTAATCACTTATATATCATGAGATGAATGGCTTAGATGTGCATAGTTTAAGTGTTCATTATATATTGACTTAATTGATAGGAAATATATGATATGGTAGAGATTACACGGGTGCTTTAATTGATTTCAGGGCCAAGATTTGGAGCTGGTAAAGGAGAACTCCTGCTTCGCTGCCTAGTGCTCTCCAAGGGACTCCAAGATCATTAAAGAGTTAATCTTCTATCTCATTCTATCAAGTTGTTTTAAGTTAATATGAACATGTATGTGCCATCTTTGTGAACTATACAGCTAATATTACTGTCTGCCTCGGGCACTGGAAAGCCCTGAGAGGGATATTCGATAACCAACAACCCAAGAATTTTACCCTATAGTAGAATTGGTGACTTCGCTGGGGAGTTTCCCCATAGTTTCCAGAATATTTCTTTCCTCCTCTCTTCTTTCCTCTATTCACAGACCCTTCCGACCAGTATCTATGCCAAGTAAACATTTTAAAAGCTCGCAGAGTTCAATCCTATTTCTGTTTGACCATCTGAAGAAATTTTCCCTAGCTAACGCTACCTCTATGGGTTTTCTAGTGCATTATAACACTGGCTTTTATTAAATACAGTGTGTTAGTCTCTGGATTAATGTTGTCTTTACTCAGAGACAATGCGTTACTCAGCCAAAATTTGATGTTCACTACTGTGATTGTGTTTTGGTTGCAGAGTTTTTTGGCCATCAGTATCTCTCCTTGACTGAATCCCTGTGCTTATTTACTAAGCTGGCATTTCTGTTTGTTTTCTCTTGTTTGAAAAGTTAGTGTCGAAAGCATTTACTTTTTAGAGAAGAAATTTTTTATTTTTTATTTTTTCTGCATCTAGGTGAGTTAATTCTGAAAATTTTAGTTCATAGACTGTTAAGAAGAGGTAGATAGAAGTATGAATCTTTAAAGTTGAACTATGCTATTTGAATGTTAGTGCATGGATGTTGAAAAGAAACCTCTCCTTGTAGAAATAATCTTCATCGAATTGAATATTTAGAGCGTATTTTGCATGTTTTCTTGAGTCAGAGTTTCATTACATTTCATACGTCCACTCCCCCTCCGCAAGACTAATAATCAAGTACACTAAGAATCAAGTGATAATAAAATCAACCACATTACTCTTTTTGAGCTCACACCAACAGTAGTTCAGGCTAGGATCTTGGGTTAGGAAAAGTGAGAAAATCACCCAAGATCTCAAAACTTGAAACTAGGGTCATTAATGAGCGAAATCCTACTGCACTCATATTATCGGGATTGTTTCTTTACCGGAGCTCAGTGCGAGACAACACTTGGGTGCACAAGAAGGTAGCTTGCCTTCGACTGCATCCGGTGGGTGTGTTATATATTGGGGTTCCCTTCGGGGATGTTGAAACTAGATCGAGGATCTAGGTATTATGCCCATATAGCATGTTTTCCTTGACTGTGGACCCTGCTGATGATGTATGTGATTTGAGGTATCTTTAGTGGCCATAATTTTTAGGGACTTACACAAGGTGACTGGGACGGGCTGTCCTGGTACCTGAAATAGACAGACCCACTCTGTCTTCGGTCTTTAGGATGGTATTCGTCTTCACGAGAGTGCTTACACCTATCGTCTAAGGTTCGGGCGAAGCTCTAGAGTGACCATAACTGTACTTTTGACCAACCCTCTCTATATACTATTGTGATACTAGATTTCGTCACCAGCAAATGGTAGTACTCAGACAGGGCACCCTTTTCTGGCTGCTTGCTGATTGATTTTAGAGAGTCCTTTTTTCTTTTTTAGGTGTGTGGTTACTGTCATTGAGACTTTATAATACATCACAATTTATTAAAAGTTGTTAAAAATAAACAGGTCACCGTGGCGTCGTCCGACCCATGCCGTCTGTCTCGACGACAACAAGGTCTACCCCCTCTGCCTCTTGAGGAATAACTAAACCTTGGTGAACCCATGCCTTCTATGGAAGAGTAGTCTCTACTGACAAACACTGATTTACACATAGCCTCGTATCATACGGAATTTCCGGAGGACCCTTTCACGGAAGGGGTTGTACCTCATTACAATCCTCCACTTACTGATCCATTGGGGCCTGTGATAGTTCAGATTCCACCACGCCAAGATATGTCTTCAGTTGCACAAACATCCATTTCACAATCAGCATCCACAAGATCGATGCCAATGGCAACCATCCCAGGTTCGCCACCATCCTCCCCTCCGGTTGTTAGTTTTAAGCCATCACTAGGTAACCCCAGTAGTCAACATATACCTAATCCCAACCCTAAGGTCATCACAACTATCAATAGCTCTCTGAATCCTTCGGGATCTACTCCTACCATGACCACGTTAGGACCCACGGTTGCTCCTCCTGTGAGTGTGACTACTTTGGTTCATTTAGAAACCCTTTCAGTTAGAACCCTTTACTGAGTTCAAACCCCTTGGCCACTATACCAGGGGGTAGTGTCACTAGCACGCAGATAATAGGGAACATTTCACTTCCCCTGCAATCCTTAGGACAAACGGGACAACCTATTGTTAATACTATTCCCTTAAGTGGTTCAAACATAGGTGTAGGGTCTATGCCGTTGCCGAAATATGCAAGTAGTAGCATGCCTCAGGGAAACTCTATTGCATCCATATGGACTAACCCACCCCAAACTTCATCTGGAATGGGAGGGCACTTTTATACTAGGGGCAACCAACTGTTCGCCCCGCAATACAATATGCCCTATGGACAGCAACCATATGTCCCTACCCCTCCACCTATAGGAAATTTTTATCAAAGTCCTACTTATCCTCCTGGTAACACATTGATGGGTGGACCCTATGGTCTAAATAGTCAGCCCATACTTCCTTGGTTTGATTTGGGGGCAAATCCACAATTTCCATTTTTGGTAGCTTTGGACATCCCTGATATCCATAAACTGACTAATGATCCCATCAATCACAACCCGCTCTGGCCTCCAGTACTGCACAAGATTCCTTCTGAAATCCCAAAGTTCGATGGGAAACAAGGGGATGACCCAACTGCACACATCACTACCTTTCATCTATGGTCTATATCCAATTCCATGGTGGATGATAGTGTCCGGATTTGACTGTTTCCCTGCACCCTTACGGGAAATGCTGCCAAGTGGTATATTGAATTGCCACGCGCTTCCATCAACACTTTTGGCTCTTTAGCAACAGAGTTTCTAAAGAGCTTCCAATTACCAATCAAATTTGAAACCAGACCGGAATTGTTAACCTCACTGCGCCAAGACACCACCACCCATATCTCCGATCACATTCATGAATGGAGATGTAGGAGGAGGCTAGTCAAAGCGCCAATCCCAGATCATCTCTTAGCTAATTGGTTTTGTAAGTCTCTCTTACCCCACATATCTAAAGACATTGGCCTTTCCGGTGCAGTTACAGAAGATCAACGCATTCGTCATGCCCAACATTTGGATTTAATTTATTCACAATCTGGCACGCTATATGATTTGCTCCCCAATGCCCCTGGTAACCCAAATCCTCCGTCTACTCAGAAAACCGGAGCTCATGCCGACGGTCTCACTGGCACAATCTCTGGTGTAGCCACAAAACTGTCTCAGGGGCAAGCCTCCTAGCCATCTTCGGCTGCCACCACCCCTCACCAAACGACTACTCTTCCTGCCGCTGAGGTAAATTATGTGCAAACTTCACAAAAACCTAGTAGCAAAAATAAGAAGAACAAGAAAAATGCATCTTCTTCGGAAGAGTAGTCGGACAATCAGAATAACCCTAATCAGAAAAATGCTGCCAAAAATGACAAATGGAAGGATAAACCCATGAAATTTCCTTGGAAGATCTATGTGGAGGACCACATGACATACAAATGTCCTCGGCTGCAGGAATGCACCGATTTTATTGCAAACAAGGATTCTGGGCGAACACCTACCATTCTTCATAATCCTTTCCCTAATCAACAACAGCAACATCAACACATGGTTGACAATCCGCCACAACCCCATCAACAGGGCAATGGTGGTTCACATCCTTCCAGTGAAGGACCATCTGCCATTTATGGAATTGAGAGTGTTGAACTTCAAACACGAGCCAAGCTTTATGGAAATCCTACCGTAGATGCTCAAGAACCTGGTACTAGTTCAAATCCACCGCCGCCCAACGATTTTCATATTGAACGGCCTACTGATGACCCCGTGATTCATCCCCCCAAAGGGACACTTCGATGCACGACTCATAACACCTCTGCACGTGCAGCCCAAAACTACAACATTGTAGAAGATTTGGCGCAGGCACCGTCAACTATGTCTGCTCTCGAAGTATTACAAACCTATCCAGCACAAAGGAAATCCTTGCTTTCGGCCATTGGTGGAATAGACCCCCAGGATTCCATGCTAGCTATATTTTATATGGAAAAATCTAAACCTTGCCTCTCACACCAACTCGCATTCCAGGTGTAGATTGTGAAGAAAGGGAGACCAATCCATCGCACTATCATAGATGAAGGTGTTTCGATCTGCGTTATGTCACAAGCTTGCTGGCTCAATTTAGGTTCTCCTACCTTAACACTGCTGTCAAATTCCCTCAAAGATTTCGATGGCCACATGTTCCTCCCAAAAGGATACCTTGCTAGCTTTCCCATCACTCTGAGTGGGAAAACAGTAACCGTGGACGTTGAATTCGTAGAGCATCATCTCGACTATAATCTATTGCTTGGTCGCAGTTGGTCTTATGCCATGACTGCCATTGTTTCTTCGGTATTTCGACTCATCCTATTTCCATTGGATGGGAAAATAGTCATATTGGATCAGTTATCCTTCTGCACCCCTGATTATACCAAGTAGCATTGTACCCCTAATAGGAGGCTTTCCTGACTCTTACGTCAATATCAGTACCGGTCTTCTGAAGGCATCTTCCCTACTGGGTTGTTTTCCTCTCCTGCCACCACAGATCCAAAACACGGTTGCAATGATATCCACCACTTTGTATGGCTATATCAACCCATGGATTATCCCGACTCCTTCAGATATTTATTCCTATAGAGATCAGATGCCGCTCTCACTAGCCGAGTTGGCTTACCAAGCCATCCAAATCACATCTGAACCCTCCACTGCTATGGTTTCAACCAAAGGTACAAACCTCCCACCCATCACAGTTCTCTCTAAGGATCTCCTCAATGAGGTCTTTCCTACAGACGAAGCTATTCGAGAGATCACGTCTCTAGAAGAATGACCTTGAGGAGAGTTTCACCATCACGCTTCGATGATTGACTCGGACGTGATAAAAATTGAAATCCCATCTTTTGACCCACCTGAGATGGTTCCCTCCACTTATACGACTGTTCAAACTATCAATTCAGAAGAGAACATGGGTAATATTTCTAAGACAATACTCATTGATATCTCGGTCAAAACGGGTATCATGGAAAATATTCATATCGGAGAAGATTGCAATCCTGAGGAAATTGCATGCTTCACATCCCTTTTCAAGGAATTCCGCGATGTGTTTGCTTGGTCTTACAAGAAAATTCCCGACATAGATCCTTCTATTGGCGAGAAAGAGATCAAGAAATTCCAAGCATTCTTTTTACGGTATTTTTCTTGCTCATTAATCTGAAAAACCTCGACTCCTCTTCTTCGGGCTCGTTAAACTTACACGAAGAAGCTTCGAGCATTATTTTTAAAGTATTTTTCTTGCTCGTTAATCCGAAAAACCTCGAGTTCCCTTCTTCAGACTCGTTAAAATTATACGAAATTGATATCGAGCGTTCTTTTTATGGTCTTTTTCTTGCTCGTTAATCCGAAAAACCTAGAGTCCTCTTCTTTAGACTCGTTAAAATTGATATGAAGAAGCACTAAGTTTTCTTTTTAGGGACCTTTTTCTCACTCATAAAACTGAAAAAACCCTGAGTTGACTTTGTTGGGCTCGCTAAACTACCACGACAGAGAGTAAGGAGAAATTCTTTTCCTCTTTTTCAAAGCTCTTTAAACTGAAAAAGTAACCGAGTTTTCTCCGCGTGACTCGTTAAAATTTCACGGGGGCATCGAGTTTTTCTTTGTTGGAATCGTTAAAATTTCACAAAGAGTACTGATTTTACTCCGTCTCCTCCTACTCATAACAAAATGAGGTAGACGTCCATTGAACATAGATTTCTCACTTTTCTGGCTTCGATGGACTAACTCACGGAAAATGAACTGTTCGGGCTTACTATTCTCCCTTTGTTGTGCCTGGTTATCAAGACATGACAAAGGTACCCCAACGGAGTTGTCTTTACGATATTTTTCAGACTCTCTAAACATGAAAAATTCACTTAGTTTACTCGTTTGGACTCGTTAAACCAAATCAGACAGGGTACGAAGTTGTCTTTTATGATATTTTTCAGACTCTCTAAACATGAAAAATTCACCGAGTTTACTCATCTGGACTCGTTAAATTTAATTAGACGGGGAAAATTTGGAAAAAATGGATAATACCTCTGTTACATTTCAGAAAGGTCGATTTGGCAGCAAAAATCTTGAACATGGCACTTCCCAAAAAACTCTTTCGCAGTTAGTCAAACCCTACCATCTATGAGTACTAGCCTTCATCTCCCAGTGTCCCTACACTGGTCAAATCCTAACACACTCTTTGGTGTTCATTAAGTCTTAGCTGCCTAGTACCCTGTTACAGTGCCTTCTATTGTTCAAGCAGATCTCGCTATCTACTGCTCCTCTTATCAACCAAACCGCTCATTATGCCAGAAATTATTTTTCGTCTGAAGTCCCCATTTACTCTTCATTATTTCAATCATAAAAAAAATCAGTTGGTTTCCATTTCATGTTGACTGATGTAGGACGCCTCAGTGCCTACCTTTCAATAGATCTCTTCCTATCGACTTCAACATCTTATCTAGGAAGTTGATCTAGAAACCCATCAGTACCTGGATACTTGCAAACTTCAGTGGCAGGTAGTCTTGTGTTTGATTAGGTGTCTTCATCATTGGCTCTTAATCGAATGATTCTACGAATGTTTGACTTCAACTCATTTTATTTAGACTCGCTAGATTGTACTGTGCATCTTAGGGACCATCATCATTATCGGTGGCCACCTTCGCGTCTGTTAACAATTTCCATCATCGACTGGTAATCAGATTATTTCTCACATGTTCAATGACAGCTCCTTCATTCACATGTTGAGAAATATGTAGTTTAAGTGAATCGACGGTCAAGACCTTGGGGCAAAGGTTACATCTTTAAAGTTGTGTTCCCTTCCCCAAGTTGCGATATTGTTTATGAAGACAACTTCTTCAGCATGATCCTGTTATGACAGACACTTCCACATTGTGCTTATCGGTGGAAAGATTATTCATATCTTTTTCTAGAGAAATCATGTTGCTTAAGCTACTGAGCATGGGAATGCCTGACTCAAGGAAGATACTATATTTTCTGACATATGTTGTTGTTTTAGGTTTTCCTCAATCTTTCAATCTCTTTATCTCTACTACACACATTGTAAAGTATTTCGGCCATCGTCTTCATCTCTGACCTCACACTTTAGGAGGCATATGTTACAGGTCAAAACACCTCCTCATCAGCTCAGAGGAGAAGATAAATATGGAAGGAATACAAAGACCTAAACTAAACCTATTTCTTCCAAGGTAACGCCTCACTATAACAACACAAGAGCGTTATAACGCAGCTGATCAATGAATGGGCCACGTTAGTGGCTAGGGAAATTCTCTATTTACACTAAAGGGCAGTGTTACCCGTGTTTTAAGTTTGAAACGGGAAAAACCCGTGGAGAATGATTTGAATCTCCAGCTTTTTCTCACAAGAGAGTCAGTAAAAAAAGGTAACTGCAAAGCACCAACTCTTATTGGGCCTTGCCATAAACAACTGAAATCTCAAAGAAGGAAAAATCATGGAGGTTGTGGAAGCATCTTGGTTTTTTCTATTCAGAACTGGTGGAAAGAGAAGGGAAATGATTTCTCTCTCCATCTCCTATAAAATGGAGTTGAAGGCTCTTGGTTCAAGGTCAAAGGATTGTCAAAGTTTTTGCATACTTGTGAAATAGAGATCATTGTTGTAGTGTGAAGGTCAAAGGTCAAAGAGGTTCATTGAGAACTTGTTGATCAAGACATCACCACTTTGATATATAGAGAGATTGGAAGGCTGAGGAGGGCTTGGTATAATCAACAGTTGTAATCATCCTTTTTTATAAATCAATAGAACTGTATCTGTTTTGTCCATTCTATGTGTTGATATTGTCATTGTTATTTAATCAGTTATATAGCATGAGCTGAATGGCTTATATGTGCATAGTTTAAGTGTTCATTATATATTGACTTAATTGATAGGAAATATATGATATGGTAGAGATTACATGGGTGCTTTAATTGACTGCAGGGCCAAGATTTGGAGCTAGTGAAGGAGAACTCATGCTTCGCTGCCTAGTGCTCTCCAAGGGACTCCAAGATCATTAAAGAGGTAATCTTCTATCTCATCCTATCAAGTTGTTTTAAGTTAATCTGAACATGTATGTGCCATCTTTGTGAACTATACAACTAATCTTATTGTCTGCCTCGAGCACCGGAAAGCCCTGAGAGGGATATTCGATAACCAAAAATCCAAGCATTTTACCCTATAGTAGTGAGACCACCTCTTTCTTTATTCACTTTCTTAAAAACTCGACGACATTTACATGACATTTGACTTGTTTGAGATTTTATATTCAAGAAAAAATTGGATTTAATGGAAACTGGGTCGCAAATGGTTGTATATGTTGTGATAATAGATTGGAATTCCTTTAGGCCTCTACGATAACCTTCTTTACTAATACTATTCCCATTCCTTTCTTTTCACAAACCTTCATCACATTGTTTTCGTAATTGCAACCTTTCCTTGTTTGTAAGTAACACTCTTGTAAATCATCAAAATCTACAAGGACTCGTATTTTCCTTGTGATTTTTAGTATTAAAAAAGTAGGAAAAACCTAGGAATCATAATGACAAAAATTAGCTCCCGTTTGCATCCCTTAAGAACTAGCTTGTGCTTTGATTTCAACCTTTTTTCTGCTGAAATTTTCCTGGCATAGCATCACCTTGGCCACCACGTACAAAAGTCGTACGAAAATAATTTCCATCATCAATTGCAATATGACCTAATGTTGTGTCTATTGGCTCATTGAAAAGCATATGTAGCTTCCTAGAATATCGTTCTTTAGCTCTAGACAATTCTAGTCTTTGTTTGCTAATACATGATCCTTGATATAATGGAGATCAACTTGTACCTCATTCAACACTACTTGCTTCTGCTACCTCAATTGTTGCAAGAAGCCCAGGAGTATCTCCATATTAATCCTCTTGTTCGATCTTACGCTTCTTCTCAACAAGAAGAGTTAAGAGACAATCCAGCTCCTTTACTGGGACTTCCATCTAGCTTCTAATTGAATATTGGGATTTTCAAGCCAACTCTATTTGATTTATATACAAGGTCGTATCTTTCATTAGTATGAATCTTAATCGCAAGAGTACGAAAAAGGCTCACTTTAGCCGTGCGTAACAAACAACCCTAACAACAAAGATCGTTGCTAATATCTTTAGATTTGCAATTAGTTGACCAAGATAAATGCTGCAAAATCTAAATCTATGCATTAAAAGACATTAAGCAATGAATAAAAACAAGAGTTTCTCCATGCATCCAATAGAGAAGACAAGAATATGTTTAAAGAATTTTGTATTTATGACACCTGGGAGGAGAACATAGAAGGATGTCACTAGTCCTCCTTAATGGGATGGGTTTTTGTAAGTCATCAACACTTCAGATCTAAAATCCCTCTCTCTTGATAGTGTAGAAAACCCAAACAAAAATGGAATTCAAAGGGAGCTGACAAGAAAAATGGTAGCAACATATGACAATGATGGTGGATCAAAGTCAGACCAAAAGTATAGATCGAGTGATCTTTAGGCAACGAGAAGGTAGAGAGTGAATGGAAAAAGCCCTTATATTTGTAACAAAATATTGAGTTAGTCTAGACATTGGTGCATAATTTGGATATTATTAACAGACTCAAGATCCAAATTTTATGGAATATTTTATTATATTTGTTGGAGGAAAAACAATTTGACTTGGGTCAAATCCCTTTATTTGTAACTAATAAATAAATAAATAAATGATTTATTTATTATTTTAAGAATAATGGTTGAGTAATAATCAAATAAATAATGATTTATTTAATTATTTATGAGTGATTTAGTCAAAATTAACAAGGAATATTATTTAAATAAGGTTTAAATAATTATTCCTAGAAAATAATAAGATAAATAATATTTTTTCTAATTAATTTTCCTGTTTTGGGTTAAATACAACCAGGAATATTAACTAAACTACAGTTTAAATAATCATTCCTTGAGGAAAATAAAACAAATGTGGATATATTTAATATTTTCTCATGGGGTTTCCTGTTTAGACCATAAACAACTTAATAAAGGTGGTTTATTAAGTTATTTATCATAGTGAAAGCAATTTTACTTAGGGTAAAATTGGTCTTACATGGCGAACTTAGGCCCATCTAATAGTAACAGGTTAGATGACCAAAAAATGGTGTAACATGGGCAATAATAGGTTTGAAACCCATACCTATGTTCAATAATTTGAGAACTAAACATTATTTGGTATAGAATTAGAAAGGAACAGAAAGTGAGTAAACTTATAAAATAATCTAAACAACACATAAGAATGAAAAACAATATAAACAAAATATAATAATAAAAAGAATTCTTCCCTACCAACAAATAGAAGACTATAAATTCATTTTTCTGAATGATGGGAAGAAGATATAGGGATACAAAATAGAAATAACAACTAAGAAGTACTAAAAGCTTTCTCATTTATGAAAGAATTAAGTAAATCAAACAATATTATTTACAAGTAGATAATATAAGATAAGATAATTATATTAATGTTCAATGAATGACCACAAAAGTAGGTCAATGGGACTGCAGAGTACAATGATGTCGATACAAGGAGTACCACCAAAAGGTTTCCTATATAAATAGCAAGAAATAAGAAATAAATCAAGAAAAACATAATTCTTGAAAACAAAAATGATGAAAGTCCTGGATTCCAAGTGCAAAGGGAAAAAGATAATGGTCCACTAAACCTCTCTCCTAACACTCGATTTCGAATGCAAAAAAACCAAGATGGAGTGTTGTCCCGAGGTAGGGCTAAGGGAGGATCTGGAACCTCTATTACACCGCTGCCGAGAAGAAGTGATATGTCGCTGATGACTGGGCGATCTCAACTACCTGCTTGTAAGAGATTTGGTTCGGTAATGACTCAAGGGTCCCTGTGCTAGGGGAATGGCCGCTCTAGCCCGCACTGATCTAGAGTTTGAGGCAAAAATGTTATTAACTTGTCACTTAGTATTTATTACTGACAGGAGCACTGTAAAAAAAATGATGTAATCTGCTGCACAGGATCTGCTCTAGGAGGAGGCTGGAGAATATGTGTTCGAAGTCTCATGGCCTCTTGTATGTACAAGGCTAGACATCTCTGGTATCTTTATCGAAAGAATATAGAGAAGATCTGGATCCCTCTAAACAAGAAATGTAATCTCCCACGAATCTCATAGTAAATGGGGTAGCGGAAGATGAGGTGCTCCTCTGACTCAGTCTCTTAGAGGTGGCACAACTAGAAAATCCTGTCTAACTGTGCAATCTCATGGTTAGTCTCAATCCAAACTTTATGAGAACCTACTATGATATGACCCAAGGGAATCATTAGTGTGTGAATCCAATGGTCAAGCATGTAATGGGGCCGAATAGTGAGTCCATCTATCAAAAACATGAAGTTCTCAGCATAGAAGGCCATCTTTGGACGTAACCAATCCTGAGAATTTATCCAAATAACCTGTACATATTTCCTATAAATATCCTCTTAGATGATTTTATTCATCTCTTTTTTGGTTGGTAGGAGGTGGCCCGATGCACATAAAGAGTACTTGGATGGAGGGAGTTGGTATATCTTGATACCAACTGAAGCAAGGAGATCTGAGAATCCAACATACCAAAATTAGGATTGAGTCGAAGGAATCGCTACTACAATGGAGTTTGATGAAAGGTAGGTTAAGTGTGGATATCAGTCCCGCCCCTTCGTTTTATCTGCAAAACCTCAAACACAGTGAATAAGAGGGATGATACCAAACATTGTCTCAAGGCGAAAGGGGTGAGCTCCAAACTCTCTAAGAATGGTGGGTTGAAGAAATTTATGCTTGCACCAAATGATGCGACGAAGAAGGGTGATCTGCACTCTCTCTATAGAAGACCAATCAGACTCTAGTAAGCTAGGACCCCAAACCACTGAACCATAGAGAACTTTGGGTCGAACAAGACTGTCCATCAGTGACATCTTGGATAATATGTCCTGAAAATGGTTCCAAAAACATTGTCTCTCGAGAAGGCCTAAGGATCCATAGCACTTGTTGATTCGAGGTTGGAGTGCAGGCCGTAAGCTAAAGCGAGGCCGTGTGAATAGTACCCCTAGATAGGTGTATGAGCTCATGATCTCAATCTCCTCCCCTCTGAAAAAGAAATGGAGGTCATAGAGGAACTTCTTCGACTTGTTGAGGATAATAACCTTGGTTTTACCTAGGTTAATCATCAATTGTTGAAGATCATTGAAAAGGGCCAAGGCATCCAGCTTCCTATACAATCCTTCAGGGGATGGGGCTAGAAGGACCACGTAATATACAAATAACAAGATAGAAATAGACATTATGTAGAAGGCAACCATCACTGTCTTGTATGTGTTCATGCAAGAAGGACTCTGGCTCGTCAATATAGATCCTAAATAGTGTGGGGGACAAGGGACAACCTTTTTTTACCCCAATAGTGCTTTGGATAAAATTTGATAGGCCATGTACTTTGCGCAGATGACCAAATACTGAATCATATAAGTGAATGATGGCTGAAAAGAGGGTCTCTGAGATGCCAATATCTCTGAGTCTCTGGAATAATGCTTCTTTAGGGACTGAGTCAAAATCTTTTCAAAAGCCTACAAAACAATAATACACTTTCAAAGAGTAATGTCATGCCTCATCAATGATGGCCCTAAGTGTAAGGATGTGGTCAATATTCTGGTGCTCAAGTCGAAATCCAACCTGTCCTCTAGATCTAAGTGTTTTCCGCTCAATATCCTTGGAGATTTGGAGGTGGAGGGATGTAGCATATAGTTTGGAGAATGTGTGGCCCACCATGATAGTCCTATAATTGTTGGGATCTGATATGGGTCCCAATTTATGTATCAGGTGAATGATGTGCTGATACCATGTCGATGGGAAACCCATACATACCACATGGTTGAAGATATCAACAAAGTAGGGAACCAGAGCATGAAGACCACATTTAAATAACTCTACCCGGAAACTATCCTCATCTGCTGCTTTCCTACTCTTCATCACCCAAATGGCCTCTCTGATGTCACTATCATAGAATATGAAACCTAAAGAGGGTAGAGAGGTCACCTAAATATCGGGTTTCCCTGGGATGTCATAGAGGGTGGACACATGGGAGAACATGGACTGGGGGTTAAGTTCAGAGGGGAGGGGAGAGTGGTGGGGGAGGATAGTATGACATAGGTGTCTAGGGGAGTGAGAAGGAGAGGTACCCAAGTCACGTATTCTCTGGGGGATAAAGAGGCATTTCTTGCGATGAAGGAGGTGACGATATGAGGCTTTGATATTGGAGTAGGAGGGATGAGTATGGATGAATGCATGTCAAAGATGGCAGTGGAGAGATTTTCATTCCTCATCATACCATTGATTCATAGGGAAATATTTAGGTTTATGAGAGGTGGAAGTGGGACGACGAGAGTGGGGGTAGGACTTAAGGGCAACATCCAAAATGATGGATGAGAGACAACTGTACTCGGTCGATGCAAAGTCAAATAGTGACAATTGGTCCATGGATGGGAGCATCTAGCGAAGGTGGGAATAGAATATTTCTTAACACTCTCATCAAAATGAAAATTAGTATGTGGTGAGCCCTTGGGGGGAGGTGGGGTGAGAATGGGGGGGTTATCAGCACAAAGAGAGAAAGAAATAAGAGCATTTTCAGCTAAGGGGATGGGGGGAAAAAAAGTGATCAATGAAGGGGAGAAGGTTCTGGCTAGAGAGGACGTTATCAACAACGCTTTCTCCTCCACCATGAGGTCAATATGTGAAAAATAGGGAGTTTGGAAAACGTGGGAGGCCATTAAGAATCAACAGCTCCTGAGATTCTCCCAAGTGTAAAATATGTGGACCGTAGGTGGTAAGGGGCCCCAACACATCATCAGAAATCCTATGAAATCCAAATGACTCTGGATCGATCCTTTGGATGTAGTACATGTCCTCAAACCGATTGTCAATATGGATCTGGAGGGCTCTAGTGTGAGAGTTGAAGTCACCTAGAAGAATGACCTCCCAAACTACTAAATACTGGGGTATATCAACATAAGAATTGACAAATGGGTCCCCGCCAGGCCCATTATGAATGGCATATGATGAAGAAGCAGGAGGGAAGTAACAAACAACAATGTAAATTTCCCTGGGGAGAGGAGAGACCCCTCGAACCCAAACCCACATAAACCTCACAAACTCATCCGCAACCACCAAATAAATCCTGATTTGAAAGGAATCTATGATGAAGCAAGACACTCCCTTAGAACCTCTGATACCACCAGAACTCCCCGTCTCCTTCCTACAAAATGATAACTTATGGTAACCTATAATGTTTTGGAGAGGTCGAAAATGGCTCTAATGCGTCTCGGTGATGAATAAAATATCTGACAGTCGAAGAAAATCATATAATATACCTGTTGATGCCCAAAAAGACCCATTCGCATTACAACAACTGACAAAAATGGATGCCCCTTGTTGCCTCCCCCAATGAGCCTATCATTTGGAGGACCCAGAATGGGGCCTCTGTTGGGTGCCACTTTTGTAAACTTTTCCTACATTTGTTTTCCCTATTTTTCCTCATAACTATAACCAATGGGAGTATCTTTGCATCTTTTTCCTACCTTTCTATCTTAACTTGTGTTGTTTCACCTTGTTTTCATTACTCTGCCATTTCATCTATTATTATGATATATCGTGCCTTTTTATGACTAACCGAGGATGAATGTTTGGAGAAGATATATGGTTTTTGTGTTTTCTTTCCAGATTTAATTTATAGAACCAAAGATCCTGAGCACGAGTCCACAGGAGCAGTTAAGGGGGTGCTGTTACAGTAAAGTGATGTTGTTACAACTTGTTGTTACAGACCCGCTGACAAACTGCTGTTACACTTTGTTGTTACATACCCACTGGAAAACCTCTGATACAGCTGTACCACTGATTGGATATCATCAACACCTGCTGTTGACTTGTCCTTTAGCTGTTACACTACTGTTGTAGTTCTATTACGATAGCTATAGAAGTTGTTTAGCATTGTATTTTTGGATAATAGCATAAGGTCGGTTTTGATTGTAACATATAATTTTCTAGTCAGAACTTTATTAGGAAGTGGTTATAACTATATGTATTCTATTTTCGATCAACATGAGAATCATAAGATTCTCATGACTGATCTATCCCTTGATTTTCTAAGATTTAACCACTATATAGTTCTCAGCCCTAGAGGTCGAGAGGTTAGCATAAAACAACATTATTTTGGCTTTGTAATTGTGCTCAAGTTAATACATATTATCCTGTTATTGCTGTTACGTGTGTTATTCAATTTCGTTTCCGTTAAGTTCTTCCTCTACCTGCGCCCGACTAGGGAGGAAGGGCCCTCCTTCTTAGCAAGGATTGTAGTGATTAAAGTAGTTGTGTGTATGTCTGTATTTCAGTTTATGTATTAGTAGAGTGTTGTTGTTGTTGTTGTTGAGCTGTGAATATATCCACATCAATTTCAATACTTTGTATGCTATTACACATATGGTATTAGAGATACGAGCTAGATACTTGTTGTGTGGCGCACTAGAACAGAATAGTTGAAGTGTGATTCCAGTCTTGTAGATCAGTTTATTTCTACATGAGTGATTTACTTCCAACATTTACTTCAACAACGATTTCTTTTCTTTGGAATTGCTTCTAGTTGGTGTATCAGCACAGACAGTGAAACTGTCATTGGAATAAATAAACATCTTTGGATTGATAATTAATGTGTATTGTTTAGTCATTTAACAATGATTAATACAACCCATCATTTTGGTCCCATTTTCGGGGATAGAAGTGATGATCCAATCAATCGCAGTTGTTTCTCAGAAGTGCAATTTCCATGTGTTTTTTTAAAGTGTCTCCAATGACAGAATTGTTGGGCAGTAAGACGAGAGGTAAGAACCTGCGAAATGCTCTAACAAACTTGAGTGGGCTCACCAATGTCTTGCTGGGACACCTATTGTTAGGGTCCCATGATTTGGCAGATTGGCAAGCCAAATGACAAGGTAACATCAAACCAACTTTGGAGCCCAAGGACCTAGCCTTCCTGGACTCAGAGAGGGCTCTCTCTATTTGTGCAAAGGATGTAAACTTGTTTGCTTTCTATGTATCTGATTTTAGGATAGTTGTTAAGTATGTTTTGGTTTGTTTTAGGTTTTTTGAGGGAGAAGCGATCAAAGGATAAATAGATAAAAATATTTTCAGATTGATCTGAAATTGTGTGAACAGAGTATTTCGTATACAGAGATTGACAGTAGGGGATTTTACTGGTTATTTCACCTTTACTAGAAAGGATGAAACCAAAAGCTTCTGGCCCACTTACTGGCTCTGCCTAAAGAAATATAATGTAAACATTTAAATAGATCTGATCAATGAAAGTATTTGTTTATGTGCAAAGTATTCATTAATCAAAATTTTATGTGTGAATAAGCAAGTTCAAGTATTCTTCAACCGAAGTAATGTGGTTTGAAGTGAAGCTAAGGAATTGTGTTCACTGTATAAGTCTGATTGGGAAAAGTGTACTTATGAAAAGTTATTGTTTGATGAAGCAAAATCTAAAATATAACAGCAAAAATGCAGAGCATAACAGTAAGCATTTGTTTAAGCAGTTCACCCCTCTCTTGGGCTACCTTTGCTGGGTCCAAAAGCCTCTAATTAGGATTTTCCCTCTTTCATTAATTATCAAATTAAGAATTACACTATGTAGAAAGCCTCAAAAGGAAAAATTAGTTGAAAATTTAGAAACAGAGGACTGAAATCAGTATAAATCGACTATTCATTCACCTCCAATGGATGAGTATAGTCCAACACAGCTGATATTTCATTAGGCCCTAGTGGCTCCACAACCAAAATCACTAGTAAAATCACTGATAGAGCACCCTGATGGCTCAGCAACCTATCCCAACAGCTCCAGAATGCTTCAATACCCAAAAATCAAAAAACAATTCGTCCCAAATGGACTTCCCTAGCCAAAGTTATGGCTAACTGAAGTTTGCCCAGTGTCACCTAGAAAAAATCCACTAAATGTGGAGAACTAGAGTTAACTCCAGTTAAAAATGGCGACAAATGCCAAATTTGGCGGCACGCTCCATCTTTATCGGGCGGTTAAGTTTAATGCTGTGGACATGGTCACATGCACCACCATCCAACCCGCCTATTAAAATGTTGTAACCAACAGTTTGAAAACCGCAATTAGTGCCAACCATTCACATGTGAAATGGTGTAATAAATTTTATCATAACCGTTTGGTTTTGCGCGCCGCGTCTAAGCCACCGTTCTGAGCGAGCAGTTCTATGGAGAAGGGGGCTGGCCCCCTTTCGGGCCCCGCCCAAAACAAATTTAACGTTTAAATAATATTCTGTTGCAATGGTTTAACAAGCAATATCCATGGCTCGTTGGTTAGGTCGTTGGGTTTTCTCCGCCCCGATCCGTGTTCAAATCCTACCGCGACCATAAACAAATTTTTGAACGCCCATTTCAATCCACCTTGGGGCCAAGTGGCGGCCTCTGGGCTGTCCATGTGGTGCCCTGTGATTGGTTGCCACTGGAATATTCCATAGAATATTTCATGGAATATTCCATGAAATATTCCCAGAATATTCTGTGGAATATTCTTTTTTAATAAAAATAATTTTTTATAAAGTCAAATTTGGCCATCTTTTTACTGAAATTGGAAAACTTCAAAGCTGAATATCTTCCTCATACGGTGTCAGTTTTCAGTGCCATTCACATCTACATGATCTTTTTTCCGAGCTCTTTCCAGTTGATCTAGTTCGGACCAATTCTAAGCAACTTAATTTTTGAGCATTTTTCTACAAGAGACTTGATCTCCTGATCACACCTCCCAAATGGGAAGCTTTTGGACCCCAAAAGCTCTCTGATTACTGAAACTGATGATGTGGAGACTAATTCACCACTCTTCCACCCTTGAATAACTAAAATCTACCCGATTTCATCAAATGAAGCTTTTGAGAAAATGATAATCTATCTCTGGAATTAACTGATCGACCATAGCTAAGATTGATTGAGTCATGATGAAAATGATTAAAATTTGCAGAACAGTAATTGTAATTTGTAGAAAAAAAAAAATTTCTACACTGATCAAACTTCTAGAAAGACTTAAAATAACCTTCACCTTGCAAACTGTTCCCATGGCAAATTCTACCATTCTGAAACCAAATTTTTCCCATGCTAAATTGGGTGTCCTTCTTGCTTTCACTGCTTTTCTTTGACACTTCATTCTCTGCATTGGCTGACCCAAAAGTTAATTTGTGCAACATAACATCATCTTATTTCAAAGACAAACTATTATTAAACTGAGACATATTATTAGCAACATCATAAAAAGGCGAATGTTCAAAATCTGGTCGTTTCAACATCAACAAAGTTAGACTTTGAATTGCATTAACCAGTCTTTTCAATTGACTTGCATGCAGTAAAGAAGATTCCAGCTTCTTCTTGTGAGCTCTCACAATGTACTCTTTACCATCTTTGAACAAGTGATACTTGTTTTCATGGCGATGAAAGATAGCCTTCCTGTCAAATAAATAAGGACTTCCCAAAACAATACCTGAGATATCAAGCGGCACCACATCAAGTTCAACTGTGTCAATAAAGTGTGCAGTTATTGCAAAGCGCAATATGCACTTCCTTGAGACTTGAAAATTGGCATCCTTTCATATCCATCCAAGTGGATAAGGCTTCGGATGTGGAATGGTCTCAAGTTTAAGCTGCTTGACCAAGTCTTCAGATATAAGATTCGCTTGTGACCCACTGTCAAATAGTGTGTCAATTTTGGTATGTTTTGAAATTACCCTCACATGGAAAAGCTCTATCCTCCTCTTTTCTTCATGAGTATCTTTGTGACAATTCAAAGAGCTAGAACTAGGAGTTGTGTCTTGCACCACTTCTTTCCCCTTAATGTTATTTAAAACCATGGCTATGCTTTTTGTCTCATCTCCTGAGTCTGACCCTAAGTCTTGCTCAACTGTTGCTACAGTTTTCTCCTTTTCTTTGGTCTTGTTTTTTTTCTTGTATTTTTCTGGTTTCAGTTCAGGATGAAGCTTCCAACAATGATCTTCATCATGACTTGTCTTCGAACAGTTCTTGCAAAATAACTTTCCTTTTTCTTTTCTTGAATTTTCAACTCTCTTCTTTCCTTTGTTTTTGAAATTACTATCCTCATCAAAAGTATTCTTTCCTCTAGCTTCTAAATGTGTAGCCTACACACAGACTTCATCTAAGCTGGTAGGATTAAACATTAGAATAGTATGTTGAAGGTAATTGTGCAAACCTCCTATGTATTTCAACAAGGTGTCTTGACTTTGTAAGTCTACTCCAAGTAGAAGTGCTCTCCTTCTAAACTCTTGGGTATAATCTTGCACATTTTGACCTTAAGTTGCCTAAAAGTTTTCCAATTCATGATTGCTTTCTGAATATGAGCAAGAGGATAAAATTGTTTCTTAATAGTTGTAATAAACTCATTCCAAGTTAGAGTTATCTAACCATGCTTTTTAATTTCCTCCCTGGTCTTGGCTTCCCACCAAACCAAAGCTGCTCCATCCATTCTCAAAGAGGCTAATTGGATTTTTGTGTCATCATCATGCAAATTCTAAATTCTTAGATAGACTTCCAGCTGTCTAATCCATTTATCCAATTTTTCTGCATTCACATCACCATTAAACATCGGCAACTCAAACTTCACATCAAGCTTTAACAAAGGATTTTTAAGAGATGTTTTTGTTTTTTGTGACTGATTTTCAGAAGTTGAAGAGGATGATGTGGAGGAAGAGGATGACGATGGAGATGAAGGATCACCATTTCCTCCATTCCCTTTCTTAGACTCATCCTTGTCTTTCTTCCCTCCTGAAGAATCTCCTTCTTCTTTTTGGTTTCTAGACCCTTCTCCAACAATCCTATCATTTCTTTCCTGATAGAGGATCCTAACTGTCTCAGTCATGTCCAAGAAAGCTTTTCTAAAGACTCTTTCTTCTTCCTTGGGATCCATTTCCTCATGTACTTCTCCTTCTCTGGAAGACATGTTTGTGGTTGATTCTAAGGCTAATGAGGATGAAATGGAAGGTGGAGATAATGGCACCCTAGCCCTCCTTGGTTGAGGATTAACTTGTGCTCTAACCAATTGACCTTCCCCTCTTTTCAATTTTAGCCTAGTAAGCATCAAATTTTGCAGAATAACACAATATTCTTGCACAAATTTCACAAACTCTTAAGCAAAACCTAGAGCTCTGATACCAATCTGATCTGAAATTGTGTGAACAAAGTATTTCTTATACAGAGATTGACAGTAGGGGCTTTTACTGGTTATTTCACCTTTACTAGAAAGGATGAAACCATAAGCTTCTGGCCCACTTACTGGCTCTGCCTAAAGAAATATAATGTAAACACTTAAATATATCTGATCAATGAAAGTATTTGTTTATGTGCAAAGTATTCATTAATCAAAATTTTATGTGTGAATAAGAAAGTTCAAGTATTCTGCAAAGGAAGTAATGTGGTTTGAAGTGAAACTAAGGAGTTGTGTTCACTGTATAAGTCTGATTGGGAAAAGTGTACTTATGACAAGTTACTATTTAATGGAGCAAAATCTGAAATATAACAGCAAAAATGCACAGCATAACAGTAAGAATTTGTTTAAGCAGTTCACCCCTCTCTTGGGCTACCTCTGCTGGGTCCAAAAGCCTCTAATTAGGCTTTTCCCTCTTTCATTAATGCTCAAATTAAGAATTACACTGTGTAGAAAGCCTCAAAAGGAAAAATTAGCTGCAAATTCAGAAACAGAGGACTGAAATCAGTATAAATTGACTATTCATTCACCTGCAATGGATGAGTATAGTCCAACACAACTGATCTTTCATTAGGCCCTGGTGGCTACACAACCAAAATCGCTAGTAAAATCACTGATAGAGCGCCCTGATGGCTCTGCAACCTATCCCAACAGCTCCATAATGCTTCAATACCCCAAAATCAAAAAAACTTTCGTCCCAAATGGACTTCCCTAGCCAAAGGGTGTGAGCTGGCGAAGTTTCCCGGAGTGTCAGGTATAAAAACTCCACTAAATGTGGAGAACTGGAGTTAACTCCAGTTAAAAATGGTGACAAATGCCAAATTTGTCGGTGTGCTCCATATTTATCGGGCGGTTAAGTTTAATGCTGTGGACGTGGTCACATGCACCACCGTCCAACCCGCCTATTAAAACGTTGTAACCAACAGTTTGAAAATCGCAATTAATGCCAACCGTTCACATGTGAAATGGTGTAATAAATGTTATCATAACCGTTTGGTTTTGCGCGCCGAGTCTAAGCCACGGTTTCGAGCGAGTGGTTCTATGGAGAAGGGGGCTGGCCCCCTTTCGAGCCCCGCCCAAAACAAATTTAATGTTTAAATAATATTTCGTTGCAATGGTTTAACAAGCAATATCCGTGGCCCGTTGGTTAGGCCGTTGGGTTGTCTCCGCCCCGACCCGTGTTCAAATCCTGCCGCGACCATAAAAAAATTTTTGAACACCCATTTCAATCCACCTTGGGGCCATGTGGCGGCCTCCGAGCTGCCCACGTGCACCCTGTGATTGGCTGCCATTGGAATATTCTTTTTTTAATAAAAATAATTTTTTATAAAGTCAAATTTGGCCATCTTTTTACTGAAATTGGCAAAATTCAAAGCTAAATATCTTCCTCATACGGCATCGGTTTTCAGTGTCGTTCGCGTCTACAGGATCATTTTTATGAGCTATTTCCAGTCGATCTGGTTCAAACCAATTCTGAGCAACTTCATTTTTGAGCATTTTTCTACAAGAGACTTGATCTCCTGATCACAGATCAACTGGGCTATGGGGTCGATAAGGTCGAGACTGCCTCAAAGGGTGGACAAGGTATATTGCAGGGCTGATTTGGTCAAGGTAAAATGGATTCTTTTAGGTGAAGTGAAATGGGATGGACACTAAGTTTGTGAAAGAAAAATAAGTTTTAAGCACAAATAGTTTTACAGCAAACATCCATGTGGTAGGGCTAACCATTAATCACTATAAATTAAACTCAAACTGATAGATTCATAAAATAAACATTCAGGCGATACATAGAATTATAAGACCCTCTAACTTTGGGAAAATCGCCTTCAGACTTTGGAGGAAACAAACAAGGCAGAAAAAAAACTCAATCTATGAAGACAGAACTCCTAAACATCATATTTGAGCTATCAGGAACTTTGAACTAAGATTGCAGAGCATAGGCAAAGGGCAAGATCGAAACAAGACCTCTTTGGTTCAACTAGGACAATCAAATATTCAGAGAAAGGTTTCAATGATGGGGGTTTGGATAGCTATGAGTAAGTATGGCATACCGTGAATCATACTAGATAGCATACAAAATAACCATTAATGAAATTGATAACAAGTTCTTAGGGTATCAAAGAGAAGTTAAGAATTTTTTGACATAACTAAGAAAGAAGAAAAACATATAAGATGTAATGAAATCAGGAAACTTGACGTGCCTCCCTGGGCATGTCTCAAATCTATTATTTACTGACCTACAGCAAGCAAGAAGCATGAAAACATGTATGATAAACTAAGGAAAACATACAGATGAGGAACACTATACCTTTCACCAAGCCATGGAATCCTACAAACAGTCCTCTTCCACCATCCAAGACAAACAAGAAATCATCCACATCATGAGACAAAGTATTTCTTCAAAGCTTGTAATACCATGTATTGCTCTCTAACATCAATTTCAGCTTCTTGATAAAATGAAATCTCTTGGAATATATAGGCTAAAGAGAAAGAAACCATCCAAGAGCATCTAGAAGGCCATTGGCCTATTGCAAATATCTGATTTTGTCCTTGAGGCTTTGCAAAGCCCAAGGCACAAAATATCTTCAAATATATATATATATATATATATATATATATATATATATATATATATATATATAAGGAAATAAAATTTACTTTAGATGACTGACAAGTGATAAAAAAGGCTTAATGCACATTTGGATGAGCATCTTCAGAAATTTGCCTTTTTTGCCAAAATGCTACAGGAACGTAGCAACATAAAATTTCCTGTCTTGTAGACAACTTTTGAGGGACCTCCTAATGGAAAAACGAGGCTTGTGATGGATTTTTGGAAAGCCTTGGATGTCTCGTTTCTGGAACAATTTGATTTTTTCCAAACAGATCCCTGGAAGTATTTCAAAAGGTGGACTGAGTGAAAAAAACCAGAAAAGTAGCCCTTGCTGATATGTGAGGCAGAAAGTTAAAAAATCATTGTTTTTCCCCTCTTTAGGGGACCAAAACACCTCCTTTGGATCTAAAAATATGTGAGTAGCTGCCCCCAAATTTATTGCATCCAAAAAAATGACTTTCATGAGATGAGGATGCTCCTAGAACCCATGGCAGTGCCTTGAAAAATGTGCAATTAGGGCCAAAAAACACAAAAAACAAAATCATGTCAAAATTTGCTAAATTTTGGTGAGCAGGCCCCTAATGGGATCTTAGAAGCATGTAAGGAAGTTGAGGCCAAGATTTCAAGCCTAGATATGTCTTTTTCCACTTTTTCTACCGGGCGCCTCTTTCGAGCAGCTTTGAGCCTTTCTTGAGTAAGTTTGAGCTTTCTTCGGGAAAATTGGTTCAACTTCTTGTAGTGCCCAGTCATCTTCCTTTGCAGATCCAGGTCTCTATTAGCTTTCTATAATTTATCCTCCAAATTCTTTTTGGCTCTTTCAAGCCATGATTCTTTATCATTTTTCTATTTCTTGGGTGAGCAATTGAGTGAGAGGATAAGATCGAACAAGTGCTGCCTCTTCTTCCTTCTTTTTCCCCAAAGTTTTCCTGAGACCCATAGTCCTAGGCCTCTTTCTCATTGGTTGCTCTTCTTCTTCAGTATCATCAAATTCGCCCATAAGCTCTTCAAGCTTGACTTGTGCTTTGTAGGGTTCCCTTTGGTATTTGAAATCCCGAGCCTCTTAAATTTCCATTTGACCACTCATTTATTTGTTTTGCATCTGTAGAACATGTATGATGTCTTTTGACCTTTCTATATCAGCTTCTAAGTCATGAATTTGGGCTTCTTTGTTTAGCAAAAGAGACTCAATAATTCTAGCCTTATCATCTCCAGCATCACTGTCTATTTGTATGATGTCAAACTCCCTTCCCTTTTCATGACTACTCTCCTGTTGTTCCTCTTTTTCTTTACCCTTGCCTTGGGTAGACTTCTTGGTCCTTTTCCTCCTTGGCAATTCGACAATACTCTTCTTAGGTAGTTTTCCTCTACTTCTTAGTGCTCTTGTGACATTGCTAGTCACTGCTGGAGTGATCTTCTTCTTTGCAGATCTAGTGTTTCTAGGCTTCACCACTTTTGGAGGAAGAGTCATGGCCCCTTGCCTAGGAGAGGCAGCTAGCACATGCTTTGGAGAAATCTCTTCATGCTCCCTGTTTTCACTGCCTTCTTTAGATTCATCATTACTTGCTTCATGGTCCTTGATTTGGTCTTGGCTTCCCTTAGGAATGTTTTGAACTTTTTGCTCCATGCTGCCCCTTTTGGAATGCTCATTGTTTGGTGTTTTCTTGCCATCATCATTGCTTGCTTGAGGGCTGTCATGTTTCTCATTCTTAGTGTCTCTTTGAGGACTGTTGACCCTCATCATCACTGTTTTGGCTGCCACTTTGTTTGCTTTCTTGAGGACTGTCTTGTTCATCTCTATCACTGCTTTCTTCATGACTGTTGTGTTCTTTACCTTTACTATTTTTTCCCTCATCACCCTCATGCTTACTGCTATGTGGGATGTGACCATGTTCCTCTTCATGAATGCTATGCTCACTATCATTTTTTTCATGCTCACGATCATTTTGTTCATGTTCACCATCATTTTTAGACTTTTCACTTTCTCCTTCATCATTACTACTTTGCTTCTTGTCACTTTTCCTTTCCTCATCACTGCTTTTCTTAGATTTCTCCTTTTCACTCTCAATCATAGGATATTTTTTACTTTTAGGAGTGGATTGACTAGAAGAGGGAGAGACATGGTGAATGGGTGGTGAGGGAGGCGCATGAGATGGGCCATGAGATGAAGAGGCCATAGTAAAATCTGGATGGGAGATGAAAGAGTCCCAAGAAACTCCCTTTTTCTCAAGTTGATGGAGGATGATGATCTTGATAAGGGAATGATGAAACAAACAAGCTTGTTGTTGAGCGGAGGGATTCTTTTGGAAAGTAGAGGCCATCTTTTCAATGCTTCTGTAGAGGAATAAAGGTAGGTTCATCAACTGAGTTCTTGTGAAATGCATAAGAAGCCTGATGTGATAGGCATAAATCCGAGAAAACCTCCCTTCACATGTGAAATACTTCATGATAAATTTCATGAGGGGGGCATAGCTACTCAATAAGTGAGAAAAAGGGAAAATAGCTTGGCAAGCATCCTGACGGTCTGGTTTTAGAAAGACTTTATAGTGATTCAGATCTAGGTATGCTTGTTTGAACCACTTTTCTCCTATATAGGGGATCTTAGTTGCTTTGGAGATAGGCCTAGGAACGAGTTTGAAGTCCAGACCTGCTAGATGGACATGGTTTCCTTGCAGCCTCAGGGCAAACAATTGTGTTAAGGGAGGGTAACTGGTGACCTCCTGTGCCTTTTGGAAAAAATCAAGGCAACCCATCTCATGGAAGTTAACAAGAATTGAAGGGGATTCATTTACTTCTTGAGTTGTCAAAGACTCAAACCTATTGTGATATCCACTCCTGCTGTCCTTATTTGGAGGCATTTTTTTTTTCTGATACCCTTCACTGACTTACCAAAACAAGACCTTGAACTGTACTAAAAAATAGAATCCTTCTTTGAGCACTTATTTTCTCTTTAGTTGGCAAACAATTATTTGTTAAATGAAAATAAATTTACTTCTCCAGCACCGCGTCTTGAGAAAAGAGGCCTTTAATAAGATCTATTTGTGGTTTTTTAAGACAAGTCCCCTTTTGTTTTTGACACAAAAACTCTTTCCTCTCAATCACTACTTCTTGAAATCACTGTTTAAGAGGTGAGCAAACCCCTTATAAAAATATCAAAACTATTTCCCCCAATCACTATCTTCCTTTGTCTCTAAGAAAAGAGTACACTCTTGAAAAAACACTGTGTTTCCCCTTTGAAAAAAGCTATCCTTTCTTTCCTAGGCAAGCATATAATTTGTTGGATGAAGTTTTAGCTTGTTTCTCTAAAGTAGTATCTTCTCTTGTTACTGAGTAAAAGGTCTTCAAAACAAACTTTGTTTTCTCTCTATAAGACTATGTTTATCCTCAACTACTCACAACAAGAAACCCCTCTTAAACTGACAAACAGACCTTCCTCCTTTAATCACTGTTGCTCTGTGATGATCTTAGCAAGCAAGTTATTTTTGAATGAAGGTTAGTTTGTTTGTCAACAGCAATATCTTCTCTTGTTACTGAGTAAAAGGTCTTCAAAACAAAATCTGTTTTCTCTCTATAAGACTGTGTTTATCCTTAACTAATCATAGCAAGAAACCCCTCTTAAACTGACAAACAGACCTTTTGACAATAAAACTTTCTCCTTTATCACTGTTTCTCTCTATCTAAATAAACATGACAATCTCAAGAATAACTGTGTTTTTCTTTAAGCCCTATGTTTGGCTTCTTGGTTTGACAAAAAGGCCCTTTACAAACTAATAGAATTCTAGCCTCTTTTTACTAATCTTCTTCTTTATAATTTGTGATTTTCAAACATATCTTTAAATCAAAACTTCTTGTCAAAACATATAAATACCTCTTTGTATGTCTTTAGCTATAGTTGGAGATGAGTTCTTTGCTGAAAATTTGACCTTGGCACCTTGAAAATCTTTGGCAAGTTGATACAAACTACTTTAGTATTGGCCTGGGCAAGCAAAAACCCACGTTTAGAAGTGGCCCGGGCACCGAGCCGTTCAGATGTGGCCCAGGCAGGTCAAAATTGGGTTATGCTAAAGGCGAAAAAGATCAGTGCAAGGGTAAAAAATGAAAGAGGAGCATGGTGAGGGCACAAGGCAGGTGAGAGGAGCTCTTTCCATGGCTTGGGTGGTTGGATAAAGGTAAAATGGGTGTCGCGTTTGAACTGTCGGGTCGGCCCTGGGCGCTTTTTAAACGCAAGTGTGGTCGGGTCGGGCAGAGTATAATAGGCGCATCACGCCACTCTACAGGTGCGTCATGCTCAATGCAAAAGCCTTCTATGAGCACCTACAGGCACGCCGCGCAGTCTTCCAGGCACACCACACATCCAAGCAAGCCCTAAATGACTTAAAAATGCTCAAAGCTTGTTTCTCTCCTTTGTGGCTTGGTTTGCACAATGATCAATGATACTTTCTCGAGCTCCTTTATACTTGATGAGGGTTTAAAACTCCTCCCCTCCTTTATCATTTCAAAATATGAACTCACCTTTTTTAGCCCTTGTAACCCTTTTTAAAAGTGACTTGATGCTTTCTGTTATTCTAATGAGCATTTGGTCTCGTTTAGTGCATGTTGTTGTGATTGTTTGATGTGCCCAGAAGACTGTTGTTCAAAAGGTTTCTCTATATTTGAGATATTATCATCCTTGTTACCATCAATGATCTTTGAATCACCTCTGACATGAGCCAAGTATAGGAGGATCATCACAAGGCATGAATTCCATCTATAGTTCATCTTTCTTTGATTTACCTTTAGGTGCTTTTGAATCTGGGCTTGACGAGGACATTCCCAATTGAATAGTCCTCTGAGGGATATTATCAACACAAGTAGAGGAAGATGATACCCATAGTAACTCATCCATGTTGTTATTCATTGCATGCCCAATTATAGATTCACAGTTTCTAAGAAGTCTGTCAACATATTCAAAGTTGCCAATGTTGGACCAACCATACTCTAGTAGGCTACAACTATTTTATCTTCTTTCTCATTCCCAAAAAAAATTCAAGGTCAGCTTCTAGTGGGAAAATGTAAGTTAGTGAGAAATTGTAAGAACTATTCATGATTGTTGCATCTCTTTCTCCAAGTAAAAAATCCCCATTCTCAATAATTGGATCCTCCTTAGAAATCCCAATAATTAAGTCATTCTCAGTTGAACATAGTTTTATGTCTGAATAGAAATTTCCTCCCACTGTGTCTCCAGATTCAATCTCAATTTCAGAATCAATATGCATCAGGTTGTAAGTAGCCTGCTTGTCATCTTGTACATCACACCATAGATTCATATCCAGTAACTGAGTCGATGGTTTTCCATTGCCATTTGAACATGCCATAACATTCTCCTTTTCCTTGTGGAAAGAAATTTTTATTCCCTACAAGATTTTGTTCTGTACTTTTAGCTAGAACATTTTTCTATCCATTTTGGAGGAGGTTTTCAGATAGATTATAATAGTCTTTCTAAAATAGTGACCTAGTATATCATCTGAAAGAGGCTCATAAAACACCACTGTTGCAGCCTCTTGAAAATAAATATGCAACTCTACTTGTTTATGAAATGAAGGAGGCCTTATCATATGATTTGATATTCCTCTTGTTTACCAAAGATGGTCACCTTTTTATCCTTATGAATGAGAAGATTCATAGTAGCTGTAACCCAAGTGTTAGCCCTCTGTTTACCTCGAAGAAGTAGTTAGATAGACTAGGATAGATCCATCTAAATGAAATATACCCTTCTTATATAAACCATCTGGGTGGATTGTTTCTTTATATTAGTTTGCAGAAGTCATTTTAAACAGAGCTTGGTTTACCTCCTTGGCCATTCAGATGAGGTTAATCTTAGTCAAAAACTCCACCCTCGGATTATACTTTGAAGGAGGCTTTCATAAATAGAAAAACAGAGGCCTTTTAAGACAATCATGTCACTCTTTGGATTTTGACGTAAAAAGGCCATTAAAACTATGAACTTTCATTTGTTTCACCATTGTTTTCTCAACATGGTCTTACCAACAGAGACTTTATCAAACACAACATTTCAAACCCTGTTATGCATTCTCTGTTCATCTTTGGAGGAGGTGGCGCAAAACGACTCCTGAAGCTACTTAAAAACATGCTGACCCTCTGCTTATTGGTGAAGGAGGTCACAAAAATGTGTCTTTTACCCTTTGCTTTTATATAAAGGAGGTTCCATAATTTGTTTCTAACCCTCTACTCTTTGAAGGAGGTTTCTATCACTGTGTCTTCATCTATTTCAACACTGTACCTTGCTCTTTATGTTTGTTTGAAGAATGCCAATAGGAAAAAAAGTGGAATCTGACATTTATCATTGATAAATCACTTGAAACTAATGTTCTCTTGCTTTATGAGGCCTTGTCTGAGATGTATATATCCTTTTGTAAAATATCATTGTGAAAACAAGACCAGAAGAAATGTGATTTGTATATGGAGAGTGTTTGTTGCTAGACATCATTGAGCTATCTTTTCCCTTGACTGTCTTTTCAGAGGTATATTGAAATTGCCTTTGACTAATTTTCACATCCCAGGTTCAAGGTAACATAAGAAGCAGTTGTCTTCGTATGCCATAAATGATGATGCCCTTCGAAAGATTATGTTAGCACTGCTTTTGGAGGAGATTATGGAGCACTTCTGATCAGCATCACTCAGTATTTTGTGTTCATTTGACATGAGGAATGATCTCTACTCTTCAGGCAACCTTTAGATTTATAACATGTACACTTGCTGCTCTTTACTTTACGACTCTCCATCTGATCATTGATGGAAAACCTTTTCAACATGAGAGACCTGTTTGAACTTGTCCCTTTGCTCTTATTTGCATACTGATCATTATTCAATTACACCCCTTCAGATATGTAAAAACAGATGATTTTGACCCTTGGAGAGATCCTTTGGTGTTTCATGGATATTTTTTCTTGATCTAAGAATATTTCTTCAGACAGTGAAAAACTTTCTCTTCTTGAAGTTTGAATCTTTGTTGAAATTATTCTTAAATGAGACAAAGCGACCTCTCAATGGTGTGTGACCTATGGATAGACCAAGGCTTGTTTTGCAGAATAGGAAATAATTCATGGTTGACTGGTACTAGACAGAGGCTTTTTGGCCTAGGATATCTTAGCCAAGGAAAAACTCCCTAAACACCACTATCTAACTTAGGGACAATTTTCATAGATTCTAAGTGTTTTCTTAGGCATGATTAGTTTGTCATATGACAAGATGATTAGGGATAGAGTAGTAGAGACTTTGTGAACCTTTGGATAGTTAATGGCATGAGAAACAAGGGAAAATGATAGTAGATAATCACATCTATGACAGCTATAGATAGGGAGACTTTGTTGAAGCGATATAGGTCTTGAAAACTGGAGATTGTTCTCATCATAGACTGACAGGAATGGGTAGGAGGACAAAAATTGTTTTGGGGTGTTTTCTAGAAGACAAATTGACAGTTTGAGATTAGCTTCTAGAAAAATCAGCTAAGAAAACTAGTCATCAACAACGGTTAAAAAATACTGATGACTAACAATGGCTCCATTTGGGGAGGGCAGATCCCTTTCGGGAGGTGTCCAAAATTGCAGATCTCTGGCTTGTGAAAGCCAGTGCCTTATCCATTGGTGAAAATTTCTTTCTTTCTTGATGCTATTTCTGAAAATTGACAGCATGATTAGCATCAAAGTCATCTCTACCTACCCAGCTATATTTCCTAAAAAAATTTCTTCTTTAAGTGCATTTTGACTAGCAACCCTTTGACATTATATTTTTGAAAAAGAAAAATATCTAATTCTACACTTATATCTTCCGGGAGTTTAGATTAAACTGATGAACTCCTTTGATTCTCTACCTATGCTAGATCGACTGTCAAGATTAAGCTGTTTGATAGGATTTCATTCACTAAACTAAAACATGAAATTGAAAAATGACCAAACCAAGATTAGACGGTCTGATTTGTCATGAGTTTGTGGCATAAAAGACAAGTTGAAAACAAATATTATTTCCATATGAAAATGAGATTTAGAAAAATCAGGGCTAGGATACATAGTTTGTTTTTCATCCCTGTTTTCCTTCTTTGTTCTGTTTTGAGCGTGTGGAACCAATATCTTTTCCTAATCTACTTTCATTCATAAGTCAAGTTTACATAATTTGACTATCACTTCTTTCACTAACTTATCAACAATCAATTTAAAACATGTTTAGTTATTATTAGGCTAGATAACTGAGCAAGACATCTTTTGAGCACTAGTAGCGGCATTTAGACTTGCGCGCTTTCAGAATGATTTTTTTTTTTTTTAACATGGGGCTTAGTTTCTGTTTTATGACTGCCCTCTTTTTCTACTTTTCTACTATTTTTGTATTTTCTGTTTTTTACTTTTTCTTCAAAAAATCTAGAACTAAAAAGATGCTCACAAGGTTTAGCTTATTCTCCACACCTATCTATCTATCCTAATATAACCTATACACAATATACATTCATTTAGTGAAATATCTTTTCCAACAAAGCCAATCAAGTAGATGATTCCATGAGGGATTTAGTTTCAGCTTTTTTTGAGTGCCGAAGAAATGAAAAGGCCACTTCCACTTTGCTTGTTTTCGAACAGTAGTGCCTAAAATTTTTCTCACTCTTTGCAATAGACTGTTCTGGGCAGAACACACTACTCCTTCATATTTCCCAAGGAAAACAACAAATGGATCTTGGAATAATACTTGATCTAGAGGATTTGAGACACAAGCTCCTTTCAGGGCTACTCCTTCTTTTACTTGGTTATGCTTGGGATTCTTTTGGCAAAGAAACTCTTCCTCTTCCTCATGATCACTTGAACTGTCAGACTCATCATATATTGCAGTGTAGCCCTCTTGCAAAGCTGATGTATCCTAATTAAGTGGACTGAAAACTGTGTGAAGGTCATCATGTTGATGAGTAGGGATACTCTTTGGCAGTAAATCCTCTTGAGAGGGTAGTGAGGCAAGTCTCATGTGATTATCAACTTCTTTTTCTTCATCTGCAATTTGTAACTCAATGGAACTTGGTGGCTGCAAATCTGGAGTTAAGGAGGATTCCATGTCCAAAATTATTTCCTCAACCATTTCTGGAAAAGGCTTCTCATTTACAACTTGCTTAAGAATTTGATCATCCTCAACCTCATCATCAAAGCTAAAAGATTGTTGATTTCTAATTATGTGAAAGTTATTTGTGATGGACTGAAGCGAAGTAGACAAAGAGTCAGAGACAGTTTACTTACATCCAAACTTTCAAGGCTTTCCTCATCAGTGTCTTAGGTGACCTGTATTGGCTGCTTACTTTTTTCAACTTGATGATAGTGAACTTAGTCCCACAAATCAACTGTTGATTTCTCTGCAAGGTTAGTTTCTGTTTGGATATCATAATCATCAACATATTGATCGAACCTTGGAGAATCATCAATATAGGTAATGTCACCAGCCATGCATGTTGGACTATTAGATTGTTTATCTTCAAATTGATTTACAAATCTATTTTTTGACTTATGGTATGCAATATTAGTAGGAGAAAGATCAGAAAATTTTTGTTCATATGAAGTTTTAGAGGCTGTTTGCATGTTTATGAGTTGATCTATCTCCTCTTTAGTTAAAAAGGGAGGCATTTTTATCTCTCTTTGGATATAAATATAATAATCCTCTTTCTCTTGGGAAAACTAATTTGGAGGATGAATGTCTTTTTTGGCTTCACCTATGAGAGATGATGAATCATAACTTGTGCCTTTAGAGAGATCCTGTGGATTCTATTTCATTTCTTGATTGTTTTCATCTTCAACCAATTCTTCATGATGTTCGGGATAGTTAGCATGTAATTCATGAGTTGCTTTCGATAGATTTTCAGGAGGCCAATTTTCTCGTATGAACTCAAATGACTCAAAGCATAAAGGTAGAGATCCTACAGGTTTGATTTTTCTTCTATTTCATATTTGAATTCATCCTCAATAAACTCTTCTTGATTTATGTGAGAGTTAACTTGAGCAGGGGTTTCCTGAATGACAGCTAAGAGATCTTTAGGATGCAAATTTCCTTTCAAAATCTAAAATGAATTAAAGCATAAGGGTAGAGATCCTAAAGGTTTTGATTATTTTTCCATTTCAGATTTGAATACATCCTCAATCAACTCTTCTTGGCTACCAAGATGGTTATATTGAGTATGAAAAGCATGAATCTCCTCTAATAGATCCTCAGGATGCCAATTTCCTAAGTCTTCATCAATGTTCACAAGGTGTTGTATGAGGTCTTCAGATTGATCACAACAATTTTTAGCCAATGATAGAGATGGAAAATGCCTTATATATTGTTTATAAAATACTTTGTGGAAATCATTCAAAGAAAACAAGATGCCAGTTTCTAGCCATTCATACCAATTTCTTGTCTTATCTTCTAATGTTGCCATAAACATTTTCATGAGGCAGTCCTCATGCCATTCAACCTTCAACCTCCATATGTGTATATGAAATTTGATGAGGTGTAACAAGGGGTCATCAACCTTTTCATCTCGAAATATAGGTAGGCTTTTCATCCAATTTATTTCAGGCATCTTGTGTGGGAATCCAAGGATATGATCTCTGTTCATCGAAGCATATCTCCTTTGTATCCTTGGATCCATCTTTGTTAATCAGAAAGTGTCACTGTGTATTTTCAACGATTCTAAAGTTCTCTACCAGTGGAGTCTTTTGGTCTAATGAGGGTTGTGCGCCAGGTGGAATATTTGAACTTTGTTGTCCACCATCAGCATGATTGGGATTTCTCAATGCATTCCAGGAGATTTCATAAGGACTAGTGGAGTAATAGGCCTACTGGAGGCTAGTGGAGTCTCCAGGTGGATGTTTTTAGTTGTTTCGAGGGTATATGTGTATGGTCCACTACCAATACTGACAAAAAAACCAATCTAAGGATGTTTTGGGGTTTTTCTAAGTTTATTTATGTAGCCCTGAGGTTTGTAAGAGTTTCCTATAACTGAATCATCATTTTCCTAAGATGGTGAAAGAGCTATTTTCTACTCTTCGGACAACACTTAAGTTTTCTAAGTTTGACTGAGACTTTGAGATTCCCTGAAGGATACCTAGGATTTTTTGACTCAAGGTCCCACTGTGATCACCATTATGTTAGTGTGGCGATGAGGTGGCTGAAAAATCACTTGGTATTCTTTAATTGAGGGATTCTGAAGTCCTAAGTTATACTTATATTGTCACTAACTCAGAGTCCCACCGTGATCGCCATTATGTTAGACAGCGGTGGGATGGATCAATAGGATAGCATGCTTAGTTCGACAGGGGTTTTCTGACACTATTAAAAGATATTCAGATTAATATGAACTAAGAAAAGTCCCACCATGATTTCCATTAGGTTAGAGGTCCCGTGATTTGGCAGATTGGCAAGCCAAATGACAGGGTAACATCAAACCAACTTTGGAGCCCAAGGACCTAGCCTTCCTGGACTCAGAGAGGGCTCTCTTTATTTGTGCAAAGGATGTAAACTTGTTTTATTTCTATGTATCTGATTTTAGGCTATTTGTTAAGTATGTTTTGGTTTTTTTTTGGTTTTTTGAGGGAGAACTGATCAAAGGATAAATAGATAAAAAGATTGTCAGATCAACTGGTCTATGGGGTGGATAAGGTCGAGACTGCCTCAAAGGGTGGAGAAGGTATATTTCAGGGCCAATTTGGTCGAGGTAAAATGGATTCTTTTAGGTGAAGTGAAATGAGATGGACACTAAGTTTGTGAAAGACAAAGAAGTTTTAAGCACAAATAATTTTACAGCAAACATCCATGTGGTAGGGCTAACCATTAATCACTATGAATGAAAATCAAACTGATAGATGCATAAAATAAACATTTAGGTGATACATAGAAGTATAAGACCCTCTAACTTTGGGAAAAATCAAATTCAGACTTTTGGGAAAACAAATAATTCAAACAAACAACTCAATCTATGAAGAGGGAACTCTTGAACATTATATTTTGAACTATCGGGAACTTTGAAAGAATATTACAGAGCATAGGCAAAGGGCAAGATCAAAACAAGACCTCTTTGGTTTAACTAGGACAGTCAAATATTCAGAGAAAGGTTTCACTGATGGAGTTTTGGATAGCAATGAGTAAGCAGGACATACTGTGAATCATACTAGATAGCATACCTAATAACTGTTAATGAAATTGATAACAAGTTCTTAGGGTATCAAAGAGCAGTTAAGAATTCTTTGAAATAACTAAGAAAGAAGAAAAGCATAGAAGTTGTAATGAATCAGGAAACTTGAGGCTCCTCCATGGTCATGTCTCAAATCTATTTTTTTACTGACCTACAGCAAGCAAGAAACATGAAAACATGTATGATAAACTAAGGAAAACATACAAATAAGGAACACTATACCATTCACCAAGCCATGGAATCCTGCAAACAGTCCTCTTCCACCATCCAAGACAAACAAGAAATCATCCACTTCATGAGACAAAGTATTTCTTCAAAGCTTGTAATATCATATATCGCTCTATAACATCAAGTTCAGCCTCTTGATACAATCAAATATCTTGGAATATATAGGCTAAAGAGAAAGAAAATATCCAAGAGCATCTAGAAGGCCATTGGCCTATTGCAAATATCTGATTTTGTCCTTGAGGCTTTGCAAAGCCCAAGGCACAAAATATCTTCAAAAATATCCATAAAATGCTAAAAAAGGAAATAAAATTGACTTTACATGACTGAAAAGTGTTAAAAAAGGATTAACGCACATTTGGATGAGCATCTTCAGAAATCTGCCTTTTTTACCAAAATGCTATAGGAACGTAGCAGCAGAAAATTTCCTATCTTGTAGACAACTTTTGAGGGACCTCTCGATGTCAAAACAAGGCCCGTGATGGCTCGTTAGAAAGCGCTAGATGTCTAGTTTCTGGAAGTATTTTATTTTCCCCAAACTGATCCCTAGAAGTATGTCAAAAGGTGGACTGAGTGAGAAAAAAACAAGAAACGTAGCCCTTGCTGATATGTGAGGCAAAAAGTTAAAAAATCACTGTTTTTCGCCTCTTTGGGGGACCAAAACACCTCCTTTGGATCTGAAAATTTGTGAGTAGCTGCCCTCAAATTTATTCCATCCAAAAAAATGACTTTCATGATATGAGGATGCTCCTAGCACCCATGGCAGCGCCTTGAAAAATGTGTAATTAGGGCCAAAAAACACAAAAAAAAAAATCATGTCAAAATTTTCTCAAATTTGGCGCGAAGGCCACTTATGGGTTATTAGAAGCATGTAAGGAAGTTCAGGCCAATATTTCAAGCCTAGATATGCCTTTCTCCACTTTTTCTACTGGGCGCCTCTTTTGGGCAGCTTTGAGCCTTTCTTGAGTAAGTTTGAGCTTTCTTCAGGCAAATTGGTTCAAATTCTTGTAGTGCCTGGTCATCTTCCTTTGCAGATCCAAGTATCTATTATCTTTCCCTAAATTATCCTCAAAATGATTTTTGGCTCTTTCAAGCCATGATTCTTTATCATTTTCTATTTCTTGGGCGAGAAATTGAGTGAGAGGATAAGATCAAACAAGGGCTGCCTCTTCTTCCTTATTTTTCTCCAAAGTTTTCCTGAGACCCATAGTCCTAGGCCTCTTGCTCATTGGTTGCTCTTCTTCTTCAGTACCATCAAATTCGCCCATAAGCTCTTCAAGCTTGACTTGTGATTTGTAGGCTTCCCTTTGGTATTTGAAAGCCCGGGCCTCATAAACTTCCATTTGACCACTCATTTTTTTGTTTTGCATCTGTAGAATATGTATGAGGTCTTTTTACCTTTCTAGATCAACTTATAAGTCATGAATTTGGGCTTCTCTGTTTAGTAAAAGAGACTCAAGAATTCTAGCCTCATCATCTCCAGCATCATTGTCTATTTGTATGATGTCAAACTCTCTTTCCTTTTCATGACTACTCTCTTGCTGTTCCTCTTTTTCTTTACCCTTGCCTTGCGTAGATTTCTTGGTCCTTTTCCTCTTTGGAAATTCAACAATACTCTTCTTAGGAAGTTTGCCTCTACTTCTTAGTGCTCTTGTGACATTGCTAGTCACTGTTGGAGTGATCTTATTCTTTGCAGATCTAGTGTTTCTAGGCTTCACCACTTTTGGAGGAAGAGTCATGGCCCCTTGCCTAGGAGAGGCAGCTAGTACATGCCTTGGAGAAATCTCTTCATGCTCCCTATTTTCACTGCCTTCTTTAGATTCATCATTACTTGCTTCATGGTCCTTGATTTTTTCTTGGCTTCCCTTAGGAATGTTTTGATATTTTTGCTCCATGCTGCCCCTTTTGGAATGCTCATTGTTTGGTGTTTTCTTGCCATCATCATTGCTTGCTTGAGGGCTGTCATGTTTCTAATCCTTAGTGTCTCTTTGAGGACTGTTATGACCCTCATCATCACTATTTTGGATGCCACTTTGTTTTCTTTCTTGAGCACTGTCTTGTTCATCTCTGTCACTACTTTCTTCATGACTGTTGTGTTCTTTGCCTTTACTATTTTGTCCCTCATCACCCTCATGCTTACTGTTGTGTGGGCTGCCACCATGTTCCTCTTCATGACTTCTATGCTCACTATCATTTTTTTCATGCTCACCATCATTTTGTTCATGTTCACCATCATTTTTAGAATTTTCACTTTGTCCTTCATCATTACTACTTTGCTTCTTGTCACTTTGCCTTTCCTCATCACTTCTTTGCTTAGATTTCTCCTTTTCACTCTCAATCATAGGGGATTTTTTCCTTTTAGGAGTGGATTGACAAGAATAGGGAGAGACATGGTGAGTGGGTGGTGAGGGAGGCACATGAGATGGGCCATGAGATGAAGAGGCCATAGTAAAATCTGGATGGGAGATGAAAGAGTCCCAAGAAACTCCCTTTTTCTCAAGTTGATGGAGGATGATGATCTTGATAAGGGAATGATGAAACAAACAAGATTTTTGTTGAGCGGAGGGCTTCTTTTGGATAGTAGAGGGCATATTTTCAATGCTTCTGTAGAGGAAGAAAGGTAGGTTCATCAACTGAGTTCTTGTGAAATGCATAAGAAGCCTGATGTGATAGGCATAAATCCGGGAAAACCTCCCTTCACATGTGAAATACTTCATGATAACTTTCATGAGAGGGGCATGGCTACTCAATAAGTGAGAAAAAGGGAAAATAGATTTGCAAACATTCTGATGGTCTGGTTTTAGAAAGAGTTTAAGTGATTTAGATCTAGGTATGCTTGTTTGAACCAATTTTCTCCTTTATAGGGGATCTTAGTTGCTTTGGAGATAGCCCTAGGAGTGAGTTTGAAGTCCAAACCTGCTAGATGGACATGCTTTCCTTGTAGCCTCAAGGTGAACAATTGTGTTAAGGGAGGGTAACTGGAGACCTCCTAGACCTTTTGGCAAAAATCAAGGCAACCAATCTCATGGAAGTTAAGAAGAATTGAAGGGGATTCATTTACTTCTTGATTTGTCAAAGGTTCAAACCTATTGTGATATCCACTCCTGTTGTCCTTCTTTGGAGGCATTTTCTCTTTCTGATACCCTTCACTGAATTACCAAAACAAGACCTTGAACTGTACTGAAAAATAGAACCCTTCTTTGAGCACTGATTTTCTCTTTAGTTGGAAAACAAGTATTTGTTAAATGAAAAAAAAATTTCTTCTCCAAAACTTTGTCTTGAGCAAAGAGGCCTTTAATAAGATCTATTTGTGGTTTTCGAAGACAAGTCCCCTTTTTTTTTTGACACAAAAACTCTTTCCGCTCAATCGCTGCTTTTTGAAATCACTGTTTAATAGGTGAGCAAACCCCTTATGAACTGATCAAAATTGTTTCCCCAATCACTATCTTCCTTTGTCTCTAAGCAAAGAGGATACTCTTGAAAAAACACTATGTTTCCCCTTTCAAAAAAAAATTCCTTTCTTTCCTAGGCAAGTAGATAATTTGTTGGATAAAGTTTTAACTTGTTTCTATAAAGTAGTATCTTCTCTTGTTACTGAGTAAAAGGTCTTCAAAACAAACTTTGTTTTCTCTCTATAAGTCGGTTTTTATCCTTAACTACTCACAGCAAGAAACCCCTCTTAAACTGACAAACATAACTTCCTCCTTTAATCACTGGTTCTCTGTGATGATCTTAGCAAGCAAGTTCTTTTTGGATGAAGGTTAGTTTGTTTTTCAACAAAAATATCTTCTCTTGTTACTGAGTAAAAGGTCTTCAAAACAAACTCTATTTTCTCTCTATAAGACTGTGTTTATCCTTAACTACTCACAACAAGAAACCCCTCTTAAACTGACAAACAGACCTTTTGACAATAAAACTTCCTCCTTTATCACTGTTTCTCTATATCTAAATAAACATGACAATATCAAGAATAGCTGTGTTTTTCTTTAAGCCCTATGTTTGGCTTCTTGGTTTGAAAAATAGGTCCTTTACAAACTAACAGACTTCTAGCCTCTTTTTACTAATCTTCTTCTTTAGAATTTTTTATTTTCAAACATATCTTTAAATCAAAACTTCTGGTAAAAACATATAAATACCTCTTTGCATGTCTTTAGCTGTAGTTGGAGATGATTTCTTTGCTGAAAATTTGATCTTGGCACCTTGGAATTCTTTGGCAAGTTGATACAAACTACTTTAGTATTGGCCTAGGCAAGCAAAAACCCACGTTTAGAAGTGGCCCGGGCGTCGGGCCGTTCAGAGGTGGCTCGGGTGGTTCAAAATTGGGCTATACTGAAGGTGAAAAATATCAGTGCAAGGGTAAAAAATGAAAGAGGAGTATGGTGAGGGAACAAGGTAGGTGAGAAGAGCTATTTCCACGGCTCAGGTGGTTGGATAAAGGTAAAAATTGCATGGGTGCCGCGTTTGAACTGTCGGGTCGCCCCTGGGCGCCTGTTGAACGCCAGTGTGGTCAGGTCGGGTGGAGTATAACAGGCGTGTCATGCCACTCTACAGGCACGTCGCACTCAATGAAAAAGCCTTCTATGAGCACCTACAAGCACGCCGCGCAGTCTTCTAGGCGCACCGCGCAGTCTTCCAGGTGCACCACGCATCCAATCGAGCCCTAAATGAATTAAAAACACTCAAAGCTTGTTTCTCTCCTCTCTGGCTTGGTTTGCACAATGATGAATGATACTTGCTCGAACTCCTTTATACTTGATGAGGGTTTAAAACTCCTCCTGTCCTTTATCATTTAAAAATATGAACTCACCTTTTTTAGCCCTTGTAACCCTTTTTAAAAGTGACTTGATGCTTTTTGTTCTTCTAATGAGCATTTGGTCTCGTTTAGTGCATGCTATTGTGTTTGTTTGATGTGACCAGAAGACTGTTGTTCAAAATGTTTCTTTATATTTGAGATATTATCATCTTTGTTACCATCAATGATCTTTGAATCACCTTTGACATGAGCCCAGTATAGGAGGATCATCACAAGGCATGAATTCCATCTATAGTTCATCTTGCTGTGATTTACCTTTAGGTGCTCTTGAATCTGGGCTTGACGAGGACATTCCCAGTTGAATAGTCCTCTGAGGGCTATTATAAACACAAGAAGAGGAAGATGAGACCCATATCAAATCATCCATGCTACTATTCATTGCATGCCCAATTGTAGATTCACAATTTCTAAGAAGTCTGTCAACATCTTCAAAGTTGCCAATGTTGGACCAACCATACTCCAGCAGGCTGCAACTATTTTATCTTCTTGCTCATTCCCAAAAAAAATTCAAGGTCAGCTTCTGGTGGGAAAATGTCAGTTAGTGAGAAATTGTAAGAACTATTCATGATTGTTGCATCTCTGTCTCCAAGTACAAAATCCCCATTCTCAAGAATTGGATCCTCTTTACAAATCCCAATAATTAAGTCATTATCAGCTGAACATAGTTTTATTTCTGAATAGCAATTTCCTCCCACTCTATCTCCAGATTCAATCTCAATTTCATAATCAATATGCATCAGGTTGTAAGTAGCCTGCTTGTCATCTTGTACATCACAACATATATTCATATCTAGTAATTGATTCGATGGTTTTTCATTACCATTTGAACATGCCATAACAATCTCTTTTTCCTTGTGCAAAGTATTTTTATTCCCTACAGGATTTTGTTCTGTACTTTTAGCTAGAACGTTTGTCTATCCATTTTGGAGGAGGTTTTTAGATAGATTATAATGGTCTTTCTAAAACAATGACCTAGTATATCATCTGAAAGAGGCTCATAAAACACCCCTGCTGCAGCCTCTTGAAAACAAATATGCAACTCTACTTATTTATGAAATGAAGGAGGTCTTATCATATGATTTGATCTTCCTCTTGTTTACCAAAGATGGTCACCTTTTTATCCTTATGAATGAGCAGATTCATAGTAGCTGTAACCCAAGTGTTAGCCCTCTGTTTACCTCGAAGAAGTAGTTAGATAGACTAGGAGAGATCTGTCTAAATGAAAGATACCCTTCTTATATAAACCATCTGGGTGGATTGTTTCTTTATATTAGTTTGCAGAAGTCATTTTAAACAGAGCTTGGTTTACCTCCTTGGCCATTCAGATGAGGCTACTCTTAGTCAAAAACTCCACCCTCAGATTATACTTTGAAGGAGGCTTTCATAAACTGAAAAACAGAGGCCTTTTAACACCATCATGTCACTCATTGGCTTTTTATGTAAAAAGGCCATTCAACCTATGAAATTTCATTTGTTTCACCACTGTTTTCTCAACATGGTCTTACCAACAGAGACTTTATCAACACAACATTTAAAACCCTGCTATGCATTCTCTGTTCATCTTTGGAGGAGGTGGCACAAAACAACTTTTGAAGCTACTTAAAAACATGCTGACCCTCTGCTTATTAGTGAAGGAGGTCACAACAATGTGTCTTTTACCCTCTGCTTTTATATGAAGGAGGTTCCATCATTTGTTTCTAACCCTATACTCTTTGAAGGAGGTTTCTATCACTGTGTCTTCATATATTTCAACATTGTACCTTGCTCTGTATGTTTATTTGAAGAATGCCAATAGGAAAAAAAGAGGAATTTGGCATTTATCATTGATAAATCACTTGAAACTAATGTCCTCTTGCTTTATGAGGCCTTGTCTGAGATGTATATATCATTTTCTAAAATATCACTGTGAAAACAAGACCAAAATAAATGTGATTTGTATATGGAGAGTGTTTGCTACTAGACATCATTGAGCTATGTTTTCCCTTGACTATGTTTTCAGAGGTATATTGAAATTGTGTTTGACTAATTTTCGCATCTCGGGTTCAAGGTAACATAAGAAGCAGTTGTCTTCTTATGCCCTACATGATGATGCCCTTCGGAAAGATTACGCAACACTTCTTTTGGAGGAGATTATGGAGAAATGTTGATCAACATCACTCAGTATTTTATGTTCATTTGACATGAGGAATGATCTTTTCTCTTCAGTCAGCCTTTGGATTTATAACATGTACATTCGCTAGTCTTTACTTTACAGCTCTCCATCTGATCATTGATGGCAAACCTTTTCAACATGAGAGACCTTGTTGAACTTGTCCCTTTGCTCTTATTTTCATATTGATCATCATTCAATTACACTCCTGCAGAGATGTAAAAACAAATGCTTTTGACCCTTGGAGAGATCCTTTGGTGTTTCATGGAGATTTTTCCTGATCTAAGCATATTTCTTCAGACAGTGAAAAAATTTCTCTTCTTGAAGTTTGAATCTTTGTTGAAATTCTTCTTAAATGAGACAAAGTGACCTCTCAGTGGTGTGCGACCTATGGATAGACCAAGGCTTTTTTTGCAGAATAGGAAATAATTCATGGTTGACTGGTACTAGACATAGGCTTTTTGGCCTAGGATATCTTAGCCAAGGAAAAACTCTCTAAACACAACTATCTAACTTAGGGACAATTTTCACAGATTTTGAGTGTTTTCTTAGGCATGATTAGTTTGTCATATGACAAGATGATAAGGGATAGAGTAGAAGAGACCTTTTGAACCTTTGGATAGTGAATGGCATGAGAAACAAGGGAAAATGATAGCAGATAATCACAGCTATGACAGCTATAGACAAGGAGACTTTGCTGAAGCGAGATAGGTCTTGAAAAATGGAGATTGTTCTCATCATAGACTCACATGAATGGGTAGGAGGAAAAAAAATAATTTTGGGGTGTTTTCTAGATGACAAATTGACAGTTTGAGATTAGCTTCTAGAAAACTCAGCTAAGAAAACTAGTCATGAACAGTAGGTAAAAATTACTGATGACTAACACCTAGGAGTTAAATTTTGGGTGTTTTTTTTTTAGGGTATCTTTAGGTATACAGTCGTTGGGTAGTAAGACGAGAGGTAAGAACCTACGCATCACTCTAACAAACTTGGGCGGGCTCACTGTTGTAGAAACTGAAGCACCTATAGGATGAATTGATACACATAGGGCCCATGTGTGTTGGTAGGACAACATCAACATCTACAAACACTCCCCCTGTAATATTCCCAATTAGCCAAAGCTAATGGGTATATTCAATTTTTCTTTGTCTTATTTTTATTTTCATGTTGTTTAATAAAATGTGAAGGAGGACATGTAAAACTCCTGAAAGCATAAAAAAAAGTCAATGCCCAATGTAAAAAAGGCTAAATATGGGCCATTTTATAAAACACACTTAAGTGTGAAAGAGGCTGGATCAATTGATTGGGTCAATAGGACCACATCAACAACGTTGTCTAGATGCAATGTATCTCCTAAAGGCACAACGCAATCCATGTTGGAGGCCATTCATGTGAATGAAGTTGATTCATCAAGATGGTTTAGGGTTTGGAAAGACTTCCACATTATAAAAGAAAGAGGAGGACACCAAGGAAGGGGTTGATGATTTTATATTTCTGAAGGTATTGTCAATTTATAAATTCCTCATTCTCTGGCTGTTTAGCTGAGAATAGTGTTGTTTAGCACTAGGGTGTTCCCGGTCAGGAATCCCATATTCTTCCTAGAGTAGCTCTTGGAGGAGTCTTGTTGCATCTTGTCCACTATCAGGCATTTGTCCAAGCTTCATCTTCCAACCACAATTCAGATCCTATTGAGGGATTGATTTTTTTTGTAAGCTGCAACAAGTGGAGGCTAGATCTACTCATATCTAGGCAAATCTAGAGGCTTTTTTCAGTGGGGAAGTTGTATGTCCCATTGGAAAGAGGATTCTGGATCCTTGGAGCCACCATTTCATATCTTGGCATTAGGCCAAACCAGTGCTAGAGCCTATAGCACAATTTTTCTTCCATAAATGCATTATCTACAAGTATTCAGTTGCAGGGTGTTTTGACTACTTTTTGAAGGAGAGACCTCTGGTGATAGGATCATCCCTTTCATTATGGTGATCCATGGGTTGGCCATCCAATCCATGTTTTTTTTAGATATTATTTACTTCTGTTTCTATTTACTGCAGAATTCTTGAATATTTTTGCAGATCTGTAATTCTAGATCTCAGATCTACTCCTGTACATTCATGTTTTAATCAAAACCCCAAGGGGAATTTGTAGAGGAACTCATTTAGTGTACAGATCTGATATAGATCTATATTTTTGTACACATATTTGTTCTATATCTGAAATGTAATATAAAGCTACTTCAGCCCATAAAATAATGTTGTCAATATTTGCAGTCTCAATGTGTTGTTGCGGCACTTCAATATTGAGGGTTTCTTCTTGTACATCTTCTATTTTCCTTTTGTACACTATATAAGCTTCACCATAGATCTGATTTACTGATGTAAATGTGATTATTAAGTCACCATATTGATATAATTTTTATCTTCAAAGGAAATACGTTATTTCTGAAGCAGTATTGTGCATATAGCTACAACCCCTCTCTTTGGGTGTTTTTCAGCTAGACTAGGTTGTGGGAGATCTGTTTAACCCACCTAGTTTGATTTGTTTTTTCTCTCCTTTTGGATTTAGATCTTAGATGAGCTGATCTAAGGGATTCAGGAGCTGAAAAATCATTTCAGTGCACTAAATTCTCAGGAGTGCGTTATTTCAGCAGGCTTCCTGTGTGATTCCCATTTTTGGATACTATAGTGGTATCGGAGCATCTTTCTTGGCACAGCCTATACTTTTATTGCAGAACCAATATGTCTCAAGAAGGAGAAGAACCTCTCGCTAATACAGAGGAGAGGTACCAAAGAATAATATAGAATAAATATTACATGGAAGACAAAGATAAGAAGGGTGAAACCCCTTTATCTGGAAGGATCAAAAGAGAAGAGTTTTTTAACACTCTTTCTCAAGCTATGCATGAGCTGAAAGAAGAAATTTGGGGAATGAAGAGGGAAATATATGCAGATCCCTCAAGGATATCTTCACATCAAGGGAGACCCAGTACTTCTTATTCAGAGTGTGAGCATTCAGCCACACAACTTGATCTACAACGTTGTAACATGCCCACTTTCTTGTCAAAGGAATGAGGAGGAGAAGGAACACCAGAGGAGGGAACTATTGGTGAATACCTCCAAGAGTATGAATCTCAGTTTAGGAGATTCAAATAACTTCTAAGTTTTCCCGAGTTTTGTCAGCTTAAATAACAAAGGAGATCCTACAGCTATAGGAGAAGGAGAGGGTGCATGTAGCCCACTATTGGTAGATTTTTTCTACCTGTTTTTTATGGATCACCTAAGAGCTCAGCCCAATCTTGGGTAGGGAAAATTGACACCTATTTTTAGCTGCATCAAGTCTCTAAAGAGGAAGCCATTGCTTCTATTAGGAGGGCTCTTGTAACTTTTCAAGAAGGCCCCAAGGACCCTATACATGAAGAAGAAGAGCGGCAAGTGTTTATGCTAATAGAAAATAAGACAGAACAAAGGAAGGGTCATAACACTATCATAGAAAGAGATGATCCACTAGTGCACGAAGAAGAGAAGGGAGAAAATGTTCCAATCAAGTGCACTCTTGCATCTTTCAGAGTGACATCACATTATCATGGGACTTCCACACATAAATAAAAGGTGAACTTACATAGTGGGAGTAAGGAGATGTTGTTCCCATTTGACAGGCATGTGAGGATGAACCATGAGGCATCACTGTCTTGTGGGAAACCACCTAGAAGACCACCTGATTCAGATTTGGTGAAATGTGTATCACATATTGGTGCTCCACTCATGAATCCAAGAAGGATTAGAGCATTAGGAGACAAAGCTACAATGCTAGGAGGCTTAGGTAAGCCCAAGAAGAAGGGGGATTTTGTTCCCTTACCATAATCACCCACTTCCATATCTGATCTATGCTGTGGGAGGAGAAAAATGGAAGGATCAGCCTTCTAACACACACCTTTGACATAGAAGATGTCAAGGAGTAGATCAACAACATGACAAACATTTCTGTTGATACATCATTTGCGCTGTCACTGTTGAACAGTCTAGATCTGTATTGGAAATCCCTACTTCTGGTGGATTATTCCAAAGATCTACACACTTGTATGATACTTGATGGCCAACTACATGAAGAGGGATATTCATTCTAAGAAGAGGTCATCTATCATCATGGGAGAGTCCTCTTGTCTAGAGCCTCCAAGATCAAGCAGAAGATACTACAAAGAGCTTACAAAGAGTTATGTTTCAGCCATATGTACTCCATGAAGATCTATAACATCATCATGAGAAGCTTTGATTGGAAAGTCTTGAAATAAGAAATTTATGAACATTTTCAAAGATGCATGAAGTATGTGGAGTTGGGGCAGAAACATGAATCCATAGAGGGGTTATTTCAGCCATCCCTTCCTTCTTTTGGGAGAGGGGGAAGATCCATGCACAACTCCATGTGTATGAGAGGTATTGATGGTGAGGAATTTGATTATGTAAGTCAAGTTTTATTTTTTGATTATACATATTTTTTCACCATGTTTATGTAGGCCATGGCTCCAAGGAGGAGTGATATATCATGTAAATTTCGTGGCAGACAGTGGGCCACTCAAATTTTTAAATTTGGCCACTCGCTTGATGAGCAAAGGGAGATTCCCTATCGTGATGGGTGCTTCCCCAAGGCACCAAAATTATCTCACACTTTCAACCATAGTGAGATAACATGGGCAGCAGGTAAGCGATGGGAGGGCCACTTACCATATCTTGATCTGATGCAGGCAAGAGATGCCCTATGCTGGTACCATATGTGGGATTATGACCCACCTCCTTTTGTTCAGATTTCTGTTTATGTAATTGTAATTTTTATTCCATAGATGGATGATGTACTTGTCCTATTTTTGGATTTGTATGGAGGAAGAATAAGAGGCATGTGTGTACCACATGGGATGAAGACTCTGTTTGTATACTTTGCTACATATTTCAGGGAGAGTGGTGCAACCATGTTGTTTGTTTCAGAAAAATTCTTGACTCTTTGTGGGATGGATTATGTACATCTCATGATGATTTTTGAGAGACAACTCATGGAAGGATGGATTGGTGAACATTCAGCTTATGCAGAGAGTTGGAAATTTGATGGTGTCACCAATGGGAAAGGAGAAGTGTTGCAGCACTCACCTTATCAGTTGCTTGAGGACAAGCAAAATTTTGGAGGGGAGGACTGTAATATTCCCAATTAGCCCAAGCTAATGGGAATATTCAATTTTTCTTTGTCTTATTTTTATTTTCATGTTTCTGAATAAAATGTGAAGGACATGTAAAACTCCTAAAAACATCAAAATAAATCAATGCCCAATGTAAACAAGACTAAATCTAGGCCATTTTATAAAACACACTTAAGTGTGAAATAGGCTGGATCAATTGACTGGGTCAACAGGACCACATAAAAAACACTATATAGATGCAATGTATCTCCTAAAGGCACATCACAGTCCATGTTGGAGGCCACTCATGTGAATGAAGTTGATTCATCAAAATGGTTTAGGGTTTGGAAATACTTCCACATTATAAAAGAAAGAGGAGGACACCAAGGAAGGGCTTGATGATTTTATATTTCTGAAGGTATTTTCTATTTAGACAACCCTCATTATCTAGATTTTTAGCTGAGAATAGTGTTGTTTGGCACTAGGGCGTTCCCGATCGGGAATCCCATCTCCTTCCTAGAGCAGCTCTTGGAGGAGTCTTATTGCATCTTGTCCACTATTAGGCATTTGGACAAGCTTCATATTCCAACCACAATTCACATCCTGTTGAGGGTTTGATTGTTTCTATAAGCTGCAACAAGTGGAGGCTAGATCTACTCAGATCTAGGCAAATCTAAAGGCTCTTTTCAGTGGGGAAGTTGTCTATCCCATTGGCAAGAGGATTATGGATCCTTGGAGCTACCATTTCAGATATTCACATCAGGTAAAACTAGTGCTAGAGCCTACAATATATTTTTCCTTCCATAACTGCGTTATCTGCAAGTATTCAGTTGCAAGGTATTTTGACTACTTTTTGGAGGAGAGACCTCTGGTGATAGGATCCTCCCTTTGACTGTGGTGATCCATGGATTGGCCATCCAATCCATGTTTGTTTCAAATCTGATTTACTTCCTCTTCTATTTACTGCAAAATTCATGAATATTGCTGCAGATTTGTAATTCTAGATCTCAGATCTACTCCTGTACATTCATGTTTTGATCAAAACCCTAAGGGGAATTTGTAGAGGAAATCATATAGTGTACAGATCTGATATAGATATATATTTTTGTACACAGATATGTTCTAGATATAAAATTTAATATACAGCTACTTCAACACATAAAATAACGCTGTCAAGATTTGAAATCTCAATTTGTTGTTGCAACACCTCAATCTTGGTGGTTTCTTCTTGTACATATTCTATTTTCATTTTGTACATTGTATAAGCTTCACCATAGATCTGATTTGCTGATGTACATCTAATTATTAAGTTACCATATTGATATACTTCTTATATTCAAAGGAAATGTGTTATTTCTGAAGCTGTATTGTGCATATAGCTGCAACCCCTCTCTTTGGTTGTTTTCAGGTAGACTAGGTTGTGGGAGATCTGTTTAACCCACCTAGTTTGATTTTTTTTTGCTCTCCTTTTGGATTTAGATCTTATATGAGCTTATCTAAGGGATCCAGGAGCTACAAACTAATTTCAGTGCACTAAATTCTCAGGAGTGTGTTATTTCAGTAGGATTTCTATGTGATTCCCATTTTGGGATATTACACCCCCACTCTACTGACTACAAGAAAGACGGGTCGTAAGAAGGAAAAGAAGAGTGCATATTTGGGAATAAAGACATTATTTGGAGATCTGATCTCAAGGGCAGAAAAGGAACAGTCCACGTCATACAAAGATAATAGGAAGACAGGACCATAGAAAGTAACTACCATATCAAAGCCTAGACCATTGGTGTCTTCCATGTCTGGGCATAACCATCCTTCGAATAGCATATCCACTCCTAATGCCAAAACTACAAATTCAAAACAACAATGGAGAATCATTGATCAGGATTTGAGAATTGAAGGACATGGAGAGACCAGTGGGGATCATCAGGGACCTGAGGAACAAAATTTAGTTGATCATCAATTGAACATTCGTAGTATTGTTAAATAGTTGGAATTGGAGTAGCCCGATCCTTTTATTTTTCAATCTCTAGTACACTCCAAGGATATTTCATCCCATAAGGAAGAGTCAACCATGGGGGGTGAGAATTTCAAGATAGATAGCTTTGTTACTTTTGAATTCCCAATAGTAGTAACATGGGTTGAGGCTCCTATGAAGAATATTCCTTTATCATCCCTACCATCCTTTCAAGGGTTGGATGTTGAAGACCCTCATATATTACTGTTTGAATTTGATGTGTTGTGTAGATTGACTACACTTGAGAAGCCCAGAAACTGAAATGATTCCCTGCTACTCTGAAAGGAGCAACATTAAGATGGTTCATGAGACTGGGTGTTGGCACGATTTGAACCTGGAATGACAATAGAGAGGCCTTCCTCTTTAAGTATTAGGATTACTGTTGGACCAGGGATTTGAAGGACGAGATTTTCAGAATTGCACAGAAGGAGGAGGAAAGCCTGGAAGACTATATGGTGCGATTTCACTACAATTTACAGAGGTCTAAGTTTAGTAACTTAGATCCAAAAATTCTAAAGCCAATATTTTTAAGCGGTATAAGATATGATTGTCTAGAGCATCCGAACCTATTGGGAAAATGAGACATATCGCAAGAAACACTTGATTAGATAATGAAGCTTTGCCTACGTAGCTCGAGAGGATTGGTTAAAGGGAGAGTTTCAGTTCGAGACCCTTCAATTTGGATATAGAAGTCCATGAGTGGAGGAGTAACCAGAGCAGAGATCGGGAAATTATTTGAGGATTTTAAAACTGACCTCCTTTGCACTCTATCTGCCCAGATCACTATGGTACAAGTCAAGAAGGTGTTGGGGTTCCTATTTTTTGGTAGGTTTGGCTCTACCATAAGATAAGACAACATCAAAACCACTTTGGGACCTCAGGATCTAGCCCTCTTGGGTGTAGAGAGGGATCTCTATATAAAGACAAAGGCATATGTCTTTTAAGTTCAGTTTCAAGGTATTAGGCTAGTTATAAGGCACGGGGTTTGTTTTTTTTGTTTGTTTGGTTGTTGGGGATCATGAAGGAAGGGTTCAATACAAGACAAAGGGTGAGAAAACAAGATTTTAGACAAAGGAGAGATACTTCATAGAACACTCGAGACCATTGGGCAATGGAGTCATGAAAGGGTTTACTTGATATTCAGTATCCAAGGCTTTCAATTGGGCTAGTCATCTAAAACAGAGGATCTTTAAAGATGATAGTGTGGTATGAAATGATAAGGAATGAAGGTGAATGACAAGGAAACCTCTGAGGTGACCACTTAGAAATCAGATCTAGGGACAGGACATGCCATTAAACACCTATGATCCACCCCCTAAAAGGTTAACTCTTCAGACAACAAGAAACACATAAGATTTAAACACAAAGGTGAAGCCTGAGATCAGAGAAAGGCTTTAAACTTTCAATGCTTCTACCTTCAACTTAAGGGATATTAGAAAGGTTCAATTGATTGAAAAAGACCCTAGTGAGATAGAATCAGCATTCTAAACTCCCAGTATCCCAATTATTTCAATTAAAACCCAACAAGAACATCTAATAACAGATTCATAAATTCATACATCAGTTAGTAGTAAATAACAGCCACTACACTGGTTAAATGATCTTGAATTAGTTCTCAGATAACACATATAGTAGAAAACATTAAAGATAAGAAGATCAGGAGCATTAGGGTACCATGTAAGGGTATATCCTAAGCCAGATTTCTGATTCTTACCAGAGAAATGAAATGTAAGGAATTATAGAAGGAAAACAGAGACAAAGGTAGAAAACATCACCGCTGCTTTAAATCAAGATCCAAATAAATGTGCTTGTCATATTAAAGAGCAACACCATTCATATTCAACATTTTCCAACAGCTTGATATTTAGTTTGAAATCATCTCCTCGGCCTATTTTACAATTTTACACACAGAACCACTATCTCAAGAGAAACAACTTACAATTCACAGATATCCGATCAACAACCAACAACCTTTACAATGTGTTTTTCTTGAGTTCTTATAGCTGAAAGAGAGGCAGAGGAGGTAGATGAAACACTAAATGAAACATTAAAACATAAGTAGAAGAAGAGGGCTCGAGGCCCATTCTATCTTAATAACCATGCATTGATTTTTAGTACTCTTTGGGTGAAAGAGTGGTCTTCGACAGGCTGATATTAACTCCAGGTATGTTCTTTGATGTACTTTTAGGATGTAGTACTCTGTAGTACTATGGTATAAGAAAAGGCAGGTAAATGACTTTCAGGTCTGCCATACAGCATAACAAATTCTCTGGCAACATTTAGGACTTTCTGTCAGGGTGTAGATCTTCTCCGGAGCTTGATGTAGAATACAAAACAGTATGGGAACTTGTCCTTTCACGGGAAGGAACCTTCTGCTGATGTGTGACACTGATAAAATTGTTTTTTGTGCTTTAGGCCTCATTAGGCCTTCTGTGTTAATCACAAGGTCTTTGATTTGGTACATTCGCCCTTTGATCACTTAATTAGAGCTTAAAATATTCAATAACGGGCATTAAACTCTTTAATTCCTCACTGATACTCTTTGCCGCGTCATTGACCGTCTATGTCTGTGAATTTGCAAGGCTTATGGTGCTAGAGGTTTAAACGGAGTTAATACACCTGATTTGGATAAAATATGCATTTAAAACCCTCTCAAGAGTCTTCCTGCAATCTCTGGCTCTGATAAAACTTCATTGGCGCTACTCTGTCACTAACAGTGACTGTGTAGAACAGAATGGTTTTCACCGTCTATATTCCCTGCAAAAACACAAAAAATGTTAAGAAATCCACGCGGGAGTGGAGGATGGATGCAGTGGAAGGCTGTGAGGATGGTAGCAGAGCAGAGATGAATGTACTGGATGAAATGGAAAATGGCTGAAAAATGCAGTGTAATGGTGAAAATCTGATCTGATGGAGGTTTGGTGGCGAAATGCCTTTGAACCATTCGATCAGATCTGGAGGTGGTGATCGAAGGTTGTGATTTTCCGAGGGAATTGCCTTTAGAGAGTTAGGAAATAGAAATAAACTTTAATGTTATTACACTAAAGTTATAATGCGGGGCGGAAGAAATGATTTTTAATTTAAATCATGAAGTTTCAAACTTTGGCGAAATACACAGGAAATGCATGAAATTGCAGTGAAATCGGGCAATGAATGGTGGGACTGGCATGGGCAGAGGGCAATTTAATAAGGACTATTAGATCTCAAGAGGAGATCAACAGCTGAGATGACCCAATGAAATGCTATGCTAGCACGATAAAAAACATGAATGGAATGCGAGATATAGTGAGGGCTGTTGATATGCATAGATCAACGGTCAGGATTTCATGGAAGAAAGTCTAAAGGCGGAAGAGGGGAAGTGGTTTTCCAGGGAAAACAACTCTTTTCGCGTTGAAATGAAGTGGTTTAGAATTTTTCCCAAAATCACGCGATATGGTCTGCCGCCCGACACGTGGCAAAATGAAACCACCCATATCGCGTGATTTCTAACTGTTAAAGCTCGGACACAAAAAATGCGCGATATGGTTCTCGACCATTGGATCTGGGACCATGAGATTTGACGGTGGGAGGAGGAGCGCGATATGGGAACGTGTGTGGTCAGTAAGGTGGGGTCAAGCAGAAGGTGGTTTCAATACAGGCCATCCGATCTACGAATGAACGGCTGAGATCTGGAGAGGGAGAGCAATAGTGGAGGGGCTGGTTATTGAGCGGGGAGAATCCTGGCCGTTGAATCCTTGGGATCGACGGTGGAGATTTTAAGATAAGGTGGAGGAAGTAGGGCTAAACGAACGAGCGAGAGTAATCCTGGCCGTCGGATCAAGCAGGATGAACGGCTGAGATTCAATCAGAATCGGAGGAGGCAGGGACCAAAACTCCGATGGACGATGTTGTGATTACATCTGGACCGTTGGATCGGCGACAGATCAACGATTGTGATTGGATCAGGGGTGACCAATCGGGGAACATGGGGCGGAGTGAGATCAAATCCTGGCTATTGGTTCTTGTGGATTCAACAGCCAGGATCCAATCGAGGATCGACCAATTGGGGAATCGGAGGGTGGCACAATGAAAGGTTCTGATTGGCGATGGGCGTGGTGGTGCGATGGTTGTTAGAACATTTAGATATCAACGGTGGAGATGGCCATCGGAGGTTTACAAAGCGATGAGGCTGGGGTGTGGTGAAACAAGAGCGGATCGTCAGATATTTGTAGATTGACGGCTGGTAATGCACCAAAGGCCGACAGAACAAAACACCATCGCATCGGGAGATTTTTTGTTTTACAAAGAAAACACGCTCCATTCCAACTTTCCGATGCGATAATAACTTTACGCCTCAGCACTTGGTCTTAACGCCCAATTACATGCGGAGAAGGGTCTGGGCTTAGCTGAAAGGGTCTTAGGCCTGTATATGGTAAAAAGTGGGTTTTTTGGCCCAAAAACAGATTTTTTAAGGCTGAACAGAGGTTCTGGTAGAGGGAAAAAAGGATTTTCTCACCAAATGATGGGATTCACATGGTTTAAAAGGAGGAATTAGATGGTTTGGGAGACTTAGGAAGGGATTTTGGGGGTCAAAGGGGAAATTTGAGAAGGGGAAAAAAAGAGTTAAAATGAGGAATTTGCAGGGATAGAAAGGGGAAAATGGAGGCTTTTCTGAGCATAATTTTTTCACAGACAGTGAGGATATCTTGATGGAAACAACAGTGAAGATATTTTCAAAGGCAAAGGACACACAGAGGCTTCAAGAATGAGAGATTTTCATAGGAAATGTATCTCTTGAAGGGTCAGAAAAATATTTAGCCACCTATTTTCTTGACAAAAAAATTATATGTGGCTAACAGTGGCTTCACATGGGGATGGCATTTTCTTGAAGGTGTCAAGAACTTCAAGAATATTCTTTGGGAAGTAGGCTAGATGCCTGATCTTTGAACCATCGTCTCTTCTTTGATTCAGCTGTTACAAACATGATGGATATTAATCAGCAGAAAACATTCCCCAAACAATCTACCTACCCATCCTACAATCCCAACATTTTCTTCAAGGTGCATTTGAATTTGCAGACCTTCTTCATCATTTTTTATTGAAAGAAGAAAACAAACTAGTCTAATTCTACCCTTGTTCCTCCATGAGACTAGATTAAATTGTTGGCCTCATAGCTTCTCTACCTATACTAATATCTGCTAGGATTAAAATGTCTAGCAGATTTCTTTCTCTACATTCTACAACAGAAATTTAAAAAACAGTCAAAATAGGATTAGATAGTCTGGTTTGCTGTGGATCCATGGCATAAAGACAGCTACACATGAACTGAAATTGCAGCAACTTGAAAACAAAAATTCTTTGAAGGCTTGAAATCTTGGAACTTTGAAGCATCCTTCTTTTCTTTGTGACTCAAATTTTGAGCTTGTTAGAGTCACTTTCTTCTTCACTTCAGCTCTGGTTTTGGGCTTGTTAGAGCTGATTCTTCTTCCTTCTTTGCTGGTTCAGATTTTGGGCATATTAGAACCAGCTTCTTTACTTCCTTTGGCTCAGGTTTTGATCATGTTAGAGCCAATATTTTTCACTTCAAAGGTTCAAGTTTTGAGCATGTCTGAACCTCTCTTTCTCTCTTTTTTGAAACATTTTCTCTTTTCTTTGAAAACAAAACACTACAGTGGTATTTACAATGGAAATGAAAAATGTAAACTGGAAATCAGCAGTAGTAATGCTTGAGAATCCTGCCATTGACAGGGCCCCCAAATAGATCTGTGCCATCTAGCTCTTGCAGAAAAAAGGCATTTGGTCTAATGGTGGATTGGATGATGTAAGGACCCTGCCACAAACTATCAAATTTGTCATGCTTTCCTTTGTCTTCTCTCCTAGAGTCCCATTTTAGAACCTTATCTCCAATTTTGAAGTCACAAGATTTTTTTCTTTTGTCAAAAAAATTCCTTATGTTTTCCTGCACTTTCAGAGCTCTGTTGTAGACTTATTCTCTTGTTTGTTGGAGATGAACTGTTTGATTTATACTCCTTACCATACTGTCTTCTTCTGTTTGAATCTCTTGGACTAGTTTAATCACTGGTACCCCTAGGCTGGTTGGAAACACTGCCTATGTTCCATAAACAAGCTGATATGGTGACATTCCAATGGATTTATTCGTTGTTAGTCTGTCAGCCCACAAAGCATGCACTAACTTGTTATGCCATGATTTCTTGTTCTCTTCAAGCAGCTTTTTGATAATGGTCACCAAGCTCTTGTTTGATGATTTAGCTAACCCATTAGCTTGTGGGTAATAAGCAGTTGAATGACTGAGTCCTATCTGATACTTGTGACAAAAATCAATCATTTTCTTGGATCCAAAAGCAACAGTGTTATCAGTGATTATCTTTCTTGGGCAGCCAAATCTAGAGAGGATGTGGTCTTCTAGGAACTTAATGTTAACAGAATCTGTGGCATTCCTAGAAGGTATGGCCTCTATCCATTTTTTGAAGTAGTCTATGGCTGTAAGGATCCACTTGTTGTGTGCAGAAGAAGCAGGGTGTATTTCTCCTATGAAATCTAGGCCCCATTGTTCAAAGGGAGCCTCAACAGTAATGGGTTGTAATGGTAAAGGGAGGAGCTTTCTTTTGCCCTAAAAAATCTGGCACTTATGGCAGGCAATTATCATTTTATGGATGTCATTGAAAAGTGTAGGCCAGTAATTGACAACTCTGAGTATTTTGTTAGCAGTGGATTTCCAGTTTAAATGGCCTCCACACTCTCCTGCATGGAACTCCTATTTAATCCTCTCTGCTTCAGTTTCAAGCAAACATTTAAGCAATAGACCATTTGCATTTTTCTAGTATAAACATTCATTCAATATGCAATAGTTTCTGGCCTTTAACTTTAGGAATCTAGCCTTAGTATTTGATAAATCAGGAGGGGCATTGAGGTTTGTGAGTACATACAAGATATCAGAATACCAAGGAGAATTTTGAAATTGTTCTTCGACTGTAGGATCAGGCAACCCTTCATGTTCATCCAAGGCATCTACCATGTTTATGTCAAGGGCTTGCAAGTTAGATTCAGCCATTAGTTGAGCTAAGCCCTGACCTTTGATCAGTTTTGTGGGTTTTATTTCCAGGTCATACTCTAATATTACAGCAATCCATTTGCCCCTCTTTCCATCAGGATCCTGGGACAAAATGTCTTTTACCACTATGTTTGGCACGTAGGCAATGATGTGAGAATGAAAAATATGCACCCTAAAGTCTTTCAATGCCTTTAATAAGGCATAGGCCTATTTTTCCATTATGTTGTATTTCAAGGGTGCATCCCTCAGAGCCTTGCTGAAGAAAGCAATAGGCCGTTCCATTCCCTCTGGATTTTTCTGTAGAAAAACTGCAGCCACTGTATGCTCGGAGACAAAGGAAAATATCAGGAAATATTTTGAGAAATATGGGCTAATTAGGATAGGTGCCCGGGTGAGTGAAAGTTTAACTAATTCAAAATATTTTTTAGCCTCTATAGTCCACTTAACCCCTACACCTTTTTTCAGCATGTTTGTCATATCCCTGAGGTGCTCAGCTAAGTTGGGAATAAACCTCCTTAAGAAGTTAATTTTCCCAATAAAGGAATGCAACTCTTTTATGTTTCTTGGGTGACTAATCTGAAGTATTCCCTCAACTCTTAGCGGGTCTATTTTAATTCCTTTCTCTGATATAATATGGCAAAGAATCTTACCTTCTTGAAGCCCGAACACAGTCTTCTTGGGATTTAAAGACAGACCAAACCTTCTACATTTTTTTAAAAATATTCTGAGATGTTTTAGGTGCTCCTCATTAGTCTTGGAATAGACTGTTATGTCATCCAGATAGATGACAATGAAGTGCCCTATTTCCTTCGAAAAGGCTATGTCCATTGCTCGTTGGGAGGTCTCACAAGTGTTAATTAGTCCAAAAGGCATTTTTACGTACATAAAAGTGCCCCATGGGGTGGTGAAGGCTGTCTTTAGTTGGTCTTCTGGGAGTACTAAAACTTGGTTATAGCCTGAAAAACCAGCTAACAGGGAGATCCTTTTTGAGCAAACCACCCTCTGTAGGATGTGTTCCATCTTTGGTAAGGCGTAATTATCTTTAAGTGAAGCTCTGTTAAGTTTTCTGAAATCGATGCACAATATAATCTCACCTATCTTCTTTCTCACAGCTACAAGGTTGGAAACCCAATCGGAAAACCTCGCAGGCACTATGATTCCTGCCTCATACAATTTTCTTGATTTCCTTTTCCACTAGAGGCAGTTGTTTCAGGTTAATCCTGCAAAGTTTATGTCTGAAGGGTTTTTGGTTTTCTTTCAAAGGGATATTGTGCTGTATAATGTCTGTATCATATGCCTTTAAGTCCTCATAGCTCTAGGCAAACACATCGATGAACTTTTTAAATAAGTCAATATATTTCTTCTTCATGTCTGCGGGCAAGGACTTAGCCAATTTAATCATCTTGGGCTTATACTTAGTGCCTATATTGCATTCCTCGATGTCAAAGTCTGAGTGTTCTATATTGGGTTTCTTCGCTACATCGTCAAAATAAAAAAAGTCCTCTAAAGGTGCCAGTCCTCTGGGTATATTCTTATCTTTTGACTGCCGCACCTCTATTTCTTCTTTTTTTGCGTTCGTATATTCTTCGGTTGGATTTCCAATTCCTTCAGTTAACATGCTTATTTCTACATTATGGGGTGATTTTTCTTCATCGGGGGGCTCTTCACTCAGGCAGATTTCGTTGGATTTAGAGTCTAAATCAGAGAATTCAAAATCGTTCCTGCCAATTAGGAAATCCTCTATCTGCTTGTCGCCCTCAAAGACCTGCCAATATTTTTCGTTATCTGGCATTGCAGGTCTGTATTTTTTCTGAACGATGATTTTTTTGTCACTAGGAGATTTATGATATGAAATAGCTATGCAGTCTAATCCATTTGCAACTATGTTCTGACTCCTAGGAACAAACACAAGTTCATACTCTACAAAGGTTTTCAGTAAATCCAAAGCATCATTCTTGTACACTCTCAATCTAGGGTGTTTAGCTGTATACTCTTCGTTCACTTGTTTTATGATTAACTCAGAGTCTTCGTGTACAGCTATCCTTCGGGCTCTTAGTTTTTTCAATAGATTCAAGCCTAGGATGAGAGCCTCATACTCTGCGATATTGTTCGTACATTTGAAATTCAGATTGAAGGCATGACTCTCAGTGTAGTCACTGTCAGTGTTATATAGTCACACTCCGGCTTCTGTATTATTTCTAGTCCAAGACCCATCAAAATTCATTCTCCATAAGGGATCATTTTCAGGTTTATCATCATTTTCCTCCCTAACGTTGGTTTCACTGTTATGTTGTAATAAGGGGTCTGCATCGTGGTGTGGAGTGTCTTGTACTTCATGATGTGTATGTAGTTTAGAGAGATGACCAGTCATTTGTTTGTAGTCTTGGTTTTGTTTACTCTGATTTTTAGATTCAGTGCACTGTCCAAAGTTTTCTTCTTCGTTTTCTTCTAAGTCTAGAGTGGCCATTATGTTAAAATCTATGGGCTCTACTCTATTGTTTGCATCTCTGTCTTCTAGCTCTGGCTCATCTATGGATTCATCGTTGCAAAGGATAAAGGAGTCTAGATCCATGTGTGCAGAGTATAAAGGTGAATTTTCAGGTTTTTCAAGGCTGCTCACCATAAACTTCATTTGTGCCTCTATATATAGTCTCCTAAGCTGGCTAAAGACATGGATTGTGGCATATGACCCATCCATCTGCATTGTACCTTGCAGCTTGTCTCCCCATGACCTCTACAACAACATACCATACTTAGGGGGCACATCTGCCACTACAACATCCATAACCATACATTTGGTTGGAATCTGGGTCAGTTTCACACAAAGGTCTTTGATTAGGCCAAGGCACTTCACTCTGCTAGAGTTAAATGAATATAAGTCTTTATAAGGACGGGTTATCTCTAGGCCTAACCTTTCCATAACTACCTTAGGCATTAGGTTGTGTGAAGCCCTAGAGTCATGCATTTCGTTGTGAAGGATCCTGTCATGGATATTGAGGCTGATATAAAAAGGAGGTACTACCCCTTCCTGAAAATTCCCTTCTATCTTTGGACCAAACAGAAGAGCTGGTTGATCATCACTTAGATTGACAGTGTCACCGTTTTCACCTAGATTTAAAGCTTTCAAAATTTGGCCTTTATATACATCCTGAGTGGCCAGCTCAGAGAGTGGGATAGAGATTTTCATTTTAGCAATATCACTCTCCAAAATGAAGGGAGATTGAATCTTTATAAGACTCAACTCTATTTTTTTAGCCACTACTTTAGTGGCAGAATCAGTGTGTTGATTCTCATTATGTACAATGCTTGTGGCTGTTTTATCAGGAGCATTAGCTGCAATGCTAGTGCTGCTAGTTTTTTGACTTTGTTTATCAGTATTTTGGCTGTCTTTTTCTTTGTTCTTCCCAGAAATCTCCGCTGCTGATTTGCGACTTTTAGCAGTCACCTTAGGAATTTTCTCAATTCTTTTCTTAATGGTAATCTCAGAAGATTTTGGTTTGGAAGTGTCTAAGCTCTTCTTGCTTCTAAGTTCAAACTGTTCTCTGACCTGCATGATGGAATTTTCAAATCCTAGCCTATAATCCTTAGATTCTAACCTTTCCTCATCCCAATGTGAGTGTGAGGTCTGATCATCTTCTGTGGAACAGTTGTGGATTGAGTTGTATATTTCCAACATGTTTATTGTGGTTCCCTCAGACTCTTCTATTATCCCCTCATCCTCATCAAGGAAGTTCTCCTGAAATGCGGGTATGAGTTGTTGATCAAAGTCTCTCTGTCTGTTTGGGGGATTTTTTCTCCTAAAGTTCTAGTTATTCTTATGATTTTGGTTTCTGTTCTGATTACTGACTATGAAAACCATTTTCTCCATAATTTTCTCTAGCTTTTCCATGTTTTTGGCTAGACTTTCATACTTGGGATCAGATGTGGAAGTTGATGTGTCATCCCTATAGGTTACCTTTTTCTCAGACCTCATTCAGGCTCTTTTTTCAATCAGGTTAGCTTCTACACTCACTGCTCCTTTTTTCATATCTTCCAATGTGTTGCAATCTCTCTTCCTAAGCTGGTAGGCCATGTCAGCATCAAAGCCTTAATTATATTTCACTAAAGCCATTCCTTGGGGAAGTTTCATGTGTGGAGGAAAAGCATTTTAAATGCTGTTAAACCTTGTAGAATAGTCATGGACACTCTCTCCTACATTTATTTTAATATTCTTGTATTCTGATAAGATTTGGAGGGGGTTGGTCTTGACTTCCCATTTTTTTATGAAGGATTGATATAAAGAGTGAAGGTCATGGATACTATTAGGAGGTAGGCCTTTAAACCACTTCTTCACATCAACTCCAAAAATCTGGGTAAAGATTCTCATCTTGAATGTCTCATCATCTATCTCCATATACTCAAAGGAATCTTCCATCCTATCTACATGGTGTTGAGCTGTGGTAGACTCTTTTGCAGTGAAATGTGGGATTTTTGACTGATAATCATTGGGTAAAGGCATTAGAGGTTCTGGTAACACCAAAGGAGCATACCATGCTGCCATAATGGTGTTCTGAGGAGGTAAAGGAGTGGCTTGAGTAGCAGGTATGTGGATGACACGAATACTAGGACCAACAACACTCTGTTGAGCTGATTTAGGGTGATAGAGCCCTAAGTTTTGAATGAAATGAATATCCGAAGGTGTAGATGGAGGGGTATCTCTATCCCTAATATGTTGACCACTATGAGATGGTGAACAAGGAATCTCAAGGTCTGACTGATCTAAAGCATTGTATGACTTAGTTCTAGGTAAACTACTTTGTGAGTCTAAGTCAAAAAGAGTGTCTGATAGAGCTGTAAAGTCTTCTGGTGTAGAGTTAGCTCTATGGATGTGTCTGGAAATAGTTGGATTTCTAGGGGTGGGAGACTTCCTAAGAATTCTCTCAGGTTTTTCAACTAATTCAGGTGGGTTTGGGTTAGGATAAGCCCTTGTATGAATGGTTCTTGAAGCCAGTATGTTGTCTTAAAAAAAATAAGCTTAATCCTACTTGTTACTTCTAATATGGATGATGTAGTAATGAAGGCTGGTCTCCCAGTGGAGTCTTGTGAAAACCAAGATAATCAGCAGGCCTACTGATCACCAGTGGATTCTTTAATCATTAAGGAACTATGGAGTCGCCAGGTGGAAGGTTTATAATGTTTCAAGAAGGTATAATGTCCACCACAGTGATTAACCACCAAACTAAGGCTGCTATGGTCTTCTTTGAGTCTTTGAAGTGTTTAAAGGTGTGTTTTACTCAAAGTTCCCGAATGGAGTCGCCATTATGTTGGGGTTCCTATGTTTTGGCAGGTTTGGCTCTACCAAAAGATAAGACAACATCAAAACCACTTTAGGACCTCAGGATCTAGCCCTCTTGGGTCCAGAGAGGGATCTCTCTATAAAGGCAAAGGTATATCTCTTTGAAGTTCAGTTTCAAGGTATTAGGCTAGTTATAAGGCACGTGGTTTATTTTGTTTGTTTGTTTGGTTGTTGGGGATCATGAAGGAAGTGTTCAATACAAGACAAAGGGTGAGAAAAGAAGATTTTAGGCAAAGGAGAGATACTTCAGAGAGCACTCGAGACCATTGGGAAATGGACTCATGAAAGGGTTTACTTTCTATTCAATATCCAAGGCTTTCAATTGGGCTAGTCATCTAAAACAGAGGATCTTTAAAGATGATAGTGTGGTATGAAATGATAAGGAATGAAGGTGAATGACAAGGAAACCTCTAAGGTGATCACTTAGGAATCAGATCTAGGGACATGACATGCCATTAAACACCTATGATCCACCCCCTAAAAGGTTAACTCTTCAGACAACAAGAAACACTTAAGATTTAAACACAAAGGTGAAGCTTGAGTTCAGAGAAAGGCTTTGAACTTTAAATGCTTCGACATTCAACTTAAGGGATCTTAGAAAGGTTTAATTGATTGAAAAATACCCTAGTGAGAAAGAATCAACATTATAAACTCCCAGTATCCCAATTCTTTCAATTAAAACCCAAAAATAACATCTAAGAACAGATTCATAAATTCATACATCAGTTAGCAGTGAATAACAACCACTACACTGGTTAAATTATCTTGAATTAGTTCTCAGATAACACATATAGTAGAAAACATTAAAGATAAGAAGAGCAGGAGCATTAGGGTACCATGTAAGGGTATATCCTAAGCCAGATTTTTGATTCTTACCAGAGAAATGAAATGTAATGAATTACGGAAGGAAAATAGAGACAAAGGAAAAAAACATCACCGCTGCTTTAAATTAGGATCCAAAGAATGTGCTTATCATATTAAAGAGAAACACCAGTCATATACAAAATTTTACAACAACTTGATATTCATTCTGAAATCATCTCCTTAGCTTATTTTACAATTTTACAGACAAAACCAATATCTCAAGAGAAACAGCTTACAATTCATAGATATCCGATCAACAACCAACAACCTTTACAATGTGTTTTTCTTGAGTTCTTATAGCTGAAAGAGAGGCATAGGAGGTAGATGAAACACTAAATGAAACATTAAACATAAGTAGAAGAAGAGGGATCGAGGCCCATTCTGTCTTAATATCCATGCATTGACTTTTAGTACCCTTTGGGTGAAAGAGTGGTCTTTGACATGCTGATATTAACTCCAGGTGTGTTCTTTGATGTAATTTTAGGCTGTAGTACTCTGTAGTACTCTGGTATAAGAAAAGGCAAGTAAATGACTTTCAGGTCTGCCATACTGCATAACAAATGCTCTAGCAACATTTAGGACGTTCTGTCAGGGTGTAGATCTTCTCTGGTGCTCAATGTAGAATACAAAACAATATGGGAACTTGTCCTTTCATGGGAAGGAATATTTTGCTGATGTGTGACACTGATAACATTTTTTTCTGTGCTTTAGGCCTCATTAGGCCTTCTGTGTTAATCACAAGGTCTTCGATTTGGTACATTCACCCTTTGATCACTTAATTAGAGCTTAAAACCTTCAATAATGAGCATTAAACTCTTTAATTCCTCACTGATACTCTTTGCCGCTTCATTGACCATCTCTGTCTGTGAATTTGCAGGGTTTATGGTGCTGGAGGTTTAAACGGAGTTAATACACCTGATTTGGATACAATATGCATTTAAAACCCTCTCATGAGTCTTCCTGTAATCTCTGGCTCTGATAAAACTTCATCAGCGCTACTGTGTCACTAACAATGACTGTGTAGAATATAACGGTTTTCACCGTCTATATTCCCTGCAAAAACACATAGAAATGTTAAGAAATCCATGCGGGAGTGGAGGATGCATGCAGTGGAAGGCTGTGAGGATGGCAACACAGTAAAGATGAATGCGGTGGATGCAATGGAAAACGGCTGAAAAATGCAGAGTAATGGTGAAAATATGATCTGATGGAGGTTTGGTAGAGAAATTCCTTTGAATCGTTCGATCAGATCTAGAGGTGGTGATCGAAGGTTGTGATTTGCCGAGGGAATTTCCTTTAGAGAGTTAGGCAATAGAAGTAAACTTTAATGTTATTACACTAAAGTTCTAATGCTGGGCGTAAGAAATGATTTTTAATGTAAATCATGAAGTTTCAAACTTTGGCGAAATACACAGGAAATGCATGCAATTGTAGTGAAATAGGGCCATGAATGGTGGGACCAGCATGGGCGGAGGGCGATTTAATAAGGATGGTTAGATCTCAGGAGGAGATCAATGGCTAAGATGATCCAATGAAATGCTATGGTAGCGCGATAAAAAACATGAATCGAATGCGAGATATAGTGAGGGCCGTTGATATGCATAGATCAACGGTCGGGATTGCATGGAAGAAAGTCCAGAGGCGGAAGAGGGGAAGTGGTTTTTTGGGGAAAAGAGCTATTTTCACATTGAAATGAAGCGGTTTAGAATTTTTCCCAAAATCACGCGATATGGTCAGCCGCCCGACATGTGGCAAAATGAAACCGCCCATATCGCGTGATTTCTAACTGTTAAAGCCCGAACACAAAAAATGCACGATATGGTTCTCGGTCATTGGATCTAGGATCGTGAGATCCAACAGTGGGAGGAGGAACATGATATGGGAAATTGTGTGGTCAGTAAGGTGGGGTCAAGCAAAAGGTGGTTTCAATACAGGTCGTCTGATCTACGAATGAACGACTGAGATCTAGAGAGGGAGAGCAATAGTGGAGGGGCTGGTTAATGAGCGGGGAGAATCCTGGCCATTGGATCCTTGGGATCGACGGTGGATATTTGAAGATGAGGCAGAGGTAGTAGGGTTAAACTAACGAGCGGGAGTAATCCTGGTAATCGAATCAAGTAGGATGGAAGGTTGAGATTCAATTAGAATCGGAGGAGGTAAGGGCCAAAAATCCGATGGGGCGATGTTGCGATTGCATCTAGACCATTGGATCGGCGACAGATCAACGGTTGTGATTGGATTGGGGGTGACCAATCGGGGAAAACGAGGTGGATCGAGATCAAATCCTGGCCATTTGTTCTTGTGGATTCAATGGCCAGGATCCAATTGAGGATCAACCAATCGGGGAATTAGAGGGTGGCACAATAAAAGGTTATGATTGGCGATGGGCGCGGTGGTGCGATGGCCATCGATTTTTTTAGAGATAAAAAATGGAGATGGCCATCAGAGGTTTACAAAGCGATGAGGCAGGGGTGCGGTGAAACAAGTGCGGATCGTCGGATCTTTGTAGATCGATGGCTAGTAATGCACCAAAGGTCGACAGAACAAAACACCATCGCATCGGGAGATTTTCATTTTACAAAGAAAATGCGCTCCATTCCAACTTTCCAATGCAATAAGCTATTTATGCCTCAGCGCTTGGTCATAGTGCCCGATTACATGCGGAGAAGGGGCTGGGCTTAGCCGAAAGGGGCTTAGGCCTGTATATGGTAAAAATTGGGTTTTTTGGCCCAAAAACAGAGTTTTTAAGGCTGAACAGAGGTTCTAGTAGAGGGAAAAAAGGATTTTCTCACCAAATGATGGGTTTCACATGGTTTAAAAGGAGGAATTAGATGGTTTGGGAGACTTAGGAAGGGATTTTGGGGATCAAAGGGGAAATTTGAGAAGGGGAAAAAAATGGTTAAAATGAGGAATTTGGCAGGGATACAAAGGGGAAAATGGAGGCTTTTCTGAGCATAATTGTTTTCACAGACAGTGAGGATATCTTGATGGAAAGAACAGTGAATATCTTTTCAAAGGAAAAGGACACACAGAGGCTTGAAGAATGAGATATTTTCATAGGAAATGTATCTCTTGAAGGCTCAGAAAAATATTTAGCCACCTTTTTGCTTGAAAAAAATTTTATAGGTGGCTGACAGTGGCTCCACATGGGATGGAATCTTCTTGAAAGTGTCAAGAACTTCAGGAATATTCTTTGGGAAGTAGGCCAGATGCTTGATCTTTGAACCATCTTCTCTTCTTTGATTCAGCTGTTACAAACATGATGGATATTAATTAGTAGAAAACATTCCCCAAACAATCTACCTACCCATCCTACAGTCCTAACATTTTCTTCAAGGTGCATTTGAATTTGCAGACCTTCTTCATCATTTTTTATTGAAAGCAGAAAACAAACTAGTCTAATTCTACCCTTATTCCTCCATGAGACCAGATTAAATTGTTGGCCTCATAGCTTCTCTACCTATACTAATATCTGCTAGGATTAAACTGTCTAGCAGATTTCTTTCTCTACATTCTACAACAAAAATTTAAAAAACATTCAAACCAGGATTATACATTCTGGTTTGCTGTGGATCGATGGCATAAAGACAGCTGCACATGAACTAAAATTGCAGCACTTTGAAAACAAAAATTCTTTGAAGGCTTGAAATCTTGAAACTTTGAAGCATCCTTCTTTTCTTTGTGACTCAAGTTTTGAGCTTGTTACAGTCACTTTCTTCTTCACTTCAGCTTTGGTTTTGGGCTTGTTAGAGCTGATTCTTTTTTCTTCTTTGTCGGTTCATATTTTGGGCATATTAGAACCAACATCTTTACTTCCTTTGGCTCAGGTTTTGATCGTGTTAGAGCCAATATTTTTCACTTCAGAGGTTCAAGTTTTGAGCATGTCTGAACCTCTCTTTCTCTCTTTTTTGAAACATTTTCTCCTTTCTTTGAAAACAAAATACAGCAGTGGTATTTACAATGGAAATGAAAACTATAAACTGGAAATCAACAGTAGTAATGATTGAGCATCTTGCCATTGATAGGGCCCCCAAACAGATCTGTGCCATCTAGCTCTTGTAGAAAAAAGGCATTTGGACCAATGGTGGATTGGATGATGTAAGGACCCTGCCACAAACTGTCAAATTTACCATGCTTTCCTTTGTATTCTCTCCTAGAGTCCCATTTTAGAACCTTATCTCCAATTTTGAAGTCACAAGATTTTGTTCTTTTGTCAAACAACTTCTTTATGTTTTCCTGCACTTTCAGAGCTCTGTTGTAGACTTCTTATCTTCTTTGTTGGAGATGAACTGTTTGATTTATCCTCCTTACCATACTGTCCTCTTCTGTTTGAATCTCTTGGACTAGTTTAATCACTGGTACCCCTAAGCTGGTTGGAAACACTGCCTCTGTTCCATAAACAAGCTGATATGGTGACATTCCAATGGATTTCTTCGTTGTTAGTCTGTCAGCCCACAAAGCATGCACCAACTTGTTATGCCATGATTTCTTATTCTCTTCAAGAAATTTTTTGATAATGGTCACCAAGATCTTGTTTGATGATTCAGATAACCCATTACCTTGTGGGTAATAATAAGTTGAATGACCGAGTGCTATCTGATACCTATGAAAAAAATCAATCATTTTCTTGGATCCAAAAGCAGCAGTGTTATCAGTGATTATCTTTCTTGGGCAACCAAATCTAGAGAGGATGTGGTACCAAGTATTTGTTCACATTGACCATGCTGCAATTTTATTTTTAATGAACAAGCCTATTACTAATGATAGAGTTACACGATGGTTATTGGTGTTACAAGAATTTGATATTACTATTTTAGATAAACCCAGAAAAGATAATGTCATTGCTGATTTTATTTCTATATTAACTAAAAGTGATGACTTCACTACCACTGAGGATTATTTTCTAGATGAATATCTTTTTTCCATCACTACTCACTCACCATGGTATGCAGATAGAGCCAATTACCTTGCTGTAGGAAAATTCCCACAGCAATTGTCTTCCAAGGAAAGATGGAAGATTATACAACAGAGTGATACCTACTCCTATATAGAAGGCAACCTCTATCACATCGGGTGAGATTTTCAGATTAGGTGATGTGTTGGAGAAGATGAGGTATTTTAGATCTTGAAGGCTTGTCATGAGGAATCTTGTGGAGGAAAATTCATTGACAAGAGGACAAGACATAAAGTACTCTCAACAGGGTACTACTGGCCAACTATATTCCAGGATGCCAAGAAGTTTGTGAAAGGATGTGATAGCTGCAAAAGGATGGGACGGTATTTGATATCAGATGAGATGACATTACAACCTCAGATAGTGATAGGACCATTTGAGAAATGGGTCGTAGACTTTGTGGGGCCAATTAATCCTTCATCACAGCAAAAATCATACATATTGGTCTGCATCGATTATGTCACAAAATGGGTCAAAGAAAAGGCACTAACTAAAGAAATAGAGTAGGTTGTTTCAGACTTGCTATTTCAAGATATTTTTGTTCTCTTCGGGATACCCAGAGAGATACTGATAGATGGGGGGCCTCAGTTCACATATCATTTGATCAAGAAGCTGGTTGAAAAGTATGGAATTCATCACATAATCACTTCAACATATCACCCACAAAAAAATGGTCAAGTTAAAAGCACCAATAAAGTCATTGAGGGAATCTTAACAAAGATAGTAGCCAGCCACCAAAGAAACTGGGCCAAGAAAATTCCATAGGTACTGTGGGCTTATAGGAAAACATGGAGGAATACTACAGGATTCTCACCATATGAATTAGTGTATGGTAAGAATCCCTTATTCCCCATGGAGTTTGAAATAAAGACATTAAGAATAGAATTGCAGGTTGATCTCGATTTGAGTACAACACAGACTCAAAGACTAAACCAAATCAATGAGTTGGAAGAGAAACAATTAGCTGCCATTCAACAAATAGAGATCATTCAACAACAAAGAGATAAATGGAGTGATGGGTTTAACAAGAAGAAAAATTTCCAGAAAGGATATTGGGCTCTTTTATATGATTCAAGGTTTAAAGATTTCAAAGGCAAGCTCTACACCAGATGGCTAGGTCCTTACGAAGTGGATACGGTCTTTGAAAATGGGACTGTACAATTGGTCACCATTAACAGTGCTAAGACATTGTTACTGGTTAATGGGCACCGTCTAAGGTTATATCATAAACCCTCTTCGAAGAAATAATTATTCAACATTGTCTCAGAATCTAATCTTCATGTTACGACAGTAGGGGAGCATTCCCCTGTGCAGCCTCAAAATTGAAATTCCAATAAGTGCACCAGTTGAAAACCATCTTTGTGGCAGCTGTTACATCTGTTTAATATATATATATATATATATATATATATATATATATATATATATATATAAAGAAAAACAAAATTAATAAATATAACTGTGAAAACCCCTTTCAGGGGCGTAGTCAGACAGTTGGTAGCAACTAAAAACCACTCCTGTGGCAGCTGTTACACCCATGTTTTTCTTCCTAAAACATCATCTTCCCTTTTTGATCTATTTTATAGGATGATGGTATTCATGTAATTTTCCTTTTGTACCAATTTCTCCTAATTATTATGTTTTTTTGAAGAATAATCTAATGGTTGTCTTGGTTGTTACACATGTAACAACCAACATCAATGAAAATTGTTTCTTATGTTTTATTCCATAACAGAAATAATTGTGCCAGCCAAACACAACAACATGAGCACTGCAAGCAGAACGCCAACAATTCGAAATCTTCCTCCACATCACCTTAGGTATGTCATTTGAAAGGTAAACATTATCATTTATGATTTGGTGATTAATTGGCAGAAGTAATGTGTAAAATTCCCAATTAGCCCAAGCTAATGGGAATATACAATTTTGTTTCATTTTTCTGTTGCATGAATAAATGTTTAAAGGAGGACAATAAAAACTCCTAAAACTAGTGAATAAATCAATGCCTCATGTGAACAAGGCTAAATTTGGGCTATCTAAATAAACACCCTCGTGTGTGAAAGGGATTGGACCATTTGACTGAGTCAACCATGACCAAATCAACAACGTTGTCTAGAAGAAGTGATCCTCATTGATGCACAACACAGTGTTAGTTGGAGGTGGCACATGTGAAAGAAGCTAAATATTTGAGATGGTTTAGGGTTTTGCAATATCTTAATCTTATAAAAGGAAGAGGAGGACAACATGAGAAGTTTGTTGATGATTATCATATTTCTGAATATTTTTTCCATTTAGAACATTTCTTATTCTCTTGGCTATTTAGCAGAGAATAGTGTTGTTTAGCACAAGGATCTCCTATTTATGAATCCCATCTCTTTCCTTGAGAGGCCTCTTGGAAGAGTCTTGCATTTCTTGTCCACTATCAGGCTTAAGGCCAAGCTTCTTCTTCCAACTACAACACAGATCCTGTTGAGGGTTTGGTTGTCTTTGTAAGCTGCAGCAAGTGGAGTCTAGATCTACTCAGATCTAGGCCATTCTAGTGCCTCTTTTCAGTGGGACAACCTTATATCCCTTTGACAAGAGAGTATTGGATGATTGGAGCACATTTTTTCAGATCTTGGCTTGAGGCCACCTATGTTCTAAAGCCTACAGCGCAGTTTATCTTCTAGTACTGCGTTATTTTCAAGTGAGAAGTTGCAGGGTGTTTTGGCATACTTTTGGAGGAGATATCTCTAGTGTTGGGAATCTGCCCTTCACTGTGGTGATCCAAGGATTTCAGATATAATACATGTCATATTTAGATCTAATCTAAATACTCCTGTATTTTCTTCAGAATTTCTGAATCATTCTGCAGATCTACTGCATAAGATCTCAGAGCTACTCCATGTACTACACTTTTTGCTGAAAACCCCAAGGGGAATTTGTAAAGGAGCCTTTCTAGTGTACAGATCTTATATATATCTAATTTTTTGTACACAGATCTGTTCTAGATCTGAAGTGTGATTCATAGCTTCTTTCAACCAATAAAATAGCATTGTCAAGCTTGTTCAGTCTTAATCTATGGTTTCAACAACTCATTTTTGAGGATTTATTCATGTAAAGTCTTCTATTTTTTGTTCTACAACTCATGTGCTACAATATAACTCTAATTTTCTATTGGAAATGTAAATATTGAGCCTCCATATTGGCCTTCTGATTTCATTTTGCTGAACTACGTTATTTCTAAGCAGTATTGTTCAATATTGCTGCATGATTCCCATTTGTGATATTACAGTGGTATCAGAGCAATAATCTTGGCACAACCTGTAAGAAGCCAATATGTCTTTTCATGAAAATAAAATATTGAAGGAGAAGATTGATTACACTAAAGACAAAGAAGACAAGGGTCAAACCCCTTTATCTGGAAGAATGAAAAGGAAAGAGTTCTCAAAAAATCTATTCCAAACTATGCATGAGCCGAAGAGTGAAATCTGGGGAATGAGAAATGAAATACATGAAGATTATTTGGAGAGATTTGCACATGAAGGAAGCCCCAGTTATTCATATTATGTGTGTGAGCATTCAGCCACACAATCAAATATGCAACGTTGTAGCATGCCTACATTCCTAGCAAGAGAAGAAGCAGAAGGAGAGACACCGAAAGATGAGACTCTTGGTGACTATATCCAAGATTATGAACCTCAATATAAAAGGTTCAAATATCATCTAAGCTTCCCAAAGTTTTGTCAACTTAAAGAAAAAATAAGATCCAGCAAAGACATGAGAAGAAGAGGGTGTAGGAAGCCCACTTTGGGTAGGACTTTCCTACCTACATTTGCTGGATCACCTGAGAGCTCAGCCAAGTCTTGGGTAAAGAAACTGGAACCATATTTTCAGCTGCATCAAGTTTCAAAAGAATAAGCCATAAGAGTAGCAGTGTTGCACCTCCAAGGTAAGGCTTATGCCTAGTGGTTATTTGAATCTTCTTCATTGAAAAATGTAAACATCTCTACTTATGCAAAGTTCACTAGGAGATTAGTGAAAATATTTGATGTTGAGCCATATGAAATTTCTTTGGGTAAGAAAAATAAGCCCAATAATTCAATACCTTTGCATAAGATGGAAATATCCATGAAGATAACTCCATTTCAGAACATTGTTGAAAGGGTTAAAGATCTGCTACATGATTTGCCAAGGGCAAAGGCCCCACTTTAGCAAGGACATTCTTCTCAAGAGGAAGACATGAGTGTTCCTTTTTCAAGAAGAGATCAAGAGAAAGGATCTCCTATTGATGAGGCATGCTCGATTGATAAGGAGGAGTAAGAAGAAGAGATAAGAAGTTCCTCCAACGCTGTGACAGTAAGAGGGATATCTTCTTCCCTTATCATCATCACCCCCTCTCATTTCTGAATATGCGCTATGGGAGGAGAAAAATGGAAGGAATGGCCTTCCAACACACACCTTTGACATAGGAGATGTCAAGGAGGAGAGCAAAAAAATGACAGACATTTCTGTTGATGCATCATCATCGCTGTCATTGTTGAGCAGTTTCGATCTGTATTGGAAATCCCAATTGTTGGTGGATTATTCCAAAGATCTATACACTTGTATGATACTTGATGACCAACTGCATGAAGAGAGCTATCTAGTCCATGAGGGAGTCATCTATCATCATGGTAGGATCTTCTTGTCTAGAGCTTCTAAGCTCAAGCAGAAGTTATTACAAAGAGCATACAAAGAGTTTTGTTTTAGCCATATGTATTCCATGAAGATCTACAACATCATCATGAGAAGATTTGATTGGTAAGGCTTGAAAGAAGAACGACATCAACATTTTCAATAATGCATGAACTATGTGGAGTTGGGGAAACCATGTGACTCTATGCAAGAGCTATTTCAGCCATCTCTTCCTTCTTTTGGAAGAGGAGAAAGGTCCATGCACAACTCCATGTGTATGAGAGGCAGTTTTGGTGAAGAATCTGATCATGTAAATCAAGTTTCATTTTTTTATAGTACATATTCTTTCACCATGTTTATGCAGGCCATGACTCCTAGGAGGAGTGACGTATCATGTAAATCTCATGGCAAACATTGGGCCACTAAAATTTCTGAATTTGGCCACTCCCTTGCTGTGCAAAGGGATATTTTCTTTCATGATGGGTGCTTCCCAAAGGCACCAAACATATCTCACACTTCCAGCAATGGTGAGATGACATGTGCAGCAAGTAAGTGGTGGGGAAACCACTTATCATACCTTGATTTGATGCAGGTAGGAGATGCACTGCGTTGGTATCATATGTGGGACTATGACCCACCTCCTCATGCTCAAATTTCTATTTTTATATATGTAGTTTTTCTTCCATACCTTGATGATATAGTTGTAATTTTTATGGGTATCTATGGAGTGAGGATGGGAAGCTTGTATGTACCATGGGATGGAGACTCTCTATGTACCTTATGCTACATGTTTCATGGAGAATATCGGTTCAGCCATGTTTGTTTCATTTGAGTTCTTGACTCCTTGTGGGATGGACTATGCACACCTCATAATGACTTTGGAGGAAAAATTCATGGAGGGTTGGATTGGTGAACACTTATTTTATGAAGAAAGCTTAACTCATGATGGTGTGACCCATGGAGGAGGAGAAGTATTGCAACACTCACCTTATCAGTTGCTTGAGGACAAGCAACATTTTGGAGGGGTGGACTGTAATATTCCCAATTAGCCCAAGCTAATGGGAATATACAACTTTGTTTCATTTTTCTGTTGCATGAATAAATGTGTAAAGGAGGACAATAAAAAATCCTAAAATCAGTGAATAAATCAATGCCCCATGTGAACAAGGCTAAATCTGGGCTATCTAAATAAACACCCTCATGTGTGAAAGGGATTGGACCATTTGACTGAGTCAACCATGACCAAATCAACAATGTTTTCTAGAATAAGTGATCCTCATTGATGCACAACGTATTCTTACTTGGAGGTGGAACATGTTAAAGAAGCTAAATCATTGGTATGGTTTATGCTCTTGCAAGATTTAAATATTATAAAAGGAAGAGGAGGAAAACATGAGAAGTTTGTTGATGATTATCATATTTCTGAAGATTTTGTTTTTTTAGAAATTTCTTATTCTCTTGGATGTTTAGCAGAGAATAGTTCTGTTTAGCACAAGGATCTCCTGTTTAGGAATCCCATCTCTTTCTTTGAGAGGCCTCTTGGAAGAGTCTTGCATTTCTTGTCCACTATCAGGCTTAAGGCTAAGCTTCTTCTTCCAACTACAATGCAGGTCCTATTGAGGGTTTGCTTGTCTTTGTAAGTTACAGCAAGTGGATTCTAGATCTACTCAGATCTAGGCCATTCTAGTGCCTCTTTTCAGTGGGACAACCTTTTATCCCCTTGACAAGAGAGTATTGGAAGATTGGAGCACATTTTTCAGATCTTGGCTTGAGGCCACCTATGTTCTAAATCCTACAACGCATTTTATCTTCTAGTACTGTGTTATTTGCAAGTGAGAAGTTGCAGGGTGTTTTGGCAGAATTTTGGAGGAGAGATCTCTAGTGTTGGGAATCTGCCCTTCACTGTGGTGATCCATGGAATTCAGATCTAATCCATGTAATATTCAGATCTGATTTGAATACTCCTGTATTTTCTTCAGAATTTTTGAATCATTCTGCAGATCTACTGCATAATATTTTATATCTACTCCATGTACTACGTTTTTTGCTAAAAACCTCAAGGGTCATTTGTAAAGGAGCCTTTCTAGTGTACATATCTGATATATATCTAACTTTTTGTACACAGGTCTATTCTAGATCTTAATTGTGATTCATAGCTGCTTTCAGCCAATAAAATAACGTTGTCAAGCTTGTTCAGCCTTAATCAATGGTTGCAATACCTCATTTTTGAGGATTTATTCATGTAAAGTCTTCTATTTTCTATTATATAACTCATGGGCTACAATATAAATCTTATTTTCTGTTGTAAATGTAAATATTGAGCCTCCATATTGCCCTCCTACTTTCATTTTGCTGAACTGCGTTATTTTTTAGCAGTATTGTTCAATATCGTTGCATGATTCCCATTTGGGATATTACATAATGTTATTCCCATGATGGACATGGGTGGCCATCACCATTAAGGTGGGGGAGGGAATATGTCTTGATATCATTGCAAAAATCTGTAGTAATAAACATCTATCAAATCTCCATGCACCCAATTAATAACCAAATTTCCAATTATGACCGAATCCGATTGGAAAAGAGCCTGTGTAGTAGATCCCATTACTTTTCATAATGATGCATTTATGAATATTAGTGTGAGGTAGGATTCGGTAATCCATAAAATCTGTCACCTCCCATCAAACTCCTTGACTGAAGGAAGACTTCCTTGAAAGAAGAATTCCTTGAGAGAAGACTTCCTAGAAGGAGAAGAAAAACTAGAAAAGAAAGAGAGAGGAATTGACAGGTTGTCACTTCCTCATCCTTTGGAAGATGTTGCCCTTGGTTTAATTAAATATATCAATTGTGAGGGAAGATCCATGAGTGTTTAACTATCACTTTCCTCTGCTTAATCACCTTTAACACCAGCAAAAGATTAATCTTCCATTCTATTTGTTAGGGAACATCAAGCATATGGCGGCAATAGTAAAAAAAAAAACACATCCAGAGGCATGTGTGACTAATCAGAGACTCATCAAGTTAATTGTGCTGGATGCCCTAGGCTAGAAAGGAAAAACTTGGGAATAATTCAAGCGAAAGAGGTCGAGGACAAGCCGGGGGAAACTGTTAGGTCCCTATATTAATAGTGTAGTCCCTTATTATGTTAGTGTATCCCCCCTTATTGTTATTGTTGTACCCCTATAACCCCCATATTGTTATTATTGTGCCCTTAAATTATTATTTTTAGGTCGGCTAGGGTTACATTGTGGCCCCATGGACTCCTATATATTGAAAGGAGGTTTTTTCATTTGTATCATCCAAGAATTGTTCATTTATGTAATGTATTGGAGGTTTCCCCCTCGAAGTGGCTTATTTCTAAGGCGCTTATATCTCTTTTCTTCTATTTTTGGAGTTGGTTTCACAACATTTGGTATCAGAGCTTTGGATTCTAGGGTTTCGCTGCTCTAAACAGGTCATCGTGGAATTTTCGCTATAAATTTGTTTCTACGAAGGTTCAGAAGCTGAAATTTCTAGAGTGCGAAGCCAAGATCCTGAGGAACATCATCATGAAATTTCATAGCTTGGTTTGTAATATGTTCGGAGATATGATCTATGGAAGTTAGGTCTTTTTGCAGGCTCCTGAATTTCACTTAAAAAAGTCATCGTGGAATTTTTGCTATAACGTATTTTCTACGAAGGTCCAAAAGCTGAAAATTTTAGAGTGCGAAGCTAAAATCCTGAATAACATCATCGCAAAATTTTAGATCTTTTTTTGCAATATGTTTGGAGATATTATCTGTGGAAGTTAGGTCTTTTTTAGGCTCCCGAATTTCATCTCAAAGAGGTGATTGTGGGAAAATCTTCATAACTCTCTCTCTGAGCATCGGATTGGAATTATGTAAAAAGTGACTGGAATTACATGGAATTTAGTTTCCTGTCTATATATTTTAGAGCCAAAGGAGAAAACAGTGACACGTGGCAAGTTGTAAAAGTTCGCTCTACTGAACTAATCCATAATTAGGTCATTGTGGGAGATTGGACACAAATTTGTCTTGAAGAATCCAAATCAAGCTAGACCTATGGCATTTGAAATAAGTTTCAGAGGAATACTATAGGTCCAAATTTTAGATATTGAGGATCTGCAAGTATATAGATAAGTCAATTTCAATATCTAGCTCCTCAAAAGCAAGTAAAAGGTGTGTATTTTGTTTTCCAAATTGCATAAGTCTTGTTTGAAGAATCAAGTTGAATTGATTCTAAGGGCATATTATAGAATAGATATCAGTATTGGATTCCAGGAAGTGTTCCTCCAAACATCAAGCCTTATATATATCCTTATGTCCAAAAGAGCGAAATTGAACGTATGCTTGCAGAAATGTTAGAGGCGGGTATAATTTAACCTAGTCAAAGTTATTTCTCTACTCTTGTAGTATTGGTACACAAGAAGGATGGATCATGGCACATGTGTCCGAATTCTAGGGAGCTCAATAAGCTCACCATTAAAGATAAATTTCCCATTCCTTTCATTGATGAATTGTTGAACGAATTACATGGAGAAATTTATTTTACCAAGTTGGATCTTCGTTCAGGATATCATCAAATTAGAATGAATACTGAAGATATTCCAAAAACAACATTTCGAACTCATGAGGGTCATTATGAATTTTTGGTCATGCCTTTTGGCCTTGCCAATGCACCTTCTACATTTCAAGGGTTGATGAATTCCATTTTCAAACCCTTCCTTAGAAAATTTGTGCTAGTATTTTTCGATGATATCCTAATCTATAGTAGGTCTTGGAAGGATCATGTTCAACTCAAACTATTGCAGAAGAAACAATTATATGCAAAACCATCCAAATGTTTCTTTGGAGTACAAGAGGTGGAATATCTGGGTCATATTGTATCTCATGAGGGTGTTAAGGTAGACCCTAAAAAAATTAAAGCCATTAAGGAATGGAAATTCCCCACAACCATAAAGAAGTTGCAAGGATTTCTCGGGTTAATAGGGTATTATCACAAGTTTGTTAAGAATTATGGGAGAATAGCAGCACCTATAACAACATTATTGAAGAAAGATGCATTTTCATGGACTCCTAAAGCAACTAAGGCCTTTGAACATCTTAAAGAGGAAATGTGCCTAGCACCGGTATTAGCTATGCTAGACTTCACAAAAACCTTTATTGTGGAATGCGATGCCTCAAGAAATGGAATTGGTGCTATTTTAATGCAAGATGGAAGACCCATTTCTTTTGAAAGTCGTCCAATCAAAGTAAAGTATTTACAAAAACCTATTTATGAGAAGGAAATGTTAGCAATACTGCATGCACTAAAGAAATGGAAAAATTACCTAATGGGAAGACACTTAAAGCTAAAAATTGATCATCATAGTATTAAACACTTTTGGAACAAAGACTATCTTCAGAAGAGCAGCAAAAATGGGTCACAAAGATGTTGGGTTATGACTTTGAAATAATCTACAAAAAAAGGAAGCTAAATGTTGTTGCAGACGCACTCTCAAGAAAGAATGAAGAGGTGGAGGCATTTATTTGTGCCATTTCTATTATCCAACCAGATTGGATAACCGAAGCAAGAGATGACTGGAAGAAGGATGAAGAAGTGTCGACACTCATTCAAAAGTTGCAGCAAGATCCTAGTAAATCTGGTACATTTAGTTGGAAAAATGATTCCTTATGGTACAAATATTGCTTATATCTTTGTAAGAATTCCCAACTAAAACAAAATATTCTTTTGGAATTGCACACTTCTCCTTTAGGAGGACACTCAGGATTTTTAAAAACTTACCACAGGGTGAAGAAAGGATTTTTTTGGGATGGCCTTAAATCTGATATTCAAAAGTTTGTGGCAGAATGTTTGGTTTTCCAGCAGAATAAAGTTGAGACAATTAAGACCCCGGGTCTTCTACAACCTTTATCCATTCCAGGTCAACGTTGGGAGGAGATTACAATGGATTTTATCACAAGTTTACCTAAGTCTGAAGGAAAGAGTGTCATCATGGTGGTGGTTGATAGACTTACTAATTATGCACACTTTTTTGCATTATCTCATCCATTTAAAGCAAGTACATTTGCTACTACATTTATGGACACAATTCGAAAGCTACATGGGAACCCAAGGGTTATTGTGAGCGATAGAGATCCCATTTTTACAGGAAATTTTTGGATGGAGTTATTTTCTTGTTTGGGTACTCAATTAGCTCATAGCTCATCTTATCATCCTCAATCTAATGGTCAAAATTAGATAGTAAATAAATGTTTGGAAGGATATCTTCGTTGTTTTGTATTTGATAAAAAAACATAATGGGTCAAGTGATTACCTCTTGCTGAATGGTGGTATAACACTTCCTTCCATACTACAGCAAAAATGACCCCATTTATGGCACTTTATGGATATCATCCACCATCCATCACATCCTCTTTAAGAGAAAATTTGAAGGTTCAAGCAGTGGAAGATCACATCGAGCATCAAAAAAAATTTCTCCAACTCTTAAAGTATAACCTGAATTTGGCACAAAATCGAATGAAACAACAGGCAGATCAACATCGTAGTGAGAGAAGTTTCGATGTAGGAGACTGGGTATTTTTACGGATACAACCATACAAACAAATTTCCCTCAAGCAAGCTAAGAAGGATAATAAATTATCGCCAAAGTACTATGGTCCATAAAAGGTGTTGCAAAATATTGGTACTATGGCATACAAATTGGAGCTTCCTACTTCTTCATGAGTGCATTCAATTTTCCATGTTTCATGATTAAAGAAGGTTATAGGTGAAAATATTCCAGTTCAAAAAATATTGCCAAAACTTGATGAGGAAGGAAAAATCATATTAGATCCTGAAGCAGTCACGGAAACAAGAACTCGACAACTATGGAATCGATAAATTTCAGAGTATCTCAACAAGTGGAAGAACCTTCCTGTAGAAGATTCTACATGGGAGGATGAGAATTTTATAAAGAAGCATCAAGAAATAATCAAGCTTTGAGGACAACACTTGTTTGAAGGAGAGGGGCATGTTAAGTCCCTATATTAATAGTGTAGTTCCTTATTATGTTAGTGTAGTCCCCCTTATTGTTATTTTTGTACCCTTTAACCCCCATATTGTTATTATTGTTCCCTTACATTATTATTGTTAGGTCCACTAGGGTTACATTGTGGCCCCACTAGGATTACATTATGGCCCCATGGACTCCTATATATAGAAAGGAGGTTTTGTCATTTGTATCATCCAAGAATTTTTTATTTATCTAATGTATTGGAGGTTTCCCCCTCGAAGTGGCTTATTTCTAAAGCGTTTATATCTCTTTTCTTGTATTTTTGGAGCTGGTTTCACAACAGAAACATACCACAACTTCGGGAGGAAGTGAGGTAGAAGTGGAAAGCCAGACTTAGCCTGTTGGAGTTAGAATTGGGAAAGAGCCTACTGATGAATGAATTGGAGATAGAAGGCCAAAAAAAAGAGCGAAATTCAACATACCTGCAAAACCTTTGCCTACGGCCGGAAAGTAGACAGAACCAAAAGTTTTAGAAGAAGAGAGGCAACCCTCATCATCATGTAAGGATGAAACTCATGTCCTATTTTTAGAACATGAAACTATAAGAAATTAAAATGAAGAATTAAAACAAAAATTATCTGAGGGGAAGGAAATCCCGGTGTCTGTATGCATGGCATGTTTTCAAGACTTAACAACAGTAGAATATAAGGTCTGTAGAGAAAATATCAGCCCAATGGAAACATAAACAGAACAGTAGGAGGCTGTTACACAAGAACTTATTGATGATATTGATGTTACACAAGAACCAATAGTTAAAGTAGAGCCTCCTATAATAATTGACCTATAAGCTGACCCACAGGAACCTGTGGAGGCCACTCCTATTGTAGAAGAAACAACAATGGACATAGAGGCTACTCTAGGTGGAAACAAAGGGGCTGACACACAAGAACCCACCAAGGAAGATGGTGTTACACAAGAACCAACAACAGAGGTGGAACAACCCCATGTTGCAGAGGCTGTTACACCCATTATTGATGTGGATATTGAATGCAGAAGAACGTCGATTCCCATCTTGGGATGGAGTTATGAGAAAATCTTGTTAATTTCCAAATTACAAAAGTGGAAACATGAAGCAATATCCCTTCAGGAGAAGATGATTTTGCTAAAGGAACATCAGAGAGAAATAGACACTTTACATGAATGATGGATGAAAGAAGAGTTGAAGAAAGGATGGGATAATTATAAGAAGAAGGAAGCTTTGAAGAAAAAGGAGGAACAACTGCTACTGTTACAACAACAGATTCAGGATCTCACTATTTATAAGCAAAAAATTCATGACCTCGCCCTGAACTTGCTGGGTTGTAGGTGACCTTCTCCATCCTATCCTATATTTCTATGGGAACATTACTTCCTGTTCCAGATGAAAGTTTTTATCGAGGGAAAGCCTTATTTATGTTCTTCCACTCGCACATTTCTAGATGTTTTCCATGCCTCCAATTTCGAAGAGCAAAGCTTGCTGTGTGAGTTATTCTTACACAATATTATTTGTGAACATGTGAGTATGCAGATGGTTGTGACAATATTCTCCTGTATGGGAGATCTTTAGTTGAGAGATTTTGTATCCTTCATGAAGAATCAGATTGAGTGGCATTTGGCCATCAAATCTATGGAGGTTAATGAGGAGATGATGGCATTGTGGGTTCAGGAAGAACCGGGACAGTCTGCCAAGTTAAGGCGAGAATTCAGGAGAATGTTGAGGACCCTTGGGATTAAAGAACTGGATGCCACTTATAGAAGAAGAATTGTGAAATTCTGCCTCAATCGGTTCTCAATGATGAAGAGCCAAGCCTTGAGAGGGTGCTTGAAATGCACGGAAGCCAGTAGTGTTGAGCTACTGAAGGGGGACCCATTCTCATTCCAGAATTTCATGGTGGCTGTTACACATGTACCAGCTTATGCACAAATCATACAATCCCTTGGTGCTTTGTGGCTGGGATTGAGATTCAAGTTTTCTTTGATCTGGCTGCCAATTGAGGATTATCAGAGTAATTATGAATTGAGTAAGTATGAGTCAAAGTCCTGAGTACGATAGTTGATGGCCAATCAGGGGTACAGGTCTGCTGATGAAGATACAACTGGTGATTATGATCTCACCGACCTGCACAAGAGATATTCCCATGAGAGATGAGTTTTCATGAGGACATGCAAGTATTTCAGTTGGGGGGAGATGTTGGGTGCTCGTTTTGTACACTTTTCTTACATTTTTTTTCCCTATTTTTCCTCATAACTATAACCAATGGGGGTATCTTTGCCTCTTTTTCATACCTTTCTATCCTAACTTGTTCTATTTCACGTTGTTTTCATTACTCTTCCATTTCATCAATTATTATGATATATCATGCCTTTTTACGACTAGTTGAGGATGAATGTTTGGATAAGATCTATGGTCTTTGTGTTGTCTTTCCAGATTTCATTTATAACACTAAATATCCTGATCACGAGTCCACAAGAATAGTTAAGGGGGTGTTGTTACAGCGAAGTGATGCTGTTACACCTTGCTGTTACAGGCCCGCTGGAAAACTACTGTTACACTCTACTGTTACAGACCCGCTGGTGAATTGCTGATATAGTTGTACTACTGAATGGATCTCGTCAACACCTATTGCTGACCTGTCCTTTAGTTGTTACACCAGAACTGTGGTTCTATTACAATAGTTGTAGAATTTGTTTAGCATTGTAATTTTGGATAATATCCTAAGGGTGGTTTTGATTGTAATCTATAATTTTCTAGTCAGAAATTTATTAGGAAGTGGTTATAACTATATTTATTCTATTTTTGATCAACATGAGAATCATAAGATTCTCATGACTAATCTATCCCTCAATTTTCTGAGATGTAATCACTATATAGTTCTCGACCCTAGAGGTCGAGAGGTTAGCAGAGAACAACATTATTTTGGCTCTGTAATCATGCTTAGATTAATACATATTATCCTATTATTGTTGTTACATGCATTATTGAATTTAGTTTCTATTAAGTTCTTCCTCTACCTATGCCCTGCTAGGCAGGAAGGGCCCTCCTTCTTAGCAAGGATTATAGTGTTTAAAGTATTTGTGTGTATGTATTTGTATTTCAGTTTATGTATCAGTAGAGTGTTGTTACTGTTGTTCAGCTGTGAATATATATGCTTCAATTTCAATACTTTGTATGCTCTTACACACATGATATTAGAGATACCAGCTCGATACTTGTTGTGTGGCGCGATAGAATAGATTAATTGAGGTGTTATTCCAGTCTTGTAGATCCTTTTATTTTTGCATGAGTGATTTATTTCTTGTAGAAATTTGAATAATTTGTTGAATTATTCACCGAGATTATCCTGGTCACATACTATTTGAGCTTCATACATAACACATAATCTCTTCTACGCATTAATCATCACATGCGGAAATAAAAACAACAAGTGATATTGAAAACATTCACATGTGCACATAGAAATTCAACACATATAACACAGTATGTATACCGGGAAAAGATTACAGCTGAAAAACCCCCTACTGTCTGTATATTATAATGAAGAAGAATCATGTAACAATCTCAGTACAATACTTCTCACAAGTACTCAGTACTGTCTCCAAAAGTTACACACAAACTAGCTCAATTTTGAACAAGTCATGGGTTCAAAACTCCTCCACTGTTTGCCTGCCTCTATTGCGCAATCCAAGATGAGAGAATGGATGGAATGAATTCGAATTCCCTTGGATTTAACTGTGCAATCCTCATTGGAAATCTCCTCCAATGTTTGTGCAAATCTCATGCACACTATAGTCACAACTGATAGTAGACCCCACCCTTTCACCCACCTCTAACACTGGTCTCCACTGAACTGTCCATGCACTACTGTTAACTGATGTGTTCTTCAGTTTAATAATGAGTTAATAATTAGTGAATTAATTAATAATTAATTCACACCACTCATCACTAGTGTATTTATCAGTTAGACTAAATACAACTAGTTCAACTAAGTTAAACCGAACACAACTCCACCAAACTCTGCCACATGAGTTCTAAATTCAAAGTCAACCATGCAACAGCTCAACTAACCCATGTGGAAATTCGAATTTCTTTCTGCCAACTGTAGGTGCCACATCTGTAGCTCGAACTGAAGTGCTCCAAGAGGAAAAGATAATGTTTATAGTCCAAATATTATTAAGGGTTAATAATATTTGACTGTTCTATTTTTAGACAGGCAGTCTAAAAATAGACTTCGACTTGTATGTCTAAAAATAACTGTCCATCTATTTTTACCAACTTGACCAATAATCCAAGAATACCATCCCACAACTCCTAGAACATGCTCCATATGTCTAAAAATAGACATAGTCTAAAAATAGACTTTTCGACAAAAATCACATGTGTGGTCCCCACCTAGTTTAGGTGATCAATATCCAACTAGGATCAGGAAAGATGTTTCAGGAGGCCTCCTTCACTGTTTCTTGTTTCCATTTTCAACACTCCCTCTCAACAATAAAGGAATGTCTTTTCATGCGACATGCAACTCCATGCATTCACCCTGCAACCTTCACAAGCGCCATGCGACTCCATGCATGCGACATGCAACTCCATGCATTCACCATGCACCCTTTGCATGCGCCATGCAAACTCATACATGCACCATGCAACTCCATGCATGCGCCATGCACCCTTTGCATGAAACATCTCTGAAACTGAATAGGCTCCAAACAAATCTATCAGTCTGATGCATCTATCATCAAAGTCTTTGACCTCTGCTTAGCTACTGCACATGTCATTAGGAACCACTGCGCTGTTGAACTCTTGCACCCATGCACTCTTGCACTTGCTGTCAAATCTGATTCGCACTCCAGTATCCAACACTGTCACTTTGATCTGCCTGCATCAATCCAACTGATCTTCTACTGCTGCGCTGTGGGCACCTCGTAGCCAGGTTCAATTCATGAGATCCACACCATCTCCATGAATCCTGCCCAGAAATCTCCTCTTGGGATTAATCATGCATGTCGTCCCACCTCTCACCTGGTGGTATAGCTGCATGCACTCCCTCTGCCCATCTGGCACGAAGTTTCTCTGCATGAGTGGTCTCTCCCACTCCATGATACTCTTGTGGCTGCTCCACACCCCGAGGTTCACTTTCACCTGCATGCAAAACTTCCTCCCTCTCAAGCATCAGTTGCATGTCTTTCTCCTGCTTCCCAACAGTAGGAAGCTCCGTAGACATCCCATCTACTTCAAGTCTGTAGAGATTCTTTGCCCGAATCCCAACCTTCTTGACTTGTCCCGTTGCCTTGTGCCGAAGGAAAAATTTTCCTTCTCTGAAGACAACTTCATACCCTTTATCCTCTAACATTGCGACTGAGATTAAATTCTTTGTTAAACCTGGTACATGCAATACATCTTGTAAAAGAATGAGTTTACCTGACTCCCTCTGAAAGGTTATGGTACCAATGTCGATCGCATTGTATCGTCCACCGTCGCCCAACTCAACATGCATCTGGAGACCTTTCTCCACCAAGTCACTGAAAATATTTGCATCTCCCGTCATGTGAAAGGAAGTGCCACTATCAAAATACCACCCCGATCCCAATGCAATAGACACCATGCATGCGATCAATGAGAATTCCAGCTCAAATTGCGAGGCAAGAGCCTCACCAGCTGCAGCTCCAGCAGCCTGCTTGTTCTTCTTCTTTTGTGGACAATTCGTGGCGTAATGTCCATGATCGTGACAGTGAAAACACTTCACTTTGGACATGTCACGCTCTTTACCATCCACACCAGATTGAGAAGCCTTCTCCTTGCCCTTCCCCTTCCTTGCTTTGGTAGCCAAAGCACAATATTCTTCATCAGATACCTTTGATGAAGATCCATCCCTGGTACTCCGCCTTATCTCCTCTTGCACAAGATTCGACCAAAGTCGCTCCCATCCTGGCAATTTCTCCCGACCATTGACAGAATCCTCATAGGAATGCCAACTCTTTGGAAGACCAAGGAGAGCCAAGCTCACCAAGTCCTCATCATCCACACTAACTCCTACACTCCCAAGCTCATCCCTGCAGTGGACAAACTTGGTCAAGTATACTAGAATAGTGTCATTCTTCTCCATCTTTATTTTCCTGAGTTTATCCTTGAGCGCCAACTTCCTTTGGTCACTCTTGCTCTGGAACAATTCTGTCAAAGCTTCCACATCAAGTATGGAGAAGCTTTTCCATGCAGGCTGGATACTATGTGATCCTTCACGCCCTCCAACAAAATCCTTCGACACCTTGCCATCTTCTTTTGCCAAGCCTCAACTTGAGCAGCATCAGTAGGCTTTGGGACTTCAGCATCTATGAAATCCTTCAGCCCGTTATCATCTAAAACTACCTCCATCCTATCTCTCCATGCAATATAATTCAAGCTGCCTTCAAGAGCATACTCCAATCGCAATCCTTGATAAGACATTTTGACTTCAACACCAAGAAAACACTGCTGCAAAATTCGAATTCCAACAGCTTAAAACTCAACCGCTTCCGATCTAAACTTGAGAACAAATTATTTCTAGCACAGAGATCGAATATAGGGGCATTTACTGGATATATCTCCTTTCAGAGAAATGATAGATCCAGAGGCTACCTGGCCCATTACAGACTCCGTCTACCGAAATAACTGTAATCACTGTAATAGATCCGATGATCAATTCTCCTCCGATACCATGTAAAAATTTGAATAATTTGCTAAATTATTCACCGAGATTATCCTGGTCACATACTATTTGAGCTTCATACATAACACATAATCTCTTCTATGCATTAATCATCACATGCGGAAATAAAAACAACAAGCGGTATTGAAAACATTCACATCAGCAAGAAGAGGCTAACACATACTAACCTGAGTATGTATACGGGAGAAAACACAGTGAAAGCCTATTATGCGTAACTATTATAATGAAGAAGAATCATGTAACAATCTCAGTACAATACTCCTCACAAGTACTCAGTACTGTCTCCAAAAGTTACACACAAACTAGCTCAGTTTTGAGCAAGTCATGGGTTCAAAACTCCTCCATTGTTTGCCTGCCTCTATTGCGCAATCCAAGATGAGAGAATGGATGGAATGAATTCGAATTCCCTTGGCTTTAACTGCGCAATCCTCATTGGCAATCTCCTCCATGATTGTGCAAATCTCATGCACAACCCCTCTGGCGATATTGAGCCCCAAGCCCTTACACCCACCTCTAACAACTGGTCTCCTTGGGCTTGTCCATACTGCTAACATTAGCGATGTGTTCTTCGAGTTGAATAATGAGTTAATAATTAGTGAATTAATTAATAATTAATTCACACCACTCATCACTAGTGTATTTATCGAGTTAGACTAAATACAACTAGTTCAACTAAGTTAATGAACACAACTCCATCAAGCTGTCTCGTAGCTCCACCAAACTCTGCCACATGAGTTCTAACTAAAGTCAACCATGCAATAGCTCAACTAACCCATAGGAAATTCGAATTTCCTTCTGCCAACTACAGGTGCCACATCTGTAGCTCGAACTGAAGTGCTCCAAGAGGAAAAGATAATGTTTATAGTCCAAATATTATTAAGGGTTAATAATATTTGACTGTTCTATTTTTAGACAGGAAGTCTAAAAATAGACTTTGACTTGTATGTCTAAAAATAGCTGTCCATCTATTTTTACCAACTTGACCAATAATCCAAGAATAGCATCCCGCAACTCCTAGAACATGCTCCATATGTCTAAAAATAGACATAGTCTAAAAATAGACTTTTCGACAAAAATCACATGTTGGTCCCCACCTAGTTTAGGTGATCAATCTCCAACTAGGATCAGGAAAGATGTTTCAGGAGGCCTCCTTCATTGTTTCTTGTTGCCATTTTCAAAATTTCTAGCATTTACTTCAGCAATGATTTATTTTCTTTGGAATTGCTTCTGGTTGGTGTATTGGCAGAGACAGTCAACTGTCATTGGAATAAAAATATGTCCCTGGATTGATAATTAATGTGTTTGTTTAGTCATTTAAAAATGATTAATACGACTTGACAGCTTCCACCCAGGTGGAAAAGTGTCTCGAATCACCGCTTTGAGGTTCCTGATAACTCCATTTCCTTGCCTAGCATGTTGCTATAACCAAATTCCTAGAGCGTTTGAGCTCAGCAACCTGTGTTTTAGTGAGATCTTCATCAAGGAAGGTCTTACTAGGAAGTGAGAATAGATTTCTCTTAACTCTAAGAGCTTGAAGGCGATCAACCACTGACCTGAATCGGAGAAAGAGAGTGGAATCGTACCCAAGAGAAGCCCTATCAAGGGTCACATCCCAAAGATCTAGTTTTTCATTGAGGAATAGCGTCCCAACCACCATGGGATCTGAGGATGTGAGAGGCAAAGGAATCCCTCTGACTTTGAGGTTTCTCGTGCTTTTCTAGTGCGTTCTTCCATGAGTTTAGATTGTATGACCTCCTCAACTGCAACTAAAGTGGGAACAAGGTGAGTATCCCTTCCTCTAGTAGCCTATTCCCATGAGTTGATGTGTGCTTATGTTCCTTTTTTAAAGGCCGTTTGCTGAGATTTGATCTCCTCTAGTTTGTTTTTCAGATCAATAAGTTCAATGTGTAGAGTGTCATTAGAGGGGTGGTGGTGAAATTCTTTCTCCTTGTTGTCCCTCAACATCTGCTTCAGTGAACCATTCTCACATTCCATTACAAATACTCTATTCCTGAGTTCATCGACCTCTCTTTTTAGTGCCTGGTTAGAGGATTCAAGGGTTTCCACTCTCCTAAATAGTTTCTAAAAAGCCCTATTGTCGTATTGAAATCCATAATCAGGCAAAGGTAATGGTTCTGACAATATTTGAAAGAAGTCTTCAACATATATGTATATGTCAGTAGGATTTCCTGACAGTTTCATCACCTGTGGTTGATCCTGTTGCTGTGGTTGGGTGTGCGGGGATCCAGGCATCATGGTGTTGACATCATTAACGAAGATCTGCATCTTGAAAGTGAAATAAAATTGTTGAAGATTGATCCCCACACTTCCACAAGAGCTCTTCAAAAATATCTCATTGTCAAGGAGAAAATAGACCAGAGAGACATACCAATGCCAACAAAATGGGCTAGGGCACAAATCAGACCTGATAATTGGTACTCGCTAAGGAGTTATGACAAACACTTGAACTTAAAACCCACAACCCTTGTCCACACACTTTGAAAACAATATTCCATGCATGAATGAGCGGCAGCCGGTGGACAATTTCCAATTGTGTGAATGAGCGGTAGATGGCAGACAGATCTTTGTAGAGTCAAACTAAATACTTTCTCTTCTACATCGATTATTCACTGTTTCGAGAGATAAATAAGCACTGGAAAAATATATGAGTGACCAGGAATCAAACCTTACAGTCGAAGAGAAAACCCAAATCTATTTCGTAGGCCGCTGCTCCTTTTTCTTTGTTCCACACTTATGTGGCTCCCTTCCCTTTCCTTTCATAGGCCTTAATAAACATTGAAGCTGAGAGAATTTGATCACGCGTGTAACCTGCTTAGAATCTAATGGTGTGTGTCCAGTCGAGGGGGTTATCGACGGCTCTGCAATTTTGGCAGATGTGATATTATTTATCCTAGAGTAACTGGAGTTGCTCTGATGTTTGGCCCACCATTGAAGTTCAAGTTCCACCACCATTTTAAGCTAAAGGAAAGATCTAGGGCTGGCCCAAGAATACCATGACATGATACAATTGATGGAAATAGGAATGTACAATGGATTTAATGTTAAGCCCTGTACCTGCCTAGTGATCGATATGTATGCAGATTCGGCAGATGCAGATGCGATTTGATTGATGTTGTAGTAACTGGAGCTGCATTGATGTTTCCAATTACACCACCGAATGGATCGATGTCCCGTACCTCTCTGCTAGCATGCTTTTCTGGTAGCATCTCAAGGACGTCTCAAACTATTTATTACAAAAAAATGAGAATTTTCCTAGTATACTTTCTAAAAGTGATACCAGTGCCCCTGGATGTAGACTTGTATCTATTTGTAGCCCTAATCATTGTCCTGGACCAAAATTTAGATCGAAATAAACTCCTCCAAATAAGGGAAAATTGCAGAAGACTAGAAATATAAGTTGTGATTTTGTTGTTTCAAGTATTAAATCATTTGTAGACTCCATCTTAAAGCTACAACACATGAAGATGGATATTTATAAAGCTACTGAAAGGTTGTGTGCTGAATCTAAGGAAAAGAGAGAAGAATTTTATCTTAGAGGGACTGAGATTATCATGAATAATCAGTTGCAAATTGCTAAACTACTTTCTTGAAAGACTTAGAGAAGAAAACTAGCTTCTTGTACTTCTCTAGCTCATTTTAGCACTAATACTATTAACTCTTTATCTTCAGATACCGTGGTTCCAATAAATGTCACTGATGCTAGCAGGAAGACTGTGTAGTCTTTTTTCCCTGGAAATGAGTACACTATTTCTCATATGTCTTTTCTACAACCCTAGGGACATATGATGGCCATCAATATGGGATCATAGAAGTGACGCTTTGGTGGATTGAGGGTTGATTGTGTTTGCACTCACCAATGTGTATATGGTGTATGAATTTGAGCCAAGTATCTGCATAAATGTCAAAATATGCTAGCAGATTCTAAAAAATCATCAAAAACACTTCTTATGGTTGTAAACACTATCAAGAATATCATATATCGATATAGAAGTATGCATCCTTCGGCAGCATTGGAATATCATCTTATGCTTGTGTTGTTTTATGCATGTTCGTTAGTAAAGACCCTATTGTTGAACAGTTAGGGAAAGTAGCCAGAGAAGTCAATTATAAAAAATTTACATAACCATTAAGCAAGTTTATCAATGTATAAGGTCAATTCCCTGTATTATAATTCAAGTACATTTCTATATGACACAGGTACTAACAATTATAAATTTTACCTACATAGAAATTATACTATCTTTCTTCAAATAAGTTTTAGAAGTGTATTAAGGGTCTTCCAGTAAAATTTTTGATTAAATGGATGCACTAGAAAATTGAGCCTGAATTAAATCTCCCTTAGCCTCCACAGCCCAAAATAAGAGAAACGTTTTTTGTTTTCTTTGGTTGCTTTCCAAAATAAGTGGATTCAACGAAACAAAAAAATTATATATCACATCAATTCAGATAATCAAGTGTCATATCATAATGAAATAAATTCATGCACGTAGAAGAAATAAACGTTCAAACACACTTCCATTTGATTCACCTCCATGTGTCTACATTCTCTGATTATAGCAGAAAAAATTGTGACCAACTACACAGTAACACACATAAGAAATTAAGGACTCGTTCACAAGTTCCAAGCCAAATACAGAGAAAAAACCTAAATCATCATGCACAAATCATATATATGACAGATCATCATCTTGTTGAACTTCCATTTCTCTACATGAAAGTGCCCATACAAATGATGATTTCTCTCTACAGGTTTCTATCTAATAAAAATGACTCCAGGTATTTGTTTGTAAGAGTGGTCCTATAATGCTATGATTCAGGAACTATAATAGAATTAGAAGTCCTTGTAGAATAGAGTTTTAGAAGTACCATTATGAGGTATTCATAATAACTCTTGTCATGCTCCAAAATACCATATTGAATTATCATATTTAGAAACTGTCTCTAAGACTGCATAATCAATTGTAATATTGTTATATGCAAAGACATTTTTCAGGTCTCCATTCATTTCTTGGCAATGATGTATAGGTTGATCGTAGACCCTGCTTTGATTAAGGTTTAATCCCTCTCTCATTACCAGCTGGATATTTGAACCAAAATTGTAACCATTTTTTCCAACAATGACTTCTTGCCCAAATATGTTATCATTAGGCGTAATTTTGAAAATTTCCCCACCCTGTGAAGTAGGGTGCATTTTCATTTCAAGCCGATTGTGATAAGTCATAATCTTAATGTTCCCTAGTGTTGATGTCTTATTCTGATGAAACCCATCATATAATAAAGTAATTCCTTGTTAGGCTGCTAATTACCAGTTGGATTTGCTGAACTTGTAGTGCCAAGAGGATTAAGATTCACATTCCATTGGATGTCATTTTCCCTTCCTTCTTAGATGGAAAAATACCCACCTTTCCTTAAACTTGTAGTTGGTTAGGCAACCCCGTAGATACGAAAAATAAGGATTTACTCTCTTAAGGTTTTGTTCTCATATATCCCATGCCTTGAAAATCTGTTCTACTTGCACAAGTAGACTGATGGGCATTTCTTAAAATCTAATATGAAAATCCAAGTTTGCGCTCATGATATGGAAATTGCTCATGTGGACATGTATAGAACTTTTGATCTTCCAATGGACATTCCTGTGGTAAATTCATTTTTGTGATAAAATATACATTATCTCCTATCTAAAGAGCTAAAACTCCCTCATTTGAAATACCTACATTAAAATGGTCAATGTCTTGTGGTTTGCATTCTTGTACCTCAGAACTTAAGAGATCCAATTCTTTTTGTTTGCAATCCTGCACATCAATATTTTTATAAATAGAGTTCAGATCATCTTCAAAGCCTTCAACATCATACTCGGTGTCGCTGCTTAATGTCAGAGACCCAACATGTGTAGTCACCACAACACTAGTCAGCAAACAAGTATTATGGTTTTCTGCCAAGAAAATGCTTCCTCTTGGTTAACAACTACTAGCCAAGTTTCACTTTCTTTAGTTGTCCCCTTATGTTGAAAGCACTTTGACTGCCTAACAATTTTACGAATTTTATCTATATCAGGTGATATGTGATAACCGCAATAAGAACCCCCACCTTCCAAGCCTTTTTTAGATCATGAATATTTTTATAAGGTAGAGGCCCTTGTCATTTTTGCAAGCCTAATTGTGGCCACCAATCCTCATTAGTAGTAGGCCACCAAGGAGGAGAAATACCTTTTTCTAAAGGATACCTCCATTGAGGTGGATCATAGTGCTGCATAAGGGAAGAAAGAAGCAAACCCAAAGTGGTGCCTTGAAGCTCCTAAAGAGTATTAGGGGTAGGATCCATAACCATGTTATTCTCATTTTATCCAAGTGTTGCATTTTATGCTTGATATTTGGTGATTGGAGCAAGGCCATTTGTGTCAAATTTGACCTTCTCCTTCCACCGTGCTCTAATATTTTTAGAGGATACACTTGCAGGCTTCCATTTTTCAGGAATAATGCCATATAAAAACCTCATTCTTTGCAAAATTCCATAATGTTAGTATGAATCTTTTGTCGTAAAAGATCACTTTAGCTATGCATAACAAATAGCCCTAACATTGATTATGGCTGCAAAATATCTTTAAGTTTGCTGCACAAATTCAGATCTAAGCACAAAACATATTAAGCAGATAAGATATAACATAGCTTCATGAATCCAACAGATAAGACAAGAACAATGTATTTAAAAGAATTTTATATTATATTAAATAATGGGGCACCTGAGAGGAAAACAAGAAATGTGTTTTCCAGTTCTCCTCAGTGGGATGGGTTCTTGAAAGTCCTCAGTGTTTCAGATCTAACATTCCTCTCTCTTATTGGTGTAGAAAAACAAACATAGAACTCAGTGGGAGCTCACAAAGCAAAAATGGAAAAATGGTGATCAAGAGTAGATCCAAAGTGATCTAATGCAATGAAGGTGACTAGTGAATGGGGGAAAACCCTCCTATTTATAATAAAATATTGGGGTGGTATAAAACTCGGTGCATGAATAAAATATTATTAATCGAATTCTAGAAGCACCCTTTAGGAATATTTTATTATATTTGTTGGAGGGAAAATGATTCTTGACTTGGGTCAATTCCTTTATTTATAAATAATAAATAAATAAATGATTTATTTATCATTTTAGGAAATGATGGAAATATAATTAAATAAATAATGGTTTATTTAATTATTTATGGATGATTTAGTCAAATTTAACTAAGAATATTATTTAAATAATGATTTAAATAACTTATTCTTAGGAAATAATTAAATAAATAAGGATTTATTTAATTAAGTTCCTTGTTTTGGGTTAAATATGACCATGAAATATAAACAAATAAGTTATTTTATATGGTGAAAGCAATTTTACTTAGGGTAAAATTGGTCTTACATGGTGTACTTAGGTTCATCTAATAATAATAGGTTAGATGACCAAAAATTGGTGTAACAGATTCCCCCCCAACGTACGAGTGTTAGGAGAAAATCGTATGACCGAAGTACGTTGTAAGAACTCAATCACTAGACATCAAGAGGGAAGTGAGAGAGAGAAATGTAAGGTTGTCTGATGTACTAAAGGACTAGACCCTGAGGAGACGAGACTTACAGGTGCAACAAGTCTCTAAGTTATGAAGTGGTACCTATGCTAAAGGCGGCAGGGGAGGCATACCTATGCCCGCTGAGACAAAGTACAAAGAATAAGGCGTCCGGAAAACCACGGAACGCAATAATGAAGCATGTGCTGGCCTAAACATGAGCTAGATATATAACAGGATGAATCCCACATACATGCGATGCCTGGAATAATCGTCAGGACCTATACAATAATATGGTAGTACATGAGATACAAATACACCCAAATGCCCCCTACACATGGGGAAGGGCTCACAAAATCTGACGAAGACATGCGAATCGAAGAGGCACTACAAGCGGCTAAGGCCGATATCATCATATGAGAGGAGCTGCATCAAGGGCGGAAATGAAGTCATCCGGGCATGTGGGGGGCTACCTGCAGGGCCAACCCCTCATGAGGGTTGAGACATCTCACACATGCCCAGGAATCACCAATAACTGCTGCTGCGTCACTGGACCATCAAGTGTATATATCACGATCATGCTAGGAAAAGCTCGAACCAAGGTACACTGCCCCCTAGAACTGGCTTCTGGAGTAAATGAGCTGATGTCGACAGAAGTAGGTCCGCCATGGTTGAGGCAATAAGGGAACCCCAACTAAGGCATGAGGGAAAATAGTAGAGTGACGAACAAGTAGACACTGATGATGATGATGGAATGAGAGAAACGGAGGAGTGGTTGGATGACTTCCCTTGTTAGAGCATAAAGGGTATGAATGGCTTGGCAGCGACTGACACAATATCATGAGGGATAATGGACAAGGGTACAAAAGGCCATAATGTGCGACACAAGAGAGGGACCAAGCAAGACAGGATGGAGTGCTATAGTGGGGTACAAAGGGATTTGGGATAGACTCCATGAATGTGATGGTGACTCGATTCAGATGCTCTAAGCAAGGGCGACTCAATGGTGCTGCCTCATAGCACGGGTCCAATGAGGGACCATAAAATCATGAGTACAATAGGGTAGCTCATGATGAAAATCAACACGAATGAAGATGAGTAAGGAGGAAAAGTGGTGCCCTAAGTACAAGTGTCATAAGTGAAGAAATTTGATTTTGAGAAGAGGTGAATAGACCCTTCATGGAAAAAATGTGTCTTAGTGAAGTATCAAAACATGAAAATCTGACAGATACCCATTTGAGTGCTCGGTGAGAGCTTTCCAACGGTGTGAATGGTGTGTCAAATGGGGCTATGGTTTGGTCGCAGTGGGAAAAAGAAAAAACATGGGTTTTCTTCTAATAAGGTGTTTTCCCTCCAAAATCATTCATTTTCTTGTGTGGCTGTGGTGAATGTGGAGAGGAGAGAAGGCCCTAAATATTGCGGTGATCGTAGCGGACAAACCGACCGTTGGAATTGTGATCTGTCAGTTACAGGTAAGAGGCCTAATCCTAAACTTTGTTTTTGATGGATTCAAATTGCAGATTAGGGCTTTAAATCTCAGTAACTGCACTTACTTCATCATTACGGTTGGGTCACACTTTTTGGGGAAAAAGCTACGACCTGGGACGCAGGTTTTGGCCTGAAAAGTGTGACCTGGCCCAGGTTTTGTCCAAAAAGTGCGACCTGTTATATGTGGGGGTTTCAGTGCTGTTATGGGTTGAGATTCTGTTTTGGTGTATGTTAATGTAGTTTTGTTGATCTGGAGGCTGAAAAAATGATGTTTTTGTGCAGATATGGCAGATATATGGATCAGGTGGATCAGGGTTTCTTTCGTGCACTAGCTAGGCATGGGGTTCAAAAAGTTTTGGAGAACCCTTTGATGAGGACTGGAGAGCCTTTGTTGGCCTGGATTATCAGTTATTGGGATCTAGATCATGAGGCATTTGTAGTGCAGGGGCACAGGATTGAGCTTAAGGTCCAGGATTTTTATTTCTTGACTAGTCTCCCACCATTAGGTATGGTGGGAAATACGCAACCAGTGTTACCACGGGGGTGTAACATTATGGGGTTTGTTGAGCGACATTGTCGACCAGGTGTCCGAGTCAAAGGGAGTTGGATATCCATTGGTGATCTAGAGAGGTTGGAGACCTGGGCAGTGGCTGCAATAGTGTTGGGGATCTTGGGTATCCAGGCATTCCATCACATCACTTGAGGGCAGATGATGATTGTGGAGAGTGTGCTGAGTGGGACCTACTATGGGTGGGCCCAGATGATGGTGGTATCGGTGAAATGATAGCTGTCGCTATGCAAGCGGCAAGTGAATCATGATTGCACATATGGGACAGTGTTGTGCTCTTTCTTCTTTGAGAAGATCCTGACCTTACGACCTCGTGTACAGTTGCTTGATGGAGGTCCGAGAGAGCCCCGGATGCATCGGTGGGGATGACTACTATGTAGAGGAGGGGGAAGGGCGGTCGAACGGGTGTTCCGACCAGATTTCTTCGCGCATTGGGATCATATGCCATTATACATAGACGATTATCCCTATAGTGGGATGATTTATTGGGGAGATCCAGACTTGCCGCTTCTTCCTGGTCGAGTGTGGGGGCCCGATGGTAAGTGACAAGAAACTAATATGTTATGTTTATTTTAGAGTTTGTGACTAGTATACATGGTGCTAATCGTGATGTTTTTTGGAATGCAGATATAGCTCCGGTAAAACTGGCCGGATATATGGGACGACCTGCAGCGACAGGAGCTACATGTGCAAGTGGATCAAGGACGGCGCAGAGCGAGGATATGGCTGCTCTAGTGGAGGACATTCGTCGTAGATGTGAGGGGTTGCTGATCGGTGTATCGAAGCATGGTTGGCAGGATTTAGACGACTGATACATAGAGTTATGTATTGGGCTACCCTTGGAGTGGAGAGGTATCATGCGACGCATGGCGATGGCTGGTCAGGCTGTGCGTGATCTACGAGCTGCGGGAGCAGAGCCATTGGCTCGGGATCCTCCAGAGAGTGATTAGATGTAGGGCAATTGGTGCCCCCCAGTGTCTATGTAGGGGCGAGTGGTGCCCCCCATTTTTGTAGTTTTGTTATGGTAACATGCTATGGGCATGTCATATGTTTCAGAGTAGATGGACTCTAAAAACACATGTTGTATAATATATATGATGTATATGCATTTGATTGAGGGTGTTAAATGTTATTGTGTTGTGTGTGATAAATGCCATTCTAGAACATGATTTGCAATTTGATCTACGTAGTGATTTTGATCTCTAGGTATATGGCTAAATGTAATGAATCTAAATTCTCGGATCAAAAGTTGCACTTGTAAATATTGTCTAAACAGGATAGGGTTATGCACACGATAGACACCATTAAGTTGTAAGACAAGAAGCAGGGAATCTAAATTAACATGCAGATGGAGGATATGATGAGAGAGGGAATTGGCTAAGAGACCATGAACTGCATCATATTCAGCCTGATTATTGGTGGCCATACCAATGTAGATCCCATTCGCAAGAACCAGGGTATGCAAGGGGGTAAAGATGGCCCATGCTGTTGAAGCGAGATGGCGGGAATAATGACTTGCCCATCGGTGTAACCCAGATAAGGTGTGGATGAGAGGGCCGATGTAATAATGTCATAAGACAAGAAATGGGAGGGATGAGAAAAAGGATGGCAGCGTCAGTAGAGGATAGACATCCATTGACGGCTACAGGAGGCAGCAGTCCGGGTAGGAAGTCTAGGACTCACAGATCGACAAGAGGGAGATGAATTAGAACTATGGGATGAAGAGCGGGCACTCAGGCTGCGACGGACATCGAAGATACAGATGGTATGATCATGATTAGGAGAGGGAATGGCAGGGTCAAGGAGACCATACGATGCTGCAAAGGTACCTAAATCATCAGTATGGGAAGAGATGCGCAGATACAGGTCATCATGGGGAATGACAGAAGAACACGTAAAAAGATGGTCAAAATATGAAGAACCCGTGTCTGGAGGAGAATCAAGTAGAATAGGTGGAGTGGGTTCAGAAGGAATGTACTCCGGGGAGCGCGCGGATGATGATAGGTATAGAAGGGAAGCAGCAGGGTCCGACATCTCAACATCAAGGGGAGGAATGTTAATGGTAGCAGGGGGATCCTCGAGTAGACTGGATGCATATTGAGCAAGGATGGGAGAGGCGGATTTATTTTGTTCAACTTCATACTCGCGGATGACCTCTAAAGAGGCTCGGTAATGGGTGAGGTGAAGACAATGGTGAGAATAATGGCCATGGACACCACACAGAGAGTAGGGTTTGTTGGTGTGAAGAGTCTTTGGGTTCTTGGCTACGGATGAGGAAGAAACAGAGGTTTCAGGAATCGTAGATTCCGGGAATGTGACTTTAACCATGGGTTGGATACGGGGAAACTCAGGAAAAGTATGGGTGGGATGACCGATACCATCACAGAAGGCACAAGGCTTGGCAGGTGGGGGAGAGGTAGGGTCAGGTGTGGTGGCCTTGTCATTGGATGCCCCCTTGCGAGTTTTTCTTTTCTTTCCTGTAGCTATCGCAACATTAGGAGAGTTCTGCGGAGGGGCTAGGGGCACTGTGGTGGTGGAAGGAGCGAAGGGAATCGGTTGCACTGGTGTCACTACTATGTATGGTTTAGGGTGGCCTGGTGGGGTCTCAGTTGGAGGAGTAAGATACCATACGGGAATTCCCAAGGTTAAATTATAGAGGGAAAGGGTGGCCATGACGGGGACCGAATAGACGCCGGGGGGGGGCAAGGAAAGGTATTTGATCGGCGGGGTAATGACCAGGGGGGACGACTCCCATATGGTGGAGACCTGAGGGAAATAACTCAGGAGGGTAGAGAGGTTCCTGAGTGTGATGGGAAGGGTTAGGTGAAAAAGGTTCGGTTGACTGAAGCGAAGGGCTAGGAGCAGGAGGCGGTGGGTGAGATTGAGGTTGTTGACTAGCCGGAGCAGGCTGTGGAAGGCTAGCCTGAGACGATTGCATCATGCAAAAATTTTCTAAGATGGGGTCAGAGACAGAAGGAGGGGGAGGGCCAGGAAAATTTCCAAGCAAAGAGGAGTCTTTGTAGATGCTAGGGGAAACACTGGTCAAAGAATCAACAGTTGGTTTACTGGTGACATTAGAGATGGTGGACTCAGGGGAGGTCTGAGATTTTGGTTCATGGTAGGTTAATTGGTCAATGGTGAAAATCTTTCCATTATGAGGGAAAAACATCTTGCGATGGACTGCGGATGGGACGATTGACATGGCATAGGTGTAACTACGCCCCAAAAGGATGTTGTAGTCAAGAGGGGCGTCGATAACTTCAACGTCGACACAAACAGTCTTGCCAGCAAGGGTGATAGGATAGTTACAGAATAGGCCAATGGGCTGGGAAGCATGGCCATCCCATGCGCGAAGGGTGATGGTGGAAGGGGCCAGTTCATGGGATTTGAGTTGTTTCCAAACTGAAGCGGAAATTACGCAGGTAGATGCCCCCTCATCAATAATACACCGAGAAACATTGGCGTTTTGGATTTTGACTGGGATTTGGAAAGCAACCGAAGGAGGAAGAGGGGGATGGTCTGACTGATGGGCGTCAAAAACAATCAAATGGTCATCAGCAGGATCTACAGCACCCACGGAAAATATTAGAGCCCTCTTTTGAGAAGGACACGACTGGAGGAGTTCCAGTGTTGAAGTGGCAGCAGGAGATTGGGCCAGATCATCTACTATGCTGTATGAATGGGCAGCCTGACCAGAGGCAGCATTTCGGTGTAATGGTCCCTCAGGAGGCTTGGGATGAACCTCAGCTTTGGGCGGAGGGAGTTGCGAGAGACCATTGTGTGTCGATAGAGGCTCTGTAGAGCCTGACGATGGAGACTCAGAGACAGATGGAATGAGAGGTGTGGAATACTGACGGGACCGATTTTGAAGGTTGAGGTCGACAGTGAGAGGAGGGTCAGAGGCCATCATGAGAATTTGGTAATCAGAGGAACTAGAAGGGGAAGGTTGAGTGGTTACTGGGGCATGATGGGGTTGAGTGGCCACAAATCCTTCTTGAGGGAAAATATCGGTAAACACAGCGGGTTGAGAAGTAACTGGGGTGGGAGGGATAGTAGGGGAGGAGTGTTGTCCTGTTACACTGAAAAATGTCACCTTGACATTCTGCTGACTGTATGAGCTCATTTATACTCATACTTACCTCCTCTGCAAGTCTTATAACCTTTGTTCCTCATTCCATGCCCTGAAAATGAAGGAAAAACCCTAAAAAGCTCAAAAAACCTTGGGTACGCAGTTAATATGAAGCCTACCTGCGTTTTTAGCTAGGTTCCGCATGTAATGTGAAGATAAACTGCGTTCTAGAACGCACTTTTCCAGTGTAATGCATGCGGTACCCCTGTAAAGTAAAAAAAACGCGAAATTAAACCAAAAAAGTTGAATTTTGGTCAATTCTGGAAGGTTCTGGATGAGATTTTTTGGGGATGAGTACGCTTTGGTAAGGTGCATGTATCCCACACCTTAAGGAACTAATCCCTTGATGTGAGGAGCCTATCCCTTTGAAGGAGGGTTCTATCCCTTTAATGGTGGAATCCAATACCTCCTCATCTGCTCTATAAAAGGAGGCATTGGGTAGCCTTTTGGAGGGGAAGTTTTGAGAAGTTAAATTAATGGAGGATTGAAGAAAAAGTTTTTTGGAGAAGATTTTGGAGTTGAAGTGCTGTTGAGATTTAGATTTCCTTCTCCTGAGCTTTTGAGAGGAAAGATTACATACCTCTTTATGCTTCTGGAGGAAGAGTGCAAGACTTATCAAAGTAGAGGAGATTCCTGCTTCGGACCCCGGGAAGGCCTTTCGAACATCAAGGCTAAGGTTGTAAGGTTCTTCTGTATATTTTTAAGATTAATACAATCAAGTTCTGTTTTTCTCAATAAATTGTCGTTCGATTGTTTAATTCAATAAGCTGTCGTTTGATCGTTTATTTCATAGATTCCTTGATCACTATGATAGGTATGTTTTATGATTATTTGTTATACAGGTGCTATTGATATTTTCTTGTTTGTGATTGCAGATCAACGTAAGATGATACTTTCTTGTGACAAAAGGGTCGTTGTTGCGACGAAGGATTATTGATACGATGGAAGCACTACGACCACAAATAAGCATTTGGATCTAAGGTAGGATCGACACCTTCATAGCATTTATTTGTAAAACGAATATATCTAGAGAAAGACAAACTTAGTTGTTCGTTTGTTGCTAGATTGTCTTCTGACACTAGGGAGATCGGTCTTGTCCGCAAGAACGATTTATCCGGCCAACATGTCCCCACACGATGGCCTGAGAATTCCACATCTCCCGCATTTGTGGTAATAAGGGACAATGGTGAGTGTAATGACCATAAACACCGCAACACGAACAGGGCTTATTGGTGCGAAGTGGCCTATTCGTCTTGGGCTGAGAACCCTGTGGCTGGTTGGTAGTGTGAGGATCAATACTTGAAGGATGGGGTCCACGATTACCAGGGGCAGATGGATTTCCTTTCCTCTTTCTTTGAGAAGGAAGAGAATTGGTCATGTCCTGCTGCGCAAATACATGCCCTGGAGGGGGTAGTAAGTGCTACAGCGGGGGTTGAGAAGGCAATGGGGTGAGAGGTCAAAATTCTAGAGGAGCTAGGACACCAAGCTGTGGGTAAGGATAAGGGTTAGGATGGGGAGCAGTGAGGTAAGTAGGAGTAGGGGCAAAAGGGGAAGGAATGTCGTATCCTGGATACATGCTACCTGGAGGGGGAAAGGTGCTAGAGGTGCTGGCCCCTCATGGAGGGAAACCATAGCCCATAGTAGGTTGGGCAGAGGTATGGGAAAGAGCTCCAATGATACCGTCGGCAGAGTGTGATGCCCCCGGGCGTTAGTGCCGCTGGTCTTGGGGAGGTCAGGAAGGACGATATAAACATAACTAGATTGAGCATAAATAAGGTCATATTTCAAGGCTATTTGGAGGGTGGATTCTTCGGTTTGAGGGAAATGGGAGGCGACATATTTGTCAATGGGAGGTAAGAGAGAGCAAAGGAACCAGTCCATATAAACCTGATCTTCAAAGGGAGGAACGCGACATAGGCTTCTTCTTCGCCGCCATTGCTGGACATGGGCGGAAAGGCGAGTCGAAGAGGATTGATGGAAAGAAGTTAAAAGCTCAGTACCAGTGTTGTATAGGAGAGGAAGATGGAAGTAAGATAAAAAGGCTTATGCAATGTTTGCAAAAGTGGTATGGGAGGAGGTGGCCTATTCAACATGCCATTTAGAAGCTTTGTCGGTAAGCGTGCGTTGGAACAATTGAAGATGGATGGAGTCATCGGTGATGGAATTGGAGGAACACCACATGTGGAAAGATCGGATATGGTTAGAGGGATCTTCACTAGCAAGGCCTTCGAACTTGGGAATGTCGGAGGGGAGCTTGGTTGGCATAACAGGCCAACTAACATCGTGGCGAATAGGATCATTAATCAATTGATTGAAATCAGGGAGACTGAGGCCGGCCATATAAGGGAGCAATGGGGCAGTCGAGGTAGGCCCCTTAGTGGTTCCACTGGAAATGGACCTAGTGGTAGAACTAGGGTTAGGGCTAGGTCCTGAACTGGACATGGTGAAGGGAAAAGAGGGAGAACCAAAAGTAGGGGGAGAACCCAAACAATCAGAGGAAGAGTCGGAGTGCGGACTCGAGGGAGGAATTTCTCGATGAAGACGGGAAGGAGGAAGTTGACCAAGCGGAAACTGAGGGTGAAGGCCAAGAAGTCTCCGGGAGAGGTGCCTTGGGGGCGCAATGATGACGGGAAGAAGAAAAACCGACAAGGGCAGGGAGGGACAAAATCAAGTGAGGTCAAGGGCAGAGAGGTGCAGTGAAAATTGATTGTAAAGTCTTTTCCAGGTGGTGTTAACCAGGCGCTTCTTCACTTAGGGTCAGTGTGTGGCATGCGTTAATTTTACTTGTTTAAACCTAGACGTTTTGAGAGTAAAAGAAAAAGTGTGTTGCGTAACTGAAAATAAATCTGCAGTAAATAAGACAGAAAGAAAGGAAAATTAACATCTAACAATGCATCAATATAACCCAAGAAGGCGGGGCTCTCAAAACTAGTCTATAAGAGGGGGAAAAACTAAGCCAAGCACGTGAAAAGGAGGCCAATAGATCTAATGTTGGGAGGGACTGGGATCTAAAGGAGAAATCTGCTGAAAAGTGGTGCAAAGAACAGAAAATAGGCAGAGGCAAGGTTGTTGCTAAAAAGGAGGAGATCAGCTAAAAATAGAAGGGTCAAGGCAGTGGCCTTAGAAATGAACCCAAACAAAATGATATGAGGTGTTTTGAGAGGGAGAAGAGCTAATCTAAAGGGATCTGAAAAGGAGGTATCATATCTGAGAAAAATAAGGCTGAAACTCTAAAAATTCAGACTTCTGAAACAACAAAGACTCTCCCAAAAAAATTCGAGGGTACTAGAGCCCTAAGGGGAAAGATTCCTGCTTATTTGAGTGAAGCAGATCAGAAACAGGTCTAAACGGGCAGAGACAGAGGCTGGAAAACTCTGACAGAAGCTTCAGACAAACCCAGAAAAAGTGCTGGAAAATTTGCAGAAAAAGTGCAGGTCGCACTTTTTGGGCCGATAAGTGCAACCTGCAGATCCGGCTCTTTCGGCGGCAGATTTCAGAAAAAAATTTCGTCTCAGCTGCGGCTGATGTCTGTCACCTGCAAAATAAGGCCAGAAACACACGAAAGTTAAAAATTTGACTATTTTAGGTTTTTAGGGGTGAAAAGCACCATAAAAATAGGAAAAATAGGAAAATGAAGAGACACCCTAGGGTCTGAAACAGCTGGATATGCAGGAATACATAAAACGATAGCGGTCATAAAATAAAACCGGTGTGGAGTCGCCAATTGTTAGTATGAATATTTCGTCGTAAAAGATCACTTTAGATACACATAAGAAATAGCCCTAACATTGATTATGGCTACAAAATATCTTTAAGTTTGCTGCACAAATTCAGATCTAAGCACAAAAGATATTAAGCAGATAAGATATAACATAACTCCATGAATCCAACAGATAAGACACGAACAATGTATTTAAAATAATTTTATATTATATTAAAGAATGGGGCACCTGAGAGGAAAAAAAGAAAGGTGTTTTCCGGTTCTCCTCAGTGGGATGGGTTCTTGAAAGTCCTCAATGTTTCAGATCTAACATTACTCTTTCTTATTGGTGTAGAAAAACAAACATAGAACTCAGTGGGAGCTCACAAAGAAAAAATGGAAAAATGGTGACCAAGAGTAGATCCAGAGTGATCTAATGCAATGAAGGTGACTAATGAATGGGGAAAACCCTCCTATTTATAATAAAATGTTGGGGTGGTCTAGAACTCGGTGCATGAATAAAATATTATTAATCAAATTCTAGAAGCACCCTTTAGGAATATTTTATTATATTTATTGGAGGGAAAATGATTCTTGACTTGGGTCAATTCCTTTATTTATAAATAATAAATAAATAAATGGTTTATTTATCATTTTAGGAAATGATGGGAATATAATTACATAAATAATGGTTTATTTAATTATTTATGGATGATTTAGTCAAATTTAACTAAGAATATTATTTAAATAATGATTTAAATAACTTATTCTTAGGAAATAATTAAATAAATAAGGATTTATTTAATTAAGTTCCTTGTTTTGGGTTAAATATGACCAGGAAATATAAACAAATAAGTTATTTTATATGGTGAAAGCAATTTTACTTAGGGTAAAATTGGTCTTACATGGTGTACTTAGGTTCATCTAATAATAATAGGTTAGATGACCAAAAATTGGTGTAACACATAGTTTTCAACATGTACTTTAGTATACCATCCTTTGCTTGAGACATATTTTTCCTTTGGGCTTGTTCTTGTGACTGTCTCTATTTTGTTGTGTCACTGTGATATTTTCCCTTCCATTGCTCCTTAATGCACCTAAGCCGGATGCGATCCTTCCACATATGATTCTCAAGCTCATCCACATCAATCTCATCCTCACTAAGTCCATCATCCTGCATAACCTCACCCTCATTTTCACACATTGAATCTCCTTCAAGGGGTACAGAAAGAATATCCAATTTCCTAGATAACCCATCTCATCATAAATCCCCATGACTTCTACCCTTGATTGGTTGTGCCAAATTTTTACAACTAATTAGAGGAAAACCAAGGAAAAACCAAAGTGTGAAAACCTCCTTCTAGTATTGATCCTACTAATATTTATCTTCTAGCAGAGAAAGTCCCTATTCCATCACAATTAGTGTTGAAATAAACATTAGCCTCTGCCTTAGTTTCATGAAGGGTAGGCTACATAAATTAAGACCGCCTTCATAAATGGAGACATCCAAATAAAAAGAAACAAAACTTTGGCATATTCATGGCAGTGTGTCGAAAGTATAGAAGTTACGTACTTTTGCTTATGTTGGACATGAGAAGAATATCTCAAAAATTACAAGGATTTTTCCACATCCAATTGTGCAATGGTCCAACATCAAAATATAGCACTCTTAATTCACAAACATAAAAAAAATATTCGAAATCACTACAATAATCCAGCTTATTCTCTAACAAAATTTAGATAATATCTTCAAATAATTAACAGAAAACATAACCCAATAAAATTATTGTTAATGTTACTTTGTAGGGATTCAGTACAACTGAAGAAATCAACCATTAGTATGAGACAAAAATTGACTAGTCTGACAGGATTGTGCTAGAAACTAGAGAATCGGTACCAGAAAATTTTCAGGAATCACTGACATAGAGAACCAACAGTACCTAATAGAAATATAAATATCTCACAAGAAATCCCGAAATATTTGGTCACATCGATGAATGAATACTCGTAAATAAAATGTAAGTAGTCTCTTCCCTCATGTATGTCTTAATTTATGTTGTTCTGCATGCTCATGCTGACATATTGAATTTTAATATGTTGCAAAACAGAAACAAAAGTCTACAGGTCACAAACATAAGTGAACTTGAAAATTGTTAAATTTATTCTAAAACCATTTTGTGAAATTAGTGATTCCAGTGAGCACCAAAATTGATCAAAAAATTACTTAAATCATAAATAAAGTTTGGAAAAATAAAATGAAAGAAAGACATCAATGTTAAATATAAATCAACCCTGTTAAGGGATGTAATAAGAACTTAAAAGTGAGAATTGATAATTGAAATGTTGTGTTGTATTATCATTAATATTCATGATCAAGGGAGCCTAAAAAACCATGCTATAGAATGGTGGATTGAAGTTGAAACTTCAGGGAAGGTTCATTCAAATTATATGATACTGATTTGGTATTTAAGTTGTCTTGTCAAGCCTAAACTCAAAGTTTGCTGCCTATCATAATCCGTGTTCACTATGTTGCTAGATCTCGTGCAATTACTAATTCAAAGATCCATCTTATATCCTTGGAGGTAATTCATTTCAAAAAATCACAAAGATGATGAATGACTTGATGAACTTGGAACCATTAGCTGTTTCACCCAAGGAGCATGTTCATCTTAATCTAAAACCCAGGGAAGCAGGAGAAAAGCCTTGTTTTTCTAGTATACCTTCTCATGTTCATTTAAGTAACATGAATTTACAACCAAAGAGATTCCAGACATTCATTGCATTGATTATCACAGGCATTATCCCACGAAACTCTAGTAATACAAATGATTTTCTTGTAGGCATTGTAGCAAACAGCCTGCCAATCTACATAGGCTAGCAAGCCCTGCTCTTCTCCCACAATTGTTGTATATTTTTATTGTTTCTTGTATAATAAAAGAAATAAGCTTTTAGAAGTCAATTTTGAAATTGTGAGTAGCCTCCAAGGATTATTTTTTGTGAATTCTATCTATGATAATCATTTCTCTTGAAGCTTTGCACCATAAACTACACACAGAAAACATTGATTCCTGACATTGTAAAACTTTGCAATGCACAACTCTATGCAAGACATTTATTTAAACATTGTGAAGATCTGATGCACATGATTCAATTTTAATGCAGGAGTAGAGATCAACTCTGATGAATATGATGCACAAAATCCAATGCAATGCAAAGTATTCTATCTTATCTTTTACCCCATCCACCCTCAACTGTCTATACTTACTTTTGTTTCCAGGATGTTGGCATCCATTAATATGTGCAAACCTCTCTTAAAATATAGAGAAAAACATTGTTGGCAACAATTCTAAGCTCTCTGTGTATACTCTACATCACACAAAATCTTTCCAAGGCAAGGGATGAATAATTTTTTTTGTTATATTACCATTAATGTTTTCCATTTATTTTAATGTCGCAAGTTTTGGAAGTTGGAGTCTTATTACATGTTCAACTTTTTCATCACTATCAAACATAAAATTTAATTATTGAATTTGGTCTCCCCATCACCTCCCATGCATGTGGATCATTTCCCAACTCTTGTTGAAGTTCCATTGAATGGTGCTTTTCATGATGGTGTTACGTAGTAAAATAATGCTTGTCAACATATGCTATAATTATTGATATTCTTTAGCATACATTAGCCATCTAAGATAGATTTATAATATATATAAAAAAAACAGATTAATACAAATTAATATCATCCTAATACTTGCAATGGGATGTGGTTAAGTGTGAGGGATGGGAGGGCAACATGAAAAAAACCTTGGTCCAAACCTCAACAAGTGTAGGGCCCTTGTGTGCATGTGTGAGGGAAGTTATTTGACCTCCCAGAGGTTCCTTCGCTTCATCAAAAAAGGGCCTTAACAGAAGTTAGACATGGGATACTTTATCTCTATTATTATATAACTTAGATGAATAATTAAAAATATATATAAATACATATATTGCATATAACAAAAGACTATATTATTCCGATTTTATATATTAGTTGACATACACAATGCACACACACACATAATTTCATATGTTAGTTGATATATATATATATATATATATATATATATATATATATATATATATATATATATATATATCTAGAGTTCAGTTTCACATAATTCATCCACAGAGGTAAATTAAATTGCTTATAGAGGTTAATTAAATTCTTAGATTAACAGGTCTTTTATTTGCACTCAATAACTCGTTTTTGTTATTTTGAGACGTCATTTAACATTATTTTGTGCCGATTTTCACCAATATTATAGATGCTTTATGAGGAGCGAGGTCTCTTCCTTGAAATAGCTAACATCATTCGAGGCTTGGGGCTTATTTTAAAGGAAGCCATGGAAGTTCACAATGACAATATTTGGGCTCACTTTGTTGTTAAGGTAATTCTCAGACCTTTGATTCCATGTAAAGTTGCCTCTTTTATCTCTGTTTAGTTGCTTGAACAGACCATAGACTTCAAGAATTTGCATTATAATTTATAATGAGAACATGCTATGAAATTTATTTTAAGCATGCATGTGATTCTAGAGTTGGAGAAAAGCGCCAGACCAAACAAATTTCTATGGTTGATGCTTAAAAACTAAAAATTAGAGTTTTTTCTTGGGAATTTGATTTTTGGGGTTGAATACCATGGAATACTCTATCTACCAACCTCTATATTTCACCATATGTGCTCATGTATCTTCTGGCATATCAAATTCTAAAGGCACCCTGGCCTGATTTGTCATGTTGTGTAATTTGGAAGTTTCATGGTATTTTTGCATAGTAGTGGCTTCTTGGATTGGAAGTGAAACTCTAATGATGTAAAAAGATCAATAATTTTCTAGGAACCACACAAAAATTTGAAAATCGTAATTTTTATCTTAACTAAGCCATAGACATGCATGTTACTAAGGACAACTTGCACTTAGCAAAAGATAGTGAAATCATTTTGGTAGACTTAGTACCCTCACTTGAAGGTGTAAATTATAATTATGGAAGTGTAGGAAGATGCACAAGGAGAAATAATATAGCACTATATTTTATGGCTTCTCCTTAGGTACATTTGTAGGAGCTTGTGTGCAATCAGGTCAAGCTATAACACAAATTTTAACGTGAGAAATGAAACTTTTCCACTTGGAATTCAATTTTGACACTTTGGGGTCCATTATATATATGGAATATGGTGTTTCATGGCATATAGAATAACCCATTTTCCTTATCATCCATCAGGTTTGTAATTTATGTACATGGCATGCATTTTTTCATGCAAGTGGACATTTTGGCACTATGAAAATAATGGGTAGAAAACAAAGTTGGTCTTACATAAAGCATATTTTGGCCCATGGGAGAATAAATCAAGGTAGGAGATGGTGTTGGTGAGAAACATCACTAGGTGTCCCCTCAAACATGGAATGAAAAAAAATGATCATAGAGGTTAACCTGAAAAATTTCCCATTCCAAAGACCTGCAAGCATGGTATTGGTGATCAAGTTTGACTTTGCCAAACTCAAAGATGACATATTTCATGGTAGGATACTTAACGATTTGGGAACTTGTATTTTAATGATTAATGCCCATGAGGAGGATTGTCACCTTTGACATTGTAAAATATATTAATGTTGAGGACTGCAAATTACTTCCTTGATTACCAATGGATGAGAGGACATTGTCGTAGTAAGGACATTTCTTTAAACAATATGGCCATGGCTTTGCATTCTAGAAGCTCATTCTTCATAAGGAAATCACCTTAAACAACATGGCTACAAATAATCTGATCCACACTAAACTCAAATAATATGATACATTCCATAAGGGGGAGGATCAATGGAAATTAAGGAGAAAAACTATCATTATATAAAAAACAATCAAGGTGTGAACCCATGTATATGGTTAATTTCTCCATTTTTCTATGTTATTACACTTTTGTGGGAAAATTTTAATGAGTTTATAGCAATAGAAAAACAAAAATATGGATGCAATGATGAACCTCATATTACAAATAAATCCTTGAAATTTCTTTCTCTTGTAGATTTTCAACTAGGCTCGCAGGGGAATTTCCCATTAATCCATCCATGCCTTTACAATGGAGAGAACTTCTGCATGATGCCTTTTGTCATCCTCCTAGCCAAAATGTTCCCATGAAATGTGCACATTTGACCAAATTCTAGGGTTTGTCGTGCCACATGTATGTCTTCTCATTGGAATGCATTTCGAGGCAATTTCTTCACATCCACTCCCATTAAAATAACATTATCTAAAAAATCAAAGGGGAGCTCTTTAAGATGTGGACTCTCTTGATTAGAGTAGAATAGGAAGGATTTTGCACTTGCTTAAGTTTAAACATGGTATGATGTACATTCTGTTCCAACGCTTTATTTGGTACACCATTCTATGCATGGATTGCATGATTTTAGGCCTAACAAATATACTTTGCAATATGTGCCAAATTTGAATCATCTTCGTATGTTATTATCCTTTCTCTTATTCATTTATTCATTGAAATATTCATCCCATTTTATTCTGGTTAGTAAATAAGCATTTTTTGACAAAGTGGGCCTACCTTTGGCCTAAATTCCATGACCAAGGTGTATCTATTTCATCAAAATTATGCAGGACATTGCCTAGGACCAACTGCCTAGCATTAGTTATCGATGAGATATTGATGATAATACAAATTGACAACATTAAATCACGACATGATGTTCTTGAGGGGAGATTACACTTGAGTCTCTGTAATGATAGCACATTTTATTTACCACTTGATCACAAATTCTTGACAAACATACTTTGGTAGGCCTTAAGGAGAAAATAGGGTAGCCCTAGGTCCATAACATGTACACAAGTGTAACCACTTCCAGATGGCGTAAGCTCAATGACTACCTCCACATGTTGGGTAAATGTTATGTGAATGGAACTTGATCAGTAGTGTTTTCCTTAAGGAGAATGAGGGTAAGCTTGGGTTTGTAATATATGCACATGGTTCATCACCTCCCAAAGCCATAAGTTCAATGCATTCCTATCCCCCATGGGTGAAGCCTGTGAGAATGGAATCTTGACCAAAGGTGTGAAACTCCTCGCTACTAACTACTAGTTCCAAGCCTATTGGGCATTGGTGACTTTTTCCCATATCTGGATGTTGTTTTTACATTTTTAAGCAAAATTATTTAGTTATTTTTCCTTTTCTACCAAGGGGTTCACTATGTTGGGGGGTGCTCAAGGTGATATGACATGGTAGGTTGGTAGGGCAGTTAATGAATTGTATCCATTTAGCTTTAAATAATGTTTCTCTTAGAATATTTTGATAAGAATTACTCTCTATTCATGAGGAGTCACATATGGAATTTCATTGCAAGGGAGAATTTTTCCCAACTTTTTTCTTGCCAGTTACATCCTCCCCATTCTAGAACTCATGGATAATTGTGTTTGTAGGTTTTTTGGCTCCCATGATACATCTATGGTGCATGCATCACATGCAAGGACATAAGGTCAGTTGTGGGAAAAATTTGTGCAATTCAGCACAATGGACTATTCAACTACATCTTCTATGGCTTAGGACATGTGGACATTTCAACCTATAAAGGTGGTGTGATGGGTGCAGATGCAGTGGTTGCAACTTGCAAAGCCTTAGGTGTGGACAATTCAACCTAAAAAGGTAGTGTCATGGGTGCAGCTAGAGTGGTTGTAAAGCCTCAGGGGTTGTCTGTGGGCTGACATGACTCATGAGAGATGAATTCACATTTTGTACCCATTTATTTCTAGATGTCCCTCATTAAGTATTGTTTTAAGACTCAAGACTATGTTCTCTAGTGATACACCTCAACTCAAAAAGTTGTATATGATAGCTCCTTGTCCTTGATGCAAATATTTTAATTCTGAACCTTGTACTTGTTCCCTGACTCAAATTTGTCTAATATGATATAAAATGTTAAGTCATGTTGAAGATGGATTTTATTACTATAATTTTTAAAATTTAGAACAATATCTTCATAGTTGCAATCTGATTTTCTGCAAGATTTTTGTATTAATATATTCATAGTTGCAATTTGATTTTCTGCAAGATTTTGTAATAATATCTTCATAGTTGCAATCTGATTTTCTGCAATATTTTTGCAATAATATCTTCATAGTTGCAATCTGATTTTTTGCAAGATTTTTGTTGAAATATGACCTTGGTAATTATAGTGTCTTTCCATATGTTTGAGAGAACAAGTAAAATGCTTTAAATTTTGAAGCAACCAATCAAATTTTTTTCCATATTTGTAAATATAATAGCAGGTTAATGAGAACCTTATCATTTTCTTTCTTGAATTCATGTTTTTCGTCTTTTCAAGGATTAAATTAGTAAGGAATTAATAATTTAATTATGGTTTTCATTTTTGGCTCATGTTATTTGAGACATGCAGGTCACATTGTACCATCATACTCTCACAATAAATATCGAATGATGAAGTGGCCGAGCAAGACTTTTAAAGGTTCAAGTCACAAATTGTCAGATGGACACTACGTAGGGGTGCATTTGGAGATGATAATGAAATCTAGCATGTTCCCTCTAATGCCATGGTAATCCCTAATTCACCAGATTTTATTATATTTTAAACTTCAATCTTCTTTCTGTTAGCTCTAAAAAATTTAGTGTCATGCTAGTGATTAATTTGAACCTATATTTTAGTGGAAAACTCACTGTTTTTTGGTGGAATAGTTCATAATTTATTTGGATTTTTTTTGCAAGTGTACTAGTCACGATGATAAACATGTGGTTCACTTCAGAGGGTTGTCAGTTCTTTCTAGATACACTTTTCATCATTTTCTTTGAATACTTCTCTAGTGGTTTACCTTCATATTTTATCCCCTGCACAATTTCTCCTAAGTTCCATGTTGTTATGTTTATTGGTTGTTTCTGTGGACACTTTTTCTTGAGGTTATGCAAGGTAAATTCAAATGAAAAAATACTATTTTACATATTGATATTTATTCAACACATTGTAGTTTGATACTTGAATTTCATAAATCTAGATTTCTATTTCGTTATCTATATTAATATATAAGAACATGCCCATGGATTGTTCATATTTCTCAAATTGTGGAGTTTTTCCTTTCTTGTTGCATGTTATTTTATATTTTTATGTTGTGATTCGAATTTCTAGTTGTGCTTTCCCATTATTCTCCTATGTAGTACATGATTTATTTTATTATATCAAAATTCTTACCAATACGATAACATTGATTGTTGTATGTGGACATTTTTGTTTAGGATGGTCTATTACTAAATCAAGATGAGGAGCTGGATCATGCAATTTCACTTTCTCTTTTTGAAGAACTAACCAGACGGGATGGTATATGATGGAAATTTCAATTTTTTACAGTTACTTTTAGTTTAATTATGTCATTTACCTCGATGCTTTTCATATATTCGGCTAAACTTTTGTTGCTTAACAATACTTTTCCATTTCAATGCTTTAGTGAAATTGTTTATGATTTGATACTCTCATACGACCTTTATCAAGTTACATGCACGCTCATTAGAAAAAACAAGAGATTTTTTCTTGCCATGACTATCTTTCTTTGACATTGTTGACTTAAGAAAGTATTTTAGCTAAGAAACTAGTTTCAAGGTTATGACATAACTTGTCATATAAATTGAATAGAGGTTATATCCAAAATGTTATCTTGTAAACTACTTATTTGGTTTTAGGATTTCCATTTAAAATCAAGTCCAGTTTGAAATTTGAACGATTTGTTCCATAGGCTTGAATATTAAGTAATTTTGGTGTAAGGATTAAAATTAGCCCATAAGGTCTCTCGACTATTCATTTATTTTATCTGAATATAACATTTACTATTAACTTAGAACCACTTGGCACAAATACGTTATAGATCAAGATCGTACTTTATAGACTGTTGTAGAATAAAAATAGGAGCAAGGACACTGAATTATTTCAGTTTCCTGGTTCTTACTGTCACCCCTTGCAGTACCTCCAGAAGTTTCAAATGGAAGTTCCAAAATATTTTGCATCTATTATCATCATGACATTTATGGTATCCTGTCTCCATGTTTAGGGGAAATTCCTTGGCTGTTGGAATCAAGATTTATTTTGGTATGGTTTTTTTTATTGAGTTCCATTTTGGTCTTCAATATTGTGCTCCATATTTATAGGATCAAAGTGAAATTTGTGAATTACCCATCTCTTTTCATGATCACTTGAATCTAAAAACTTATACTAGGTGCTGGTACAAAATATCATACAGAGGAATGGTGTTAAATTTTACAAAACACATGGCTTATCCCTCCTGTGCATATTCATAATTACATATTTAGTGAAAGAAGAAAGCATAATTAGTTGTGGAAAATAGGAAATTCTTGTGACTCATTCATCACCTTGGTTTTTCAGTCCATATGGGAACAAAATGGGCTAAATCCTAAGACTAACTAAATACTTAAAAAACATCCTTATATTGTAATAGGTATTGTGAACAAGATTTGAAGTACAAGGTGGTATATGAAAAGTTAGGCATGTCAATGAGAAGACCGGTAGTGCATCTGACTATGTCATCTGGAAACCATTAATCAATAAGTTTTCTATGGCATGCTTGGTGTTGCTATCTATAGATATATTGCTACAGAGTTCTAGAAAAATTCTGCGAAATTATGCACTTTGTATAGATTGGGGTGGGATAATAAGAAACTTTTTTTAATATCCAAAGGTGATAAAAAACAAGTACATTCTATTGAAAAGTAATCTAAATATGAGTGTTTGTTATGAATGATACTGGTAAAGTGCACTCTTAGAAATTAGCATAAACAATATACTAGTTATCACTGGAAAACTGAACCATGCAAGTTTATTTTAGAAATTAGACCTTTGCCATTTGTTCTAGTATTTCCATGAGATAATTATTAGTTGGGATGTGGAAATGTTGTTTTTATAGCCTACATACACTAATATGTGCACATTATGGAATTCAAATTTCAATATAGTGTGGCCAACCTTAACAAAGGTTCATACCCCATTTCACTTTAGATATCACTCCAAATTTTATTGCTCATCTTACGTTATTATCTAATTTCATTAGTGATGTAAAGCTACTTCATCGAAGTCAATATATGTTAGGAGCTTCATTAGATAGAGACTGTACATTTCATCAATTCATGATTTGTGGTTGACATTAATTGTGTTCCTTCCATTCCTAGATTACCATTATCATCATGGTGGAGTTTGTTAGTGTTCTTTTTTTGAGTGAACTTGAAGGAAGCACTACACAAAAAGTCCCCAATGCAAGGATTTCAAGAAGTCGTACCTTCTACAGAGAAATGACCAAAATAAGTGACATATATAGTTTTGGAGTGGTGATCTTAGAGTTGGTGGCAAGAAGACAACCAATAGATCGAGAAATTGGAGAGGATGAAGATCTTTTGATGTGGGTGTGTAATAAAATAGAGAAAAATAATGGATTTCTTGAAGTGTTGTATCTTGAGTTTGTGGACTGCTTCAAGGAGGAAATGACCATGGTTTTTAAAGTAGGACTCCTATGCATAAGCACCTTGCCCATGAACTGGCCAACAATGAAGAGAGTCGTACATTTGCTGCAGGAAGCCAATACCGAGCAGAAGGCTAAGACAACTACCAAGGATGAAAAATAGTCTCTTCACTAGTACATGGAACCCACAATTTTCATTGTATAACCATGATGGTAATTGTATTTGGCCTTTAATTTTCTTCTTTACGTAGCCTCCATATTTACTTCCACTTTGTAGCTTCTAAGTTTGTTTAGGTTTTTTTCATGTATAACCTTTTGAATATAACCTAATACTAATACCTAAAATAGAAGATTGCCTTTGTAACTCTTTGGGCATCACTCCCCATGACAATCAAATGGTTAGAGGGTGCATCTATCTACCCAGTCATGGGCCATTGTGCTATTTTGTTTTTGATAAATATACCCTCCAAGTTAATAATTGTGGTGGGATGGCTAAGACATAGAATTTTCTCCCTATTAAACACCATGAGGAAAGCACAAACCGATCCCAATGTCATCATAATCTATATTAGCATATTATTATTGATATCCTCTTGATATACTCTCCTTGGACACAAAAATTTAATCTAAACTAGAACATTGAAGCTTTCAATGTAATATAGGTGGAGATTAAGATGATTTTAGTGGTTGCTGCGTGAGATTCTCATTATCTTTGTTGTCATAAATGGTTATTTCATAGAAGTTTAATTATGGTCTTTGGTCGTTTTAAAATCGTATTGTAACATGAAAATGTTCATTTCTAAATTTTACTTGTTTTTAAACAATCATTGGATTAAATCCCATTCAGTATGTAATTTACCATTCTTTGTATTAAATCATGACATGACAGGTCGAAAAAATTATAACAGGAAAATCATGTTCCTTCCTAAAATTATAAACGTATTTAATCATTAGTAGTTTTGGTAAATATTAAGTATTTGATCATGAATAGTTTTGGTAAATATTAGGTATCATACAGGAAATTAATAAATTGATTTCTTGTATTTTTATTATGAATATTGAATATCATATTTGTTCTTAGTCTTTTAATTATGTATATTGAACATATTATTTCTAGCAACTTTTGATCTTCCTATATTTTCTATTCCTTTGGTGTATCTTTGCACCTTTAGGGGAAATTTCTAGTTTAAAGTCTAATTCTTTAAAGGTCACTAGCTCAATGGAAGAGCACCTGCTTTACAAGCATGAGGTTGGTGGTTCGATTCCATCGTGCCCTGATATTCATCGGGAATGGCGATGACCAGTTTTTGGTAATGGATGCTATTTTGACCATCACTAATGAGCTTATGGTGACACTTTTCAACCATCACCAAAATATGAAATGGTGATGGTCAACGAATGCCACAATATATATGCATTAATAGTGACAACTATGAAAGATCCGTCACCATAAACCGTTGTTTTTGATATGAAATGGCGAGGGTCATTGTTTGTCATTATAGTCATTATTCGTGACAAACCTTGATGTCACCAATGAGCTTATCATGACATTTTTTGACCCTCACCAAATATGAAATGGTGATGGTCAACGAACGTCACCACAGATATGCACCAATAGTCACGACCATGAAAGGTCCATCACAAAAAATCATCGTTTTTCATATGAAATGGTGACGATCACTATCCATCATTATAATCAATATTCGTGACGGACCTTGAATGTAACCACAACACATACTTTCAGAAATGCCACCTTTGGTGACGTTCAACTTTTTGGTGATGGAGGCTATTGTTCGTCACAATTGCTCACATGAAATGGTGATGGTCAGTATCCGTCATTAGAAATAATTATTGGTGAAGAACCTTGAATGTCACCACAACACCTATACTTTCAGTGACGCCACCTTTTGTGATGTTCAGTTTTTGGTGACGAAGGCACTTTTGACCCTCACTAATGAGCTTATGGTGAAATTTTTCTCCCCTCACCAATGTACTTTTTTCTTTTAGTGAAGCTACAAATCTAGAGGGAGAAAATAGTGTAAGAAGAGATAATAGAGATAGATGAGCAGAAGATGGAAGTGGGTTAGGGAAAGCACACTTTCAACAAGTTGAGAAGGTAGCTTAAAGAGGCTCACAAAGATATGTTTGAACTAAAGCAACAAGATGAAAAGATGAGGAAGAAATGGAGTGATCTTATGGACATCTATCGTCCAACCATGGATGATACCGAATACATATTGAGAAGATCCCTTCCACTACACAAGAAAATGAAGAATGTGTGTAGACAAAATCTATCTATGAGGAAAGAACTAAGAGAAACTAAAAATAAGTTGAGGGAGTTGGAAGAGAAAAACATATGAAATTAGACCTATTGGTTGAGGCGGCCAAGATTTGAATGATGATAGGGTAAAGTAGCACAACTTTGTTATTTTTTATTTTAATTAAAGTATGTTAGTTTATGGGTTTGAAGTTCCAGGGGAAATTATTTTGCATAAATATTTTCTAGCAGCCACATCTAGTCACAACTTTGAAGCTATTTTGAAGAAGTAACTTTGTAGTTTTTGTGCCTTAGCTAGCATTATAATTTTTGGTGTGAAGGTAGAATTTTTGGGGAAAGAAAATTGGAGAGGGGTCTATAGCATGTTTTTTATAGTGTCAAAATTATCGTTATTGCATGCAAATTTTATACAAACAACCTTGATTACTCAAACCATACAAGAATATGGTGCTACATTTCTAGAGGAGGTGTTGGGCCTCCAAACTGTGATAATTTTGTTGATGAAACCATCCATTTTCACATCATTCAATTCAAGCATTATCATCATTTTAACCATATTTCTTCATAAATGTATCAAATTCCCGCATAGATGTTTATATGGTTTATTATTTTTATTTCCATTATTTTTAATGAATTAAGAATAATTTTGCATAAATTTTACTAATGATAGTTTGACAGTTCAATTTTATATAGTTTCCACAATTGTATCCATGGTTGAGGTAGGATAACCACCCTAGAAGGAAACATGGCACATGGAAATTTTTTTTCAAATTTCCAATATGGATTTTTTTGGGTCAAATTCCATCCAGATCGCACGTGTGGGCCTCCAGCAAAAGATCAAGGGAAAAATGCAATAATTTTTACTAGTCAAATTCAAATGCCTTTTTTGAGAAAATGAAAGTAAATTTCGGAAAACGAAAAAATGGGTTTTGTTCAAAACATTCCCAATTAGGTTGCCTTGAAATTTTTTCTCGATTTCGTTACCATTTGAGATATTTTCGAATATATTTGAAGCTTTATTTTTCATATTATGTGGATATACAAATTTTTTATTTTTTATTTAATGCACAGTAAACAAAAAAGCTTAAATGAGTCGTTCTTTAGAAAATTCATGGCATAGACATATGTTTGATCAATTATGGGTTGATATTTGATCCAAATATCCATTAAATTTTATTTGATTTGATCTCATGACCAAAACTCAAGCAAGAAAATTCTAAATTTTTTAATTGTCTCAAAATTCTATAAACTGCAGTCTCCTTGATAAGATGAGAGATCAAAGATGTCAAGGATGATCTTAGTTTGTAATTGCTGCTGCTTATTGAAGAAGAAGAAATATTTTTTTTTCAATGAGTATAATTTTTTATATGGCGTAACTCTAAATGAAATTGGTGATTTATATATATTCTCTTGATCTGATTTTTCAACACCTTGCAGTCCTCAAGAGCCCCCCCTCAGAGATTTGTGAGAATAGTATAGATGATTTGCATTTCTTTCGTATTCTCATGAATGATTTATTTTACATAGATTAATTTTTTATGCTTATTATATATTAAAAATTCATGATTTCCATAGATTAAATGTTTATGCTTTCTTAGATTAAAATGTTCATGATTCCATAGATTAAAGTTTGTAAGTTTTAGAACAAATCTCCATGCTTTCTTAGGGTGAAATCTCATGTTTTCTTAGATCAATAATAATTTTTTATTTTTGCTAGTTTAACATTAATTTCCTTTCCAAAAAATTAGTACTTTCATAGCCATTTATATTAAAGAATCTAATTTTGTAATATTCCAAATCTAGAACAGCTCATGAATCATGCATCAAAAACTCATTTCCAGCAACATATGCAATAAAATACTGAAATTGACCCTTGTATCCCATAAATTAATCAATATACAACCTAAATCCAAGAATAGAGCTGAAAAAAATCAAACTAGGTGGGTTAAACAGATCTCCCACACCTATGATTTCCAAAATGTATTAAAACCCCAAGACTGCAAAATACCAGAGCTACTGCATAAGGGACTGCACCGTCTAAGAGATGGTTTACACATAAAAACATAGGAGAAAAATAGATCTACTCATGTATTGATCAATAATGCTGAAGAACAGAGATCTAATCTCCTCATACAAAATACAAGATAACCCGACAAGGGTTTCTTGTCAAACACTATGCATACAAAATGTGATATTCAGAAATTACTGAATCACCACTGCAAAACTGAAGCATAAGAGTGTAAAATTCTATAAATTTGTCTGATATGATGTAGAACCCTCAAGGTCTTCCTCCCACGAAAGGTTTAACCTCCCAAATCACAAGGAAACACTGCAACAGTGCCACCAAACCATCTGTTGAATGCTACCTCTAGAATAACGCATTCCCTAGATGGAACAACACTGGGAATGTATGGGAAATGTGTGGTATGATACCAAATATCTGAAATAAGCTTAGGAGCTCTCCAAACAGATTCCTCAAGTGAAGGAAACCTTCCTCCAATGAGAAACTTGCTCAGAAACCAGGATTCCAATCCCTTCCATTGCTGCACCCAACAACACTACACAACCTTCGGAAAATACTGCGTTGATGAATTAGGTTGAATATTTTCCTAAAAAAATGATGTGGAATGATGAATAAAAACTCTCCCAAGAGGCTCCTCAAGGAAAGAGGTGGGATTCCTGCTCGGGAACACCCGGTGCTAAACAACACTGCTACTCTACTGAACAACAAGAGGAAGAAAAAGTCTAAGCAGGCATGAATAATAATATAAGACATGAAGAATAATGCTTCCATCCTCTTCCTTATATAAAACATGAGTTTTATTTCCCTTGGTCCCACTCAATTAGGTCATCTCTATCCAACGATACATCTCCCTCCAAAACTACATTATTCCTCCTTGGATTCCTCCTCCTACACAACTGCATTGTTGACTTAGTCAAAGAAGCTTGATTTTATCCCTTTTCACACATGGAGGTGTTTTATTAAGCTAGAAAGAGTGTCCCCTTTCACACTTGGAGTGTTTTTATCCTCCTTAGGAGACTTATGGGCTTTTCTACCCATTTATTCACTGGCTAAAGTTGTTGCTAACTCTAATGTTCCATTTAGATTTGAGGTTAAAATTTTGGAACATTACAATCCTCCCCTCCCAAATATTTGCTTTTCCTCAAGAAAATGTATAAGGAGAGAAAAATTTCACCCCTCTTCCTCATGTGACCTCCCATCAATAGCCTCCATCACTGTATCAAAAGAGACTACAAATAAACTGCAAGCCAATGTTTCCTCCCAAGTGTGCAAAAGCAAATGGTTCACATCAATCAAAGGTGGAAAGTGTGAATGGAAAATTTATTGTTGTCTCATGGACTCCACAAAGTAGGAGTGATGATCATCATGGTGAATGAGTGCCTCCCTCACCCATGCTATCATCCAAATGAAGTGAGTCACCCTCCAACATGGTAACTCATGAAAAGTATCCTCCACCTTGTGCTCCTAAAATATAGGTGGGCTAAATAAATGAACATGATAGGCAAGAGGGCCTATCCCATGTTTTCCTCCTCTCCACTGATTACAAGTGTAGAGGCTATGCTGATCTCAGGCTACAACATGATTTCCGTCCAATGGCAGGAAGAAGATTGAGTCTCCAAGGACCCTCCCTCCAAATTCATGAGTCATGTCATCCCAAACCATTCCATACAATATGAATGGAACATCATCACCACATGGAATCCAAATCAAAAAATGGCTGAAATTTATGTACAAGTTCGGATGACACATATGGTCTCTCTAGTGGATGCAGCACAGTCCTTTCAACTGCTGATTCAGAGCATCAAGTGGCAAGTTGATCTTCAAAGAACTTGCAGCTATGCATCTTAGCTCATCTACTATTAAGTAGTAAGCTGAAATATATACCAGCTATGTACAATAAAAGAAATACAACACTTGCCCAAATTCATGTAGAGATGGGTTATCAACATTATAAAATTTGGCCCTAAAGTGACCATGAAACCCATAAATAATCTTGCTCTCTTGTAGAGCAATGCACTGTTCACATATGGTGAGAAAATACAAATACTCAATAGAGTAATCAACAAGCACATAAATGTATTTCTTACCATGCCTCATGTGTGAGCTGAAGGTGAGGCCCATGAGTGAGTCCTCATATGAAAATCCCCTCATATAAATTTGCAAGAGGAGAGGGTGTATACTCCTTTTGGAACACTCCATCAATAGCAACATGCTCTCAAGTGACAACGTTATGGGCCTTAGTAACAAGGCTCTTGTCACTCCATGAATTCTCCCTTTGACATTTCACATGCCAAAGACATCCACCATCATGCTGCTAAGTGAGAAAATATTCTCCTGACATAGAAGTCTCTCATGATCCAATGCTGAAGGGTAGCCTCCTTTCACCATGAATGTGCCTTCCTTCTCTTTAGAAATCTCATGAAAATTACGGGAAGAATTTTTCCCATACTCTCCCCAGTGCAGCCATATCAACAACAACTTTTGCTGCTACCTCATCTCTCCCTCATACCAGCCATAGAGTATGATCATGATGGTTAACTGGTATGATGTCCCAACAAATAGTCAGCCATGAAGTGCCTCCTCAAGTTCTCCAAGTGGTTCCTCCCACAAGAAGAGAAAAAGTGTGATGTGGAAATCATGGTTTGCCCACGGTTCCTCCTGAAATTTACAACATATAAAGTGGGGAGAATCATGGTCCCAATGGGGATATTCCCTCTCAAGCCCACTCTCCAAACAAAGCTCCCCATGAACATAAACATGTCAGCAATATATGGAAGCAAAGTACAATAAAAACAAGTTGCCAATGGACAAATGGAGAGTGAATCATAGTTCCACTCATGGAACCAACGTAGTGCATCCTTTTCCTGCATCAAAATAAGAAATAACAAGTGCTTTACCAGCCACTTTTTTTCTGCCACAATCATCTCATAAGATGAAAACATGAAGTTACAAGATGGTGCCAATGGTGCACACCAAGAAACATGTGGCTTCCCCCACAAACCATCAAAAAGATAGCCAAAGTCAATGCTACAAGTAGCTGAAAGTACATCATCATACAATATTAAAGAAGAAGAAACTCCCCTTGATACATCATGTTGCTCAAATAAGGAAAATAAGTACAATACAAAATGTGAAATGATACCTCCTCCATCATGTACTTGAGGTCTTGAGCTGAAATGGCTCCACTGGAAATTCTCCCTCACTCCCAATGAGTAGGAAGGTGGCTGTGACATCCTATCTATCACTATCCAGGCTATGCATCTATCCATATGTTGATATATGTCCTGCTAGATGCCCTCCCAAGTGAACTCATCCATCAAATGGAAATATGCATCAAAGTGCATAGAAGAGAAGTCCTCATGTGCTGCATGTAGCAGCTTCTCCTTGAGACTAGAAGATCTGGTCAAGAAGATCCTGCCATAGGAATAGATGACCACATCATCCACCATGTATCTATCATCTCCATTTGGGTCATCAAGAATCATGCATGCACCAAGATCCTTGGAGTACTCTACCAAGAGCTGAGATCTCCAATAAGGATCAATCCTCCTAAGAGATAGCGCTGGTGATCTAGCATGTGAAGCTCTCCTCATGATGTTTCCTACTACTTTGACACCCCCCATGCCAAAGTATTCCTCCAAACTCTTCACCTCTCCAAAATCCAAGAGTGGTGAATCCAAATACAAGATGTCTTTCATCAACTCTAGATTAGGTGGCCACCTCGGTGGAATGCCTCCATGTAGTGAGACATCAATGTCAAGAGTGGATTGTACATATGGTTGGGAAACCTTGCCCTTGCTTCCACATCGCAATATAGTCTGCCTCCTCTTTGCACTAGCTCTTTGAAATAGGGAAGGGTGTGTGCCTCTCATCACATGATGCTGCTCTTCATCCCTTCCTTCTCCTTCCAGCTGCAATGCTGCTCACTGATTATGCTTGGACCTCTATGTATGATATCCCGGGGAACTTCTTGCAAAGATACAAGAATCCCTCATGTTGGAGAATGTGCTCCTCCTCCCTTTGCATGAGGCACTGGATGTTCTCTAGATGTGACAAAGTTGTTGCCCTAATCTCCATCAATGTGTATTGGGCATCATCTCAGTAGTTGGATCCTCTTATGAAAGGGAGATCCCCATGCCCTCTTATTCAAGAATATGAACTGGAGTTCTTGCTTCTAGCAATATGTAATGGAAGATGTCATCTCCTCCCATGTTTTTCTGAAGTGGAGTTTCCTCCATCACATGCAAGGGTTTTGTTTTCTCAAGTTTTCCTTGCTCATGTGTCTTAGGGAGTTTTGCACCAAAACTTCCCATCAAAGTTTCTATGAATCTTGCATAAGAGGAAGTGTTTGCATTCTTTAAAGAACAAGATTAAAAAATACACCATGCATGAGCCTTACCTCTGAAATGCAGCATTGTAACTATGATGGCTTCATCTCTAGAAATATTGTGCAGCTGCAAATGGGAGTCTAGCTCCTTCACCCAAACTCCAGCTGAACATGTAGGTGATCTAGCAAAAGTAGATAGAAGAAATCTACCTGCATCCTTCTATTGGTTTTTCTCCACCTGGATCTTGAAAAAATCTTGGAAATCTGTATGATCTCTAAACCTCTCAGTTTGAGATTCATACTCCTGCAAAAAATCTCTAAGAGTCATCCTCTAATGCATGCATCATCCTCCCATCCATCTCAAGGTAGCTCTGGGCACTTGACTATGTTGTGAATCATGATGTGCAGCTCCATGCTCACACTTAGCATATAAAAATCTAGATTCAGCTCTAGATTCAACCTTATTTGGAGATCCCATCTCCAATCTCATTTTCTTCAACTCTCCTTGAAAGCTCTGCATAGATTTTGGAAGAAGATTTGTAAGCTTGTCTTCCTTTCTCCCTTCACATACTAAAGCTTTCTGGCTTCTGTCCATCTCTCCTTCCTCTAATAGCTGGATCTCACAGACTGAGCCAGAGATGATGCTTTGATACCACTGTAATATTCCAAATCTGGAACAGCTCATGAATCATGCATCAAAAATGAATTTCCAACAACATATGTAATAAAATACTGAAATAGACCCTTAGATCCCATAAAATAATCAATATAAAACCTAAATCCAAGAATAGAGGTGAAACAAATCAAACTAGGTGGGTTAAACAGATCTCCCACACCTAGGATTGCCAAAATGTATTAAAACCCCAAGACTGAAAAATACCAGAGCTACTGCATAAGGGACTGCGCAGTCTAAGAGAGGGTTTACACATAAAAATATAGGAGAAAAATATATCTACTCATGTATTGATCAATAATGCTGAAGAACGGAGATCTAATCTGCTCATACAAAATACAAGATAACCCAGCAAGGGTTTCTTATCAAACACTCTGCATACAGAATATGATATTCAGAAATTACTAAATCACCACTGAAACACTGAATCATAAGAGTTTACAAGGCTGGAAAGATATATGATCTGATGTAGAACCCTCAAGGGCTTCCTCCCATGAAAGGTTGAACCTCCCAATCACAAGGAAACACCGCAACGGTGCCACCAAACCATCTGCTGAATGTTGCCTCTAGAATAACGCATTCCTTGGCTAGAAAAACGCTGGGAATGTATGGGAAATGTGTGGTCTAATACCACAGATCTGAAATAAGCTTAGGAGCTCTCCAAACAGATTCCTCAAGTGAATGAAACCTTCCTCCAATGAGAAACTAGCTTAGAAACCAGGATTCCAATCCCTTCCACTGCTGCACCCAGCAACATTGCACAACCTCCCGCAAAGACTGCGCTGATGAAGGAGGCTGAAGCTTGGCCTGAAAACCTGATGTGGAATGATGAATGCAAACTCTCCCAAGAGTCTCCTCAAGGAAAGAGGTGGGATTCCCGCTCAGGAACACCCGGTGCTAAACATCACTGCTACTCTGTTGAACAGCAAGAGGAAGCAAAAATCTGAGAAGACATGAATAATAATCTAAGACATGAAGAATAATTCTACCATCCTCTTCCTTATATAAAACACGATTTTTCTTGCCCTTGGCCCCACTCAATTAGGTCATCTCTATCCAAAGATACATCTCCCTCCAAAACTGCATTATTCCTCCTTGGATTCCTCCTCCTCCACAACTGCGCTATTGACTTAGTCAAAGCAGCGTGATTTTATCCTTGTTCACACATGGAGGTGTTTTATTAAGCTAGAAAGAGTGTCCTCTTTCACACTTGGAGTGTTTTTATCCTCCTTAGGAGACTTATGGGCTTTTCTACCCATTTATGCACCGGTTAAAGCTGCTACTAACTCTAATGTTCCATTTAGCTTTGAGGCTAAAATTTTGGAACATTGCAAATTTCCTTTTGAAGTTTCCAATTCATTTAATTTATGCATAAATATTGAAAGCTAATCTCTTGGCACATACTGTGCAATGTACTTCACAAGCTCACGTACCTGGATTGACATATAACTGCAAGTAATTTAACATTCAATTAAATTACCCAACATTTTGGCGCCATTTTCGGGGAAGTATACATAAGTGTTAGCTTTCAATTGCATCTCATTCTTATTTGCATAAGACTAATTCCATTTTATTACATCCTGGAAGTAGATTCATAAAAAAAAAATAACTTCGATCTCCTACAACCCCCACTATATCACGTGGTGCAATTAGAGCCACAACATCTTCCACATCATGAATTATTATTTATGTAGGTAGAAGAAGAGGTGAAAAGAGAAAATGGTTGAATAAATAGATGGAGATGATGAAAATGAGGAATATTTTTTTGGATTTACCATTCAGGAAACTGATGTCAATGGTCACATGAAGAGAATCCCTCCATACACACTTCCTAACTTCAAATGTATGAGATCAGAAGGCCGGTAAATTTTTCTTTTTTAATTTGAAATAATTTTTAGATCTTATGGATACTCATTACACATTCAAAAATTGACTTTGTTTCCAGAAAAATTGAAAGATAGAGCTCTTAAATAGCTCATGACTTTAGGAAAAAATTCTATAAGGACATGGGACATGGTGTAATATTCCAAAATTTGCATGCAGCAAATTGGAATATTGAATTTTGCTGATTTCCCCTAGGAGATGAATAAATGGGTAAGGAGACCCATGCACAATAAAAATATGAATAAAATCCCTCATGGTGTGGTAAGGAATCAAGGTAGCAGCTGGATTTTACACTTCCATGTGTGAATAGGGACAAATTCATGTGGACAAGGTCAAGTTTGACCAAGTCAACAACGCAGATATGAGAGGGGGAAATCATCCATAGAGACAACGCAGTGCAAGTGGGAGGAATATTCCTTGGTGGAGCAAACCCTACTGAGTGGGGCCCAAGGCAAGGAGGATCAAACATGTTAGAAAGGAGGGCAAGGAAGCCATAACAAGTTTATGCTTATGATTTGATTTTTTTTTTGAAGACTATTTGCTTTTGGCAACTATTTAGTTGAGATTGTTGTGCTGCTTAGCACAAGGATTTCCTATTTACAAATCCTTCTCCTTTCTTGAGAGGTCTCTTGAAGGAGTGTACTGATTTTCCTCACATCCAGGCTTGAGATCAAACATCCTCCTTCATATACAGTGTTATTTCTGCAACAGAATAATGCTGTGTTGCAAGGTGTTGCAGTTAGGATTCACAACACCACTTCCAACACTTGTTTTTCAGAGGAGGAGGCTCTCTTTCTCTTGGGAGATCAGTGAGGAAGAATTCCAGAGCATATTGGCACATCTTGGCACTTAGCCAAAGTAATTCTAGCATCCAAAGTGTATTCCTTTGCAGGAACTGCGTCCTTTTTGCAGTGTTGCAGTATGAGGGTCAAACCCCTCAATCTTGAGCTTGTTTCTCAGAGAAAGGGCCATCCCTTCTCACAGAAAATTTGTAAGAAGGATTATCCTTCATTTTATATATTTTTTAGCTGTATATATTCATAGCTTTAGTTATATTTCATTTTTCAGATCTAGATCTGCAGATCTGACATTTTTCACTTGTACCTTCATGAAACCCTTGCCGAGTCATTTCAATAATGTGTAAAAGAGGTTTTTTCTCCATTTTTTTCCATGATATGATGTAATACATTCCATGTATGTTATTTAAATCATATTGCATCATAAAATTTCAGAAAATCATGTTGTCTATGCTTCAGTAAATTATAGACAAGTTAAGTCATGGGGTTTGGGCCTTTTTGAGCTGCACCGGGACCAGGATATCTGTTTAACCTAGTAGAACAGATTTTTTTCTGATTATTTTCTGGATGGGAGTCCCATATAGCATAATTTAAAGTATAAAACCATTATTTCCCAATTTTATTACGCTGTCTATTGGGAATAACGTTTTTAAGGGCCAAAATGTTGCTTTTCCCCAATTTTTGGATCCCAGAATGAAGTGCAAGTTGCTTTTGTGACATCAAATGATGATAATGTGTTTCTTGAAACATTTCATGAGTGAATAGAGTGCTTCTTCTCCATCATTGTTTTTATATATTACCGCAGTCCCATTATTGGGCATTTGTTTTTCAACCATTCTAGGTGTGCGAGGCTTGTTTTCCTCACCTAGTTTTCTTGGTTTCTGATTTACTCTTGGATTTTGGTATTATATACTCATATATAAGTGATCCAAGGGATGATTTAATTTTCTATAGTAGCTATTCTTGAAAAATGCGTTTTCCAGTCATGCCTTACTAGCAGATCCCATTTTGGGATATTACAGTGGTATCAGAGCATAATCTTGGCTCAACCGATGAGTTCCAACCATCAGAGGGAGAAATATCAGAATGATGAAGAGGATGAGCTTGATCTCATCACTTTTCATATCCAAGAAGGACCTCCCCAAGGAGGTTAAGCAGATGAAGAGTTGCAGTGAAACTTCTAGAGGGTTTTGAGAAGAGGAAGAGCCATGCACTTCCTATTCTCAAAGAGGAGAAGGAAAGAGACATAGAGGACACTTGTAATATAAAATTATAAGTGAATACCTTGCTAAGTACCAAGATAAATCGAGAGCCTTCAAGGAGATTCTATCTTTACCACAGTTCATTCTGCTGGAAGAAGAAAGGAGACCCTACAGCCATGGGATGATGAGAGGAAATAGATTCCTATTGTCCAATTTTGATGGGTCACTCACATTTGTAGCAAGGGCTTGGGTGATGAAACTAGAGGCTCTCTTCTTACTACATCCAGTAGTAGAGAGAGAGGCTGTATAAATTGCAGCGTTGCACCTTGAAGGTGAAGCCAACACTTTGTGGTTCAGCCATTTTAGCCATGCAAGAGTGTATACTCTTGCTGATTTTTCTCAAAGGTTGATTAGGAGATTTGGGGAAGGAAGATCAGAGAAAGAGAGACCCTCACCACCACTTGAAGGAGCATGTACTAGTGCTGTCACAACCTTGGAGGAACATCCATCATGTTCAGCATTGAAGGAAGCCAACATAGTTGAGGGAGGAAATCTTGCCTCCACATTTCACCAAGGTATGCTTAAGTTTCCATCTCCTGTCATTTCAGAAAATATTATAGAGGGATCTACATTATTGTATACTGCTGATTTAGAGCAACAAATTTGCACTGCGCTATATAAGAGTAGTGATGAAGAAAGGAGAACCAATTCTTTATGGGAGCATTCAGATGGTAGCTTCATTCATGAAGCAATGGAGGAAGAAAGGATAGATGGTAGACATATTGAAGTGAGAAACACTTTCTCCTTTCTAGATGACACTTTCTCAATGAGCACTCCCCAGCTCAAAGAGAAACTTCTACCTGTATCAGATCTAGAACCTTATTGGTTTTGGGAGGTCATTGATGGAGAGAAGGTCTCATGGAGAGATCTCATGGGAGGTGCACTTCAACACATCCTGGAGTGAAAATTTCTTCAAAAATTTGAGGAGTCTCTTTCCTTCTCACACTTGGATCTTCATGGATTCAAGGGGGAACAGATAGATGATGGGGGACATCTTCGGATGGATAAAATCTCTCATGTTTGTGTTGGACACTTCTTGAGCCATACACATCATGATGGGAGGTTTTTTCCTACCACCTATTTGGGTCCTTATGGGATCAAATTGATCCTTGGAAAGATTGCACTTCAAAGTTCCATGAAATGCAAGAGCAGAAATCTGATTTGGGAGAATGATAGTCTTCCTTAGGAGAGTGCTAAGGAAGAACATGATGGAAGGCACCCACATGTGGATGGATGGGTGCAGATGATAAGCAAGAAGCTAGAGAGCTACCTGCAAATCTATGATACTGGGCAGCAGGAGGCTTGGCCGCGTTGGTTTCTCTTGAAAGAGTTTGGTCATCATCCTCTTTCTAAGGGTATGGGGTAGGATACTTGCATCATGGAGAAGAAAATATTGTGGGAGCATTGTGCTGATATGACATTCTTCACCGTGTTTTCACTACATGATTGGTATGATGGAGGTATGAGGAGGCATCAAAAACTTTTGTTGCTTGAGTTATTCTTGAGAGAGCAAGGGTAGAATTACTCTCACACTTTGCAAGATGTTGCAGGAGTAGGAGGTGGCACTATCATGGTGCAAAGGGGCTACTCCTTGGCCTTAGATGTTCAAGAGGTGCTTCCACCTTGGGAGGAAATTCTCATGTGTAGCAGCATTATGGGAGATGCCTTTGACATGGTGCATGTCAAAGAAGGATGTTATGAGTTTGCAAGAGCCTATTTGCATGGGCCAACAACACTGTCACCTTGGGGGTTGGACTTGTTGATGGAGTGTCCCCAGGATCACTTCACATTTGATGCACTTGGTAAACAAGGAGGGAGTGATAGATTTTTTTTTGCACTTATTGATTGTCTAATACAATATTTGCATGCTCTCCCCATTTCTATGCAGTGCATTGCTCCACAAGAGGGAAAGCTTTTCATTTGACTTCATGGTCAATTTTGGACCAATCTATATGATGGAGACATCCATATCTTGTATGATATTGGGAAAGTATGTTGTGCTTACATGTATGACCAACTATTGTACCTAACCTGTTACTATTCATTATTAGACTTGATGAAATACATAACCATCCCTATGTTAAAAGAATACTTGCCATACTACTTTCTAAAGCAGCAATTTGGGAAACTGTGTTGTAACTACATGGGAAACTATTGGTACTTCCTTGCACCACATGGAACCTTTAGTATTTCCCTAATATTGATGTTGGTCATGACCTCTTTGGCTGATATTTTTCTTATCTCTATTGATAGCGTGATGAGGAGAGGAAGACAACGTGGGGTAGGCTATCTTGTCTACCATGTACAAATTTTTAGCCCACCTACTTTGCAGGAGCTCAAGGTGGAGGAAAATTTTCTGGAGTTGCCATGGTGGGAGGTGACTCATTTTGCATGGATGATTTCTTGGGGATGAAGGATCCACTTGGGAAAAGGTGTTTTCCCAACACATTTCAGTCTCCATGCCTTGGAGGCAACTCTTCAGTTGTATCCTTGCAGTTTCTTGAGGACAAGCAACATTTGGGAGGGGAGGACTGTAATATTCCAAAAATTTGCATGCAGCAAATTGGAATATTGAATTTTGCTGATCTCCCTTAGGAGGTGAATAAATGGGTAAGGAGACCCATGCACAATAAAACTCTAAATAAAATCCCTCATGGTGTGGAAAGGGATCAAGGTAGCAGCTGGATTTTACACTCCCATGTGTGAACAGGGACAAATGCATGTGGACAAGGTCAAGTTTGACCAAGTCAACAACGCAGATATGAGAGGAGGAAATCATCCATAGAGGCAGCACAGTGCAAGTGGGAGGAATATTCCTTGGTGGAGAAAACCCTAATGAGTGGTTCCAAAGGCAAGGAGGCTCACACATGTTTAAAAGGAGGGCAAGGCAGCCATAACAATTTTATGCTTATGATTTGATTTTGGTCTTGAAGACTATTTTTCTTTTTTTTGCAAGCTGGTGGATTGAGGTGTTGTCTGCTGCTTTAAAGGATTTCATTTTTAGGAATACTTCTCATTTCTTGAGGAACTATTGAAGGTGTACCAATTTTCCTCGCAGCCAAGATTGAGGAGACTCAAGCCCTCTTGACCCCAGGAAGGTATTTCTACTCAAGTATAACATTGTGTTGCAGAGGTGTTGCGGTGAGGGTTCTGGCTACCCACTTGACACTTGCTTATTTCAGAGGAGGAGGCTCTTTCTCTTGAGAGATCGGTGAGGGAGAAGCATTCGAGAGACATATTGGCACATCTTGGCACTTGGCCAAATTATTCCCATCATCCTGACACGATCCTTTGCATGAGCTAACGTCCTTTTTGTAGTGTTGCGGTGAAGAGGTCCAACCCCCTCAATCTTGAGCTTGTTTCTCAGGGAAAGGGCCATCCCTTCTCCCAAAAACTTTGTAAGAAGGATTCTCCTTCATTTTCTATATTTTTCAGTTGTATATACTCAGAGCTTAAATTATACTACGTTTTCCAGATCTAGATCTGCAGATTTGACATTTTGCACTTGTACCTTCATGCAACCCTTGTCGGGTCATTCCAATAATGTGTAAAAGAAGTTTTTTCTCCATTTTTCTCCATGATCTGATGTAATACACTATATGTATGTTATTTCCTTAATATTGAATCATAAACCCTTAGAAAATCATGCTATATATGCTTCAGTAAATTCTGCATAATTTAAGTCATGGGGTTTGGGCCTTTTTGAGCTGTAACGGGACCGGGAGATCTGTTTAAATTAGTAAAAAAGATTTTTTTCTGATTATTTTCTGGATGGGAGTCCCATATGGAATAAGTTAAAGGATACAACCATTATTTACCCCTGTTATTACGCTGTCTATTGGGAATAACGTTTTTAAGGGTCAAAATGCTGCTTTTCCCCAACTTTTGGATCCCAGAATGAAGTGCAAGTTGATGTTGTGACATAAACTGATGATAATGTGTTCCTTGACACATTTAATGAGTGAATAGAGTGCTTGTACTCCATAATTGTCTTTATATATTGTTGCAGTCCCATTATTGGGCATTTTTCCATCCATTCTAGGTGTGAGAGGCTTGTTTATCTCACCTAGTTTGCTTGGTTTCTGATTTCCTTTTAGATTTAGGACTTAGATACTCATATATAAAGTGGCTTATTTCATGTTTTTTAGCAGCCATTCTGGAAAATGCATTTTCAGTCTGTATAAAAGATCCCTTTCGGGATATTAAACACACTTGAAGTGTCTTTTTTATTGTTGTTGAATAAATTTATGGTCCTCCCCACCCACTTATTCACCTACCTAGTGATAAAAAAAACTATAATGTTCCATTTATTTGAAGGCTAAATTTTGGAATATATTACACACCATCAGCATATCCAAAAAATGGTTCTGCAGATTCTGAGATCTGCAAAAAATGCAAAGCGGATTACTAACCATATGAAAAAATCTAAAAGGAACATTTCTACACACACACAATCAAAGGTTATAATATAGTGTTTACTATACCAAATCAGGCATATTAACGTTTACGATACAACCATTTTGAGGATGCGACATTGGAATCCCATCATAATCTACTAACTCATAGGCACCCTTAGCCAAAATACACTTTAGAATGTAGGGTTCATGACATAATGGTTCAAATTTCCCCGTTCCTATATTATCAGCTTCCTATTCATAAATCAAGACTAGGTCTCCTTACGTGAAGGTGGGAGGCTTGACATTGCGGTCATATTGCACCTTAATTCGTCTATTATGTGCTTTGTTGGCCAATGAGGCTTCATGGAACATTTCATCTAGATGGATGAGATCTAAAAGACATACCTCTTCTTTCGAAGTGTCAGGTAGTAGGTAAATAGAGATTTTCAACGATGTTATTTTGCATTATATCAGTAAGATAGATTCTAGACCATAAACCAACTAAAAGGCAGTGAATCCGGTTGCATTTCTCACCAAGGTTTGATATTCCCACAAAGTGGAGTACATGATCAAATTCCAGTTTCATTTATGAACCCCAATCATGTGTTGAAGCATATGCTTAAGAATCTTGTTGATAACTTAAAATTTTCCATTAGCTTGCGGATAATAGGGGGTAGAAATATCATGTGATAGTCCTAACTTGGCAATCAACTCATCCATCATGTGATTGCGAAAATGTTTTCCATGATTTGTTACTATGGTTTGTGGTACACCAAACCATGAAACCACATGGTTAAAAAATGACAATGCAGTTGTCTGTCCTATGTTGTTGAATGTAGACATCGCCTCAGACCAGTTGGTAAAATAGTCAACAATGATAATAATATAGCCATGCCTCCCAGCTAAGTAGGGATTACATGTCATGAAGTAAATGCCCCATTTTACAAATGGTCCAACATCGACAATAGGATGCATTGGTGCTGGAGGCAGGTGGATTTTATAATCAAAGATCTGGCAAGCATGACAACTTCTAACCATGATAATGCAGTCTCAAAATATGGTAGGCCAGAAGTAACCAATGCAGAAAATATTCTGCACGATAGAATAGCCAGACAAACTTCCATCGCATGTTACAGAATGGAAATCATTTAGAATTTTTTTTGCTTCCTCATGCATGAGGCAACTATGTAAAATTTTATCGACACCATAATGATAAATTGTATCACCGACGATCAGATAATATTTGGCTTGGTATCAAATACGTCTTTGTTGTGAGCAAGAGGTATAGGACCAAAAGGTTTTGGTCTAGAGATATATGATGAAATCTCCATACCATGGGTCACATGACTTGATTAGAAACAAAGACTCATCCAGAATTGATGGTTCCATAGTAGGATCAATACTACTCGAAGGAAGGTCAGAAATAAGCTCAAAAAACACCAAAGACTTATTTGACTTGGATTTTATGAATTCCAAATCAAACTCCTACAAAATGACGATCCATTTTGAATATTTTCCCCTAGCGATTGACGTGATAGAATCTATGTCATAAGGTTTCAATTTGAAATGACAATGGTCTTTCGGAGCATGATATAACGGAGAAATATTTGTACATATTGAATGACTGCCAAAGTGAGCTTCTCAATGTATGTGTACATAAATTATGTATCATTAATATTACGAATCAAATAATATATCGGATGTTCAATCCCATCTTATTCTTGGACTAAAACCATAGCGATGGTTGTATCTGCAACAACAAGATACAGGAAATAATCACTCTGATAATTAGGGGGGTAGATTAATGATTCTCCAATCAAGGAATCTTGCGATAAGAGAAAAAATAAAATTCATTTTATATTGGTCGTTTAGGCGAATATGAATCTGATTGTAACTGGAGAATCCATCCATGAAAGAAAATATTTCACATCCAGCACATTCTTAAATGATTTGGTCGATAAAGGGAGTTGGATATTTGTATTTCAGATAAGCATGATTAACATCTCGATAATAGACACACACTCTAATTGTCCCATGTTTCTTCATTACAGGAACAATGTTAGATACCCAATCGGTAAGCAGAACAGGGTAAATGAATCCAGCATGCAATTCTTTTTCAACCTCCGCTTTAATGGCAACAAATTTATTTGGGTGAACAGGATGAAGGCATTGTCACACCAGCTTAACATTAGAATAGATTTTAATCTCATGTTCAACAATTTTGGTGTCAATACTTGGCATTTCCTCATATTACCATGCGAATACATCTTGAAATTCACAAAAAAGAGCATGGTAATTTTCTAGCTCAGATGGAGAACAAGACGCAGTGACATGAATATTTTCTACAATACTACATTTGGTCGAAATATCAATAGAAATCGTTTCTTTGATACTCAATGGGTTTCGCTCAAAATTGACGGCGTGGATAGGAATAGAATTCATCAAGAACTCAATGAATGTAGGGTGATATAATTCAGATGCATTATCTTCACTGTAATCTGGAAGATGTGATCCTTGATGTGATGATTCCCATGGTTCTTATTCTGGAACATTAACTAATTTTCCACCTAGTTCTACTTGTAGGTTATTAAGAATTCCACAAGACTTATATGTACAACCTTCAAAATCTTTCAACGCTGTAGGTGATTGTGACAAAGTCGTCGAGCCAAGTGAATTCTAGCAACTCATTGACATGATACAAGTAGATGTGCCTTCTTCAATGATAGTTTGATGAATGAGGCGATTCAAGACATGTAATTTTATCAAGAATGATAACTCTGCTGGTAATTTTGGAACATAGCCCGTGTGATTAAAGACTACAATATTTTAATTTGTCGGATCAATTCCACCAATTGTGGATAATAAATCCTACTTCTGGGAGGGAAAATTCTGAAGAACCTCAAGTGTTGACATAGAAGAAGGTGACTGAGTCAGGTCTTCTACTACATTATAATTTTGAGTTAAATGAGCTCGAGGGTTGAATGTTGAGTTGTGAACTACTCCCTTTTGTTGGTTTTATTGTTAACTCTGGAAGGATAGGTGGTAGAGCCGAATTAGATAATTTCAAAGTTGAAGTGGTAGGTTGATCTGTTGTCTGACCATTATATAAAAAAAAAATATTACTGTAATATTTACTTCATGTCGACACCAAAACATCATTTTTGGGCTTCATAATGATAGCATGAGCACTTGCGAACTAGAAGCACGATCCATAGCAACCATATGTGTTTCTGGGTTTGGAAAAGGATTTTTCAACACTACATATGTGGCAAAAGTATTAATAAGCTTTGGGACTTCTGAGAAAAATCTCGCATAAAATTTTCCTCATTACATTTCAAGCAAGGGTAACGAGGTTTCTGAAAAAAAACCTGAAGAATCAAATGATTTCCTATGGGGGTGAATTTAATTTCTTATTGTCTTTCCCCTTCTTCCTATTTCTTGGTTGCTTGTTACTTTTTCCTTAGTCAGATGAGATGGCACAAATTTTGGAAGAAGATGCAAGATTAGATGCAGTAGAGTTTTGATTTGAAACAACAAGCATAGGACCAGATAGTTGACTTGTTACCGTAGTGCTAGCAGAACCAATCACACCATCCCTAGCATGAATTTCCTAAACATATGGAGCAGTAGGAACAAAAACATTTGGTCGTGATGCATTTGGAATATTTTCATAGAGCATGTCAGACTGAGTGTAAATCAGATCTAGATACTGGGCACAAGCAATGACTTTCTCTCAATGACAACATCGCCTTTCCCCACATCCTTAGTGATAGATGGAAACAAGGACTTAATAAACCAATCATCTAAAATCTTATCAAGAAAAAATGTCTTAACCATTTGACGATGACTATGACACTCATGTATATGATCCAATATATGAGTAGCATTGGTCTATTTAACGCTGGTCAAAAGTTCTGTTCCAGTTTCATATTTGATGGGTAACTAGAACTGGGTTAAAAAAGTAGTGGCTAAAGTTGTAAAGTTATCAAATGAATCTTGTGGTAATTAAATGCACCACTTCACATCTGGACCAGTAAGAATTTTCTGGAAAATACACAATCTAACATATTCATCATTTAAGGATTTTGATGAACACCATAAATGGTAATTCATGACATGCATAGAGGGGTCTTCTCCATAATTTCCATTGAATTTTGGAATGTCTGAGGGTAATTTATGTGGAATCACTAGCCACCAATGTTAGGTCCCTATAATACTAGTGTATCCCCTTATTGTTGTTAGAATATCCACCTTATTTTTATTTGTGTGCCCCTGTAGCCCCCATATTGTTATTATTGTGCCCTTACATTATTATTGTTAGGTCGGCTAGGATTACATTGTGGCCCCACTAGGATTACATTATGGCCCCATGGACTCCTATATATAGAAAGGAGGTTTTATCATTTGTATCATCCAAGAATTGTTCATTCATGTAATGTATTGGAGGTTTCCCCCTCAAAGTGGCTTATTTCGAAGGCATTGATATCTCTTTTCTTCTATTTTTGGAGCCAGGCGCCTCTTTTGAGTATCGTTTCCTAGATTCTGGCAATCAAATGTTCAAATGGTGTCATCATGAATGTTCAATATAACTGTTTTCTACGAAGTTGTTTGAAGCTGAAAATCCCGAGGAACCCGTGTAAAATTTTTAGATCGTGGTTAGCAATAGTTTTGGAGATATGATTTGTGAAAGTTAGTGTTTTTTCAAGCTCCTAAATTTCATCTAAAAGAGGAGACCTTGGGAAAATCGTCCTAACTGTCTCTTTGAGCATCAGATTGGAATTCTATAAAAAGTGACCAAAATTATACAGATGGTAGTTTCATGTGTATCAAGTTCAGAGACGAAGGAAGAAATAGTCACACATGGCACACCGTACAAGTTATATCTACTAAACCAGTCCATAATTAGGCCATTTTGGGAGATTAGGCATAAATTTACCTTGAAGCACCCAAATCAGGTCATACCTGTGGCATTCGAAAGAAGATTTAGAGGGCTACTACAACACCAAATTTCAAATATTGAAGATCCGAAATCACAGATATAATTCAGTTTCAATATCGATCTCATAAAAAGAAATAGAAAGGTGCGTATTTTTTTTTTTCAAATTGCATTAGTCTTGTTTGAAAAATAAGTTTGAAGTGATTCCAAGGGCATATTGAAGCATAGATATCAGAATTGGGTTCTAAAATTCCCCTTAAAAAGAATTAAACACCCATTAAGACCTGAGAAATCTCTACTATGACGCATGAAGAGGAAGAATTGTAGTATGATATATCAAAATTATGGTACCAAGTGAAAAAAATTTCAATCTTACAAAGAGCAATAAAAGATGACATAGATGGCTTAAAATGAAAAATGGAGGCTAAGTTGGAAAGTTTGAAGGATCAAATGAAAGCTAATACGGATGATAAAGTAGTGTAAGATCACATTGAACATAAACAACAAGTTGTCCAACTCTCAAAGGATAACCTAACTTTGGTGTAGAATCGAACGAAACAATAGGAAGATAAACATTGCAGTGAAATAAGTTATGACGTAGTCACATAAATAAGAAATCGACAACTACCAAATCGATCAATTTCAGAGTATCTCAGCAAGTGGAAGAACTTACCCGTTGAATATTACACATGGGAGGACGAGAATTTTATACATACGCATCCAAAAATAATCAAGAATTGATGGAAACACTTGTTTGAAGGAGAGGGGCATGTTAGGTCCCTATAATACTAGTGTATCCCCTTATTGTTATTGTTGTACCCCTGTAGCCACCATATTGTTATTATTTTGCCCTTATGTTATTATTGTTAGGTCAGTTAGGATTATATTGTGACCCCATGGACTCCTATATATAGAAATGAGGTTTTTTCATTTGAATCATCCAAGATTTTTTCATTCATGTAATGTAAAGGAGGTTTCCCCCTCGAAGTGCCTTATTTCTAAGGCGATGATCTCTCTTTTCTTCTATTTTTGGAGTTGGTTTCATAACAACCAAGGTAAATAATGAATTGGATAATTGGTGAGCCGATTTAAATATGGAAATTCTAATGTTGTAACAAATTGGAACTGTCGATTAAGGTCAGGTTGAGCATAACCAGGATAAGATGGAATTGCCTGAGCAGTAGCCATTTTCATACCAACAAATAGATTCTGTTGTTAGTAACCCAGATATGGGTAGGTTTGCTGACCAGGTCTAGGATAAGCCTAATACTGTCGAAATGGTTGTTGTGACTTCCATGCTATCTGATAAAATGGTTGCCCACCAGGATAATTTGGACCCGGTTGTGAACAAACAGGGCCAGTAGAAGCCTGTGACAAAGGTAAACTAGCCTGTGGTTACAAAATTCTCGATACATATGGTTTTTTAATAGCAGTCTGGAAAGACTGAGCCTGTAGACCTGAAACTTGAGTGTTAGGGGTGGAAGGACCTGCTTGTGCAGACTGACCAACAACCATAGAATAAATGAAATGTGTAGTATGCATAGATGCGACATGTTGAACTAGTTAAAATTGATACACAAATGTTTATGGTTGCACAGGAAAAGTAGGTTTTCATTGGAAAATAGTCATTCTATCATATGATGGACCTAAATACGATGGAGCATTGCCATATGGACCTAACATCTATGGCCCCCCAACAAATGGAGTATAGGGATATTGCACATACTGAATTTCATATGATTGGTATCCAGCAGATACTGGATAAGATGGACGGTAATTAGATGGACCGGTCTGATATTGAGGGTTAGGTTGTTCAGTACTCATAATAGATGAACCAGATATAATTCTAGACAATGACATGGGCGAATTCCATGGAATAGAGGAGACACCAAAGTAGGTTCCATTTAAATCCTGGTAACCCACTGGGACAGATGGACCACCATTAAGATGTTCCTTAGGTGTCGTCGAAAACATCGAACATGAAGCGACAGTAGATGATGTCGCAGCCATAATAGATTGTATAGTCTCGGATGCTGTCTCTACCATGGTTAAATAACCCAAAAAATATTTTAGCGAATACACTAAAACTTGAGAGTCAAAAGGATCAATGAAATAAGATTCGTTCAAATGAGGAAAAGACTGATATAAATGAAGCTTTGGCCCAAAATGAGTGTGGGTCGATGGGGTTTTCTCTTCATGAATTTCTTCCTCTATCAAAATCAAACCAGGTGGAAGCACTTCACTTTCAGGCCTAAGATAAATTTTAGGCGGTAAAATCTATGGTAAAGAGGAAGACTCGATGGTTAAAGATGGCTGAGGATCAGACAGTTGCACCAGAACAACTTCTTATTGTTCGACTTCGGGATCAACTACTCGATCGATGTCCAGTTGAACAAGCTCGTGTTCAGTATTCACCGTTTAACTGGATTGAATTTTAGTTTCCTTAGGTAACTGTGAGATTTCCTTCTCGACAATAGCAAATAAATCGAAATCAGTCGAAAGGACTTGAGAGTCAGTACTCAAAGGATCAGATGTCTCTAGTATATCAGATAATGTAGCACCAAGGGTTCCAGAGGCACCGGACTGAGTAGGGTGAGCGCACCTTCCTCTACTAGGAGTAGCTTTTGGTGGTAATGGAGGTTTATTCCTTGTCCTACGTGAATGGCGGAGAAGGGGTTGATCTTCTTCCATGATTTCTGACTGATTTTATACAGAAAAAAATTAAAAAAAATAGGTTTATACTAGGCAAAAGGTTTACCAAGCAACTGTGAATTGTAATACACTACCTTAGTAAACCAAGGACTTGTTATACATGCAATAAATATCGTCGAATGTTTTTGTAATATTCCAAAATGGAAAAGATAGGAATATAGAACATATGCACAATTCCAACTACTGTAAAATAAGAATTAAACATGTAGAACTGGAAAAATGTTGGAATACATAAAAAAATCATAATTATTGGTAGAAAATAGCTAAGCCATATCATTATACATCAATATCAATGAAAGTACACAAAGCTCCAAAAGGAATGCACTCAAGCCACAAGATGGCTGCAATACACTAAAGAAACCAAGCACTGGAAATGTTGTGTTGCTACTATTGCCACTATTGGAAACTGCTACTACTAAGAAGAAAAACCATGTGCGGAAGGCTGGTGGAGTGCTTAGAATGATCCTGGATTTTAACCACGGATTATACTAAAAAAACCACCCAAAAATGGTTTGGCTAAATCTTAACTTTGGATTTTCAGCCCTTTTTTGGTTGCCCACTGCACCCCTGCTGACTGACTTACACACTTCCTAGGGATTACTACTGATATGGGGATAAAGGAATGATCTATCAGCTGCAATAGCACGCAATCTACTTAATGGATGAATGGTTGATCCCTTCTCTGGAAAATAGGGTCAAGAACTTGGGTACTTGACCTCCCACTGCAACAACTACACTGCAAAATAATGCAGTTTCTGGATGACATTGCACTGTGTGTGAATGTTGTTGCTTGGCCTGATGCCGGATGGTGGAATAAATCTCTAAGAACTACCTCACAAGCTTCCTAAATGAAGGGCTGGTCCCTCCAATAGAAAACAAGCTCAAAGATTAGGTCTATCAACCCTCCATTGCTGCTACCCTACAAAACAACACAATATTGGAAGAGACTGCACTGTGAATGAAGGCTAAAGCTTGGAAAAATGCTGGACAGTTGAAATGATGCTCAAGATACCTCTCTTGAGTAGGCACTCAAATTCCCTCAAGGATGAGGGTGGGATTCCCACTCGGGAACACACTTGTGCTAAACGACACAACAGACTTACCTAAATAGCTAAAGCGTGAAAATAGACATACAATACCACAAAATAAACAATCCAATTCATGTCTTCTATTGCTACCATCCTCTTCCTTTTATGCTTTTTGAGCATTCTCACCCTGGTTCCCACTCACTACAGGAGTTACTCTCATGCATACACTCCTCCTAAATGACTATGATGTTCCATTAATCCTCCACTATCTCCATAACGACAATGTTGATTTGGTCAACATTGATCCTGTCTACATGATTTAGCCCTTGTTCACACCTCAAGGTGCTTTATTCAGCTAATACAATGATCCACATTCATATGACAAGTGGCTTTATTCCTACTAAAGATATTTATCGGTATCCCTACCCACTTATTCATCTATCTAAATGAAGAAATCAAAAATTAATATTCCAATTAGCTGCAAGCTAATTTTGGAATATTGCAGCTGTGTTTGGTGTATCACAGGTACAAGGCAGCCGACTCGGTTGCATATGGATGGTAAGAAACCTAAAGTTGTCTTCCCAAATATATGCGAAGGTACGTGGAGGCCCAATCTGTATCATCACTATCTAATGTGAAACCGCACAATGAGAGCACCACCTTATACTTTTCATACTAGAACACTGCCCGATATACCCAAACGTAAGTGGATGCACTCCAATATAATTAAATACATGGAATGAGGTATCACACTTGGAATGTATCACATACAATTAATGACAAATGCTATGTTTAACAATCTCGAAACACGTTTTCTAAACTAGAACTCTAAATTTTATCGTTAATGTTACAATGCTTCCTTATATAAATTCATATAAATTTTATGTTGATCTTGACTATCAGTTTGTCTTTCAGGTTCATCGCAAGATGTATTGAACATTCCTAAAATTCAATTAGAATGATAAGCATTCGTTTCGAATTTATTTTTGACAATGAAAAACTAGCTAGTAGGGATAGAGAAACTAGATAATTTGTAATCATCAATGAGCACATCTAAATGCAATTTTTTCCTAAGCTATTCCTCAAGTAGCACTCACAATCACTAAATGAAAATGCATGTTTTTATTTTTAGTTTCCTTTAGATGAACGAAAAAGAAACTAATACACAAAAAATCACTCAAAACTTTCAAGAGAAACAAAGACTGAAATGAAAATTCCTCTTTTCAAAAATAATGAATTGATTAAATGTAAAATTGAACTTTGGAACTATTCAACAATGATAAATAAGTAAATAAATAAAAATTGATTAAAAAAATCCAAAGTGAGGCAAGAAGAGTAAAGAAAAACTAGTCTCTCAAGGTATTAAGTCACTCAAACCTTCAGCAAGAAAACACTGACATGAATTGGCAAAAGACAAAACATAGAGATTTTGGTTGGTCACGAGGGCAACACGCCCCTAAGTGGGAGGCAGTGCATTGCAAAGCATTGTCTCTAAGCCAGGAGAGTGTTGTACTATGAAACAAACCCCCCATTTCTTTTTACATTGATTAAAGTTGTGAATAATAAATGGGGACCCTTTAAAAAACAAATAAAGCTTAGGATGTATTACTTTGCTTTTGTTTAAGTCTTTAAAAAATTTAGAAATAAAAGACAATAACCTTTTCCAATTTCATCTTCTTCCTCTTAAGCGCAGATCATAAATTACTAAGGCAACAATGTTGGAACACATGTACAACTTGCGAATTGCGATAGCGCTAATACGTTTTTAAAGTTATATGCAATTTCTCGTTAAAAAGGTAAGAATCCCTTATAACCATAAATCACATCACTCCTTCCTCAAAACTAACCAATAGAAATATCATTCGAAAGGTGAAATACGATAATGTCAGACCTAATAAGACATTAAACGAAATTTAAAGATGTCAACAAATCTGATAAATTGCAATAATTTGAGTTATATCGCTTATGATATCCCGCAACATCAAGCTAAACGAAAAGTCATGTCTTCTTCAATAAAGTGCGATATGTGATTTACGCAGATCACATTTCACAAACACACGTGGTCGAGATAAATAATATCAATGCCTATAGGATGTGTGATTTGCGATATATTATTTATCACAAAGCGCTAGAAATGATGCTTAATTAATTAATCCGTTAAAATATTTCATGATATAAATCTTCTGATTGGACATATATGGTAAAACATGTAAAAGATTTGAGAAATGTGTAATGAGATATTAATGGCATTTAATGGTTTCGGGACTTGAAAATATTGATATCTTTCTATGGCATGTTTCAAATAAAAGTGTCGGGTTTACGATTTATGGTTATTAAACTATGTTTTCTCTTTCCGCCTCTATTTTTCATCTCTACTCTAATTTCCTTTTTTTTTTGAATTCAAGATATCACCCGAGAAAGAAATATCAGCAAAAATGACAAAGAAAGAAAAATAAATTGCCCAAACATATACCTCCAAAGTCACGGATATGCCTCCACTCTTCCCAGATACTACTTGCAATAAGGATAGTGGAACCACTTCCTGGGAAGCAATATACAATTTTCTCGGAAGAGAGAAACCAAGGGAATTGAACAAAGTAGCAACATCAAATGCATCTGACTCATCTGAGCCATCCTATTTTGAGGCAACATGTTCCTTTTTACATTGGATAGCCACAAGACCAAATATTTTACCATATGCTAACATGATGAGATGGGTCATTGACAATGTCAGTGTCGCAGACAAAACTTTCAAGAAATCAAGACAAGAAGACATCGGTTCATTTACCCCTAAATATTTCCACGTTATGTACCATATTCCAAAACTACAAAAGGTTTATGATAGATATTTTCTTGAAAATTTTGTGAAATAAAATGAAGGCCCAATGAAGGTAGTGATATAATGGGAGGTTGATCGCACAAAATTTAAGCGGGATAAAATTGGTATGTATCCAATTGCATAATTACCAACACCCTATTGTTTTATAGAAACAATGATGTGTAGGATATTTCCAAGCATCATACCACCAAATTTTCTATTGAATTGGTTCCCCTAATAGACACTACTGTCAATTCTACCATTAGGAATTGGGCCAATATCTTATCCAATAATTTCGCCATAAATTTTAGAAAGTACAGATAAAATAGGGTCTTTTCTACTATAACAATCCCTCCTTTTTACACGAGTGCATACATTATGGACACCATACGCTTTTGTTCAAATTTTAATATTATGGGTTGGAAATGGACCAGTCAAGACCCTATTCCTATTCATGTCTATCACAAAACCTTGTGGGAATCTTAATTTCGTTCTCATTTTTATAAAATTTTCCATGAAGTCATGTTTCCTATCCACTAAATCATTTTTAATGAAAAATCCCCGAGGATTTCTAAAGAGTCCAATGAAGACATTATGTCTATAGCCAGATGGTTTGGAAAAGAAACATTTACTTATATCAGATTTTTCGGGAGTCTTGCATTTCCCCATGTTTTTCCCTATTATTTCCCAGACAGGCTTTTAGCTAGGGAGATTGCATACCAAACATTAGTAAGTGGTATAACCAAGCATCTCAAAAATTCAAAGAATTATATTTGGCCCGCGTTTCCAATACAGTGTGGTACCTTTGCTCTTTTTGATATAGGTCATACAGAAAAGGAGATCCCAAATATTACCTCTTTGAATCTGGATTTTATGTCAGGAATATAGTATCACCTCAACAATGTAGTCCAAGATTTTACTACTAATATTAAAACTAGACCATTCATGCATGATAAATATGATTTTGATGATTTGTTTTAAGGAATAGAGAAATTTTCAGAGGTATTGAAGAAGGAATCCAACAAACTTAGTGTAGCAGATATCAATTTTTTCCATGAGTACAGGAATAAAAGATTGGAAACAATCCCATTGGGCCTAATGCGAGTAGAGGAAATTAGTGAGCCAACTCCTATTTTAAGCCTATATGATGATTCGAAAGATATTTTTGAAGATGAATCCCAGGAGAAATCAATTGAGGATTCAGAACATTCCCAACATGAGTCCCAAGATTCAGATCATTCTAATAAGGAATCTGAAAATAAAGATGAAATTCCCGATAAAATAATTAAATATGTAGTTAAAGGAATTGACATACATGCATAGGAAATAATTGATGAAGTTATATTAGAAAAGGCATCTTCTAAACAGCTTCAAGAAGTTCAGTCTACACCTAAACGGACAGTGAAATCCCAAGTGGAACATTTAAGAATATAATGGCAGAAGTTTAATGAAAAACTCTAGATACCACCTAATCTTAATCCTAAAGGATCATTAAGATTTCATACTCCTGAACAGATTCAGAAGTTACTAGAAAAATAAACAGCACTTCAACAAACTCCAGGTGTTCAAGAACATGAAATCATCTTGGCCTTCCCTACTGAAGAAATTGTTCTAAATATTGAAGAGATACCTCCATTGGACATTTTCTACAATCCAAATCCTAAATTTGTAGTCAAGAGGACAAAAAGAAGAATAATTTATGAAGCAATGACAACCATTAATAATGAGTCATTAGATGTTGTTTGGAAAGACACTCTTATCAATCCAATTGAAGATCTTACTAAACTTTCACGGTTTGCAGGAGTATATTAAAATGGTACAATTTATAAAGAAATAAAACTACAAATTCTACTTAGAAAAATATAAGAAAGGGTATGAATGATAGAAATACAACTAGAACGGGAGAAAAATAATGTAGATAAACAAGCTAAAATGCAAATGGCACAGTTCCAGAAAGAATTTGAAAGATCGAAATTGCAGCATCAAGTGCACATCTGCAAAAAATATGCACATATAGAAGCAGCAATGGAAAAGTTCAAGAGTCAACCTCAAACAGAATAATTCGTTAAATAAGCACTTGAATGGAATTCATAGTTGAAACAACAACAAGAGAGCTTCTTCCGAAAAATCTCTGCTAGTAACTCATACCCTGAAATAAGTAACATATTGACTCAACAGGTGGCAAACATAAAGTTGGAATGTGAAAGAATTGATAAGAAAATTTCCGAATTTATTTCTTGGCAAGAATATGAGGAAGGGAAGAAGTTTGATCTCCCAAAGACTGTAAAATATCATAAGGATATTTTATTCAAATATTGGGAGATGCAATTAAAACAAGCAGAGAAAGCGGCATCAATGGAAACCAATGTAGCAAGAAAATCCATTGAGCTTGTTAATGAACAGCTTCAAAATTACAAACTTATTGAAGAATATACAACTGAAACAATTCCAGAAGTCAAGCTATTAGAGAAGAAGTGGAAGGGAAGCACTAAGAAATAGGTAGAATTTGTATTAAATCACAGATTGTTACCTTTAATTTTCTAGATTGATCTCAATACAAAGGTACAGTAACATAAAACCAAGCTTTGGAATCCTAGGACCTAGCCTTCCTAGATTCGGAGAGGGATCTCTCTAGTAGGTGCAAAGATGTGAACTTGTTTGCTGATTAGGGTTGATTTTAGGCTAGATGTTAAGTGCAGGGTATTTTGATTGTTTTTGGTTGGGTATGATGCTTAGATGGATTTAGATAGAAAACAAGGAAGATTGTTAAGTCATTGGGCAATGGAGTCAAACAAGGTCATGAATGAGTTCATCAATGGTTTCAAGAGCATTTTCAGGGCAATTTATCTTGGTTGGTGGATCTTTAAGGTTGTGAAGGATCATGAGATGGACATTAAACTTGGGAACAACAAGATAATAAAGGGAAGAAGTAGAATACTTTATATAATTTTAAACTGAGAGAGTTAGAAGATTTATAAGCATAGACAGAGATTCAAAGGGTTAAGAAACACCTAATCCATTTGATTTCAGATTGAAAGTAGATAATAAACCAAGATAGCATCTAGATAAAACATAGAAAGGCAAAAACTCATTTAATCTTTCATGGGTTTTATCATCAAGAGCAGGAAAAAAATTTAAGTTGCACTAGTAACTATAACCATAGAAGAAGAGAAAAACCCTAGCATCCACAGTGACAGCTATGAGAGTTCCTTGAGACAATTTTAGCTAAGTAAGGCAAAGAGCATGGTTAAGACAAACTTCTTTGACAAACTATGGGCAGAGCTGCTTCAAAATATGATTTCAAGAACAAAGTACTTCAGAGGTAACAATATGTAGGGCTAGCCATAAATCATAATTGATACTAACTGATATAAATCATTCAAGAAAATAGACAAGCAAAAAACTTATTAGAGAGCAAAATATGAATTCTCTAACATATCTTAAGTAGAAGAAAACATTTAGGCAGTGAAGGAAACAAACAGATCTAAGGTGCCATCAACAAGCATATCTTAATCTAAATTTTTTGTCCTATTACAGCATAGATGGATGGAAAACATATAAGAAACTTAGATAACATTAAAAAGAGAAAAATTCACCATCAACCAAGCCTATGGATCCTGCAAACAGTCCTTCTCCATCAACAAGTGAATTAGATCATGCATAAGCTCCAAGACATCAATTTCTCATCAAAGGCTTCAAGGGACTATGTATTACTTCAGCATAAGTCATCAACATCCAAAAAAATATACAAGAGCCTCATGCTCTATTTATGGAGCAAATGAGGAGGTGGAAACCCTAAGAGGCTTCTAGAAACCCTAATTCAGCCATAAATGTCATAAATGTGCTTAATGACCATGCAAGGCCCAAGACACATAAGAGATAAGAAAATAAATGAAACACACCAAAACATAACTCCCCAATCAAATCAGGAGTGTTTTTTCCAAGAAAATATTAAAAAACCAATTTTCCATTAATTAGTGTCTTTTGTTGACTTTTTGGCAAAAAGCTGTCTCTGTGCGTAGCTCCAAATCAGCTAAAATTGGGGTCTGTTGCAGCTGAGTTTTTGACCCTTTCCCGGCATTGGATTCGGGCCCGTGATGGATCGTTGGAAATATTGAAGAGTCTAATTTCCATAAATATTGAGTTGTGCTGAATGGATTCCATTTACCTGCTCAAAAATCCAATCTCCCATGACTGCTTAATGCGCAACACCAGGCCTAAAAAGGAGGCAGAAAGGTCATTTTTGAGGTGTTTTTTGACCTTTTGAGGGGGAAAAAATGCTCCAAATGAAATGAAATTTTTTGGGCAGACTGATGGAGACATAAAAAACCCAAAAATGAAAATTTTAGCTGCTGAGGATGCCCCAAAAAAGAGCGTAGCGCCTAGGGTGCTGCACTCCTAGGGGCCAAAATTTGGAAAAATCAAAACGTTTCCGGATTTTCTTAAAAATTGGTGGGTAGACCCCTCAAGGGGTTTTAGACACCTTCTGAGAAGCATCGGCCAAGATCCCGAGGCTGTCATGAATTTTGGGCCTTTTTAGCTCTTTTAGTTCTAGGAGGGCTTGCCTCAATTTAGCATTGGCAATCATGCTCTTCCTTGCATAGTGTTTGACCATTTTCTTCTGCAAGGAAAGGCCCATCTTCACCTCTTTGAAATGTTTTTGCTCCTGTTTATAATAGTAGATGACCCTTCGTGCCCTTTCAAAATCCTTTTCCCATTCTTGAAGCTGGGCATATTTTTCTAGGAGGAGCAATTTTGTGTTTATCCCTTGGTCCTCATTATCACTGTCTAGATCAACAAAGACAGGGCCTTGAGAAGCCTTTTTAATCCTTTTTCTCCTCTTGACTGGTGCCTTTGGCTCAACACTCTTCATTTTTTCTTTTCCTTTTTCCGATGCTTTGGTATTTTGTGAGGAGGTGGCCCTTTGTCTATTAGAGGCAGCAAACACACTCCTTTTCCCTCTATGATAAGTGCATGAGAGAGGGTGCGTTCCCATGTTTTGGCCAGATTGGCAAGAACAAAAGATGAGACAACATCAAACCACTTTCAGACCTCAGGATCTAGCCCTCCTGGGTCCAGAGAGGGATCTCTCTATGATATATCAAAGGTGTATATGTCTTTGAAGCTCGAATGTTAAGATGTTAGGCTAGTTATAGGCACAAGGTTTATTTGTTTGGATGTTTGTTTTGGTTTGGTTGCTAGTTATCAGGAAAGAAGGTTTCAATGTAAGACTAGGATGAGCAAAGAGGAAAAAGGGTAGAGGTGAAATATTCCTGAAAATCATTCAAGACCATTGGGAAATGGAGTCAGGAAAGGATTTGCTTGCTACTCAATAGGCAGGCTTTCAAGTGGGCTAGTCATCTGAAACATAGGATCTTCAAGATGATTATGTGGTGTGGAGAGGTAAAAAGGGAGGAAATAACACATATTTAGAGCACAAAGTTAAGGACCAGCTGGTCGCACAAGGATCCTAGTGGACAAGGCTAACTCTAATCCCCAGTGTTCCCAAATCTTCCAACTAAATCTATAACAAGAAACATCTAAGAACTGAATTCATTTAATTCATACATCAGAGAGCAGGAAATAACATCCACTACACTGGTTAAACCAACTGAAATCATTTCTTAGATAACACATTCAGAAGAGAAACATCAATGGCAAGGAGAGCAGAAACATAGGGTACCTAACAAGGGTAAATCCTATGCCAATATTCTGATGCAAGCCAGTAGAAATGAAATGAAATGAATGTAAAAACAAAGATAGGAAAACATCACCGCTGCTTCAGATCAGGATCCAAAGAAATGTGCTTGTCATATTAAATAGCAATACCAATCAAGTACAACATTGCCAATAGCTGAATACTCAGTCTGAAAACATCTCCTTCAACCTATATTACAACTTTACATAGGGACTGTGTCTCAAAAGAAACTACTACCAGTTCTCTGATAACTGATCAACAACAACAACAACAACCTTTATAATGAGTTTCTGCATGGATTTATAGCTCTGGAGGAGTAGAGAAGGTAGGTGAAGAACTAAATGCAGTATTAAATCTTCTAAAATGAAAGAGGGTTGAAGCCCATTCTGTTTTAAATCTTGTGCATTTAATCTCTGGTGTTCTTTGGGTGCACGAATGATCTTCATCACTCTTCAGGCTAATCTGATATAACTCTGATGTACTCTGACTGCAGTACTATGTGGTACTCTGGTGCATAAACATAATGACTGAATGGACTGCCATGCTTGTGAAACAAATGCTTTGGTAGCTTTGGACTGTGGTTAAGGCAAAAATATTCAGCAACACTATAAATAATGAAACTGATAAGGGCAATTCGTCCTTTAGGACAATCTGTTGATGTGAAACCTTGATATATATGCAATCCAGTGGGTTGTACCTTCTACATGATCTGTGGGATCATTGATCTGGTGCTTTGCCTCTAAACTACTATATTAAGGCTCGAAACCTCCAATACTGAATGCTGAAACCTTGATCATTAGATGGTTTTTCTCCATTGCTCCATAAATGTCTCGATCTGTGAAATCTGGGCTTTAATGGCATCGGATAGATTACTTGTGAAGATTAAACTGCCCTTGGGTAATATTCATGACGCCGCTACCATTTCCGGGCATTTCTATTGTAGTACCGGATTCCAGATTTAATTTTGTCTGCGTAGCACACCATTGAAGTAGTACCTGTAAACCATGGCGGTTTTCCGCCTATGATAGCCCTGCAAAAACACTAAACCTATTATGAAATCCATGGATGGGGGCGGATGATGTGGATGACAGTGGGACTGTGGAGAAATGGCAGAAAATGCCATGGAATGGTGAAGAACAGAGATGGTGCAAGGTTGGTGGAATGCAGAACAATTATGTGTGAAAACCTTATAAACGTCGACCTTTGAATGAATTTATGCGATGAGATGGCGGAGGTACGGTGGATACATGTGAAGGTGATGTGGCGGGACCGGGTGACGATGGAAGAGTCAAGAGCAGGGAGACCAAACAGGGCCGTCGGATCTTAGAAGAGATCGATGGTCGAACACACAGCGAAGGGCGATGAACAGTGGGCTAGGAGTACGGAGACCTTTGGATTAAACCTCGCGCAGCTTCGTCAAGAAATGACCGTTGGATGGGCACGGGCAGATCTTACGGTTGACATGAATATCACTATGCATCATGTACCGAACAATAGTGCGCGATGGGATAGTGGTTTTGAAATCGTACAAGAGACAAGTGTCAAGAGGTGTATGGAATCGCTGGCCTATGGAAAAATATCGCCCTCTGCCCAAAGGTGGTGCGATGGAAACAGGCTAGTTTATGAACAGTGCACGGGGTCCACAAGGGTAGTTAAACTTCGATCCATCAGATTTGCGTGCAAATGAACGACGATGGCACGATCAGGGGTTTGAACGTGGAAACACGAATGCCGCAAGTTTAAACAATCGCCATCCGATCCATATGGATCAACGGTTGAGAAAGCACCCGATAAACATATGGGACAAGTGCCTTCGGGGCTAGCGCTCGGTCACAGCGCTGGGTTCTGTGGGAGGAAAAGGTGCGGGGGCTAGGCCTGGACTATGAAGAAAATGTGATTTTTGGCCCATTTTAATACATTTTGAAGCTGGCCAAGGGTAACGATAGGGGAATGAGGGGGTTTTAGGCCTAATCAAAGGGAGTAGGGATGTTTTAGAGGGGATTTCTGGGATGGAAAGGGGAAATTAGGGGGAAGAAAGGGGACTTTGAGGAAAGGAACAAAAGGGTGAAAATGAAGCATTTGCAAGGGTATAACAGGCAGAACTAAAGCCTTTTGGAGTATGATTCTTTATCAGCAAGGCTTATTTACTCAGAACAGTAGAGGAAAACAGTCACAAGGCAGGGAACTTGAAAAGGCTACAAGGATGATGTGTTTACAAGGTAAATGCATTCCTTGTAGACTTATAGAACAAATTAGCACCTTCCTTGCTTGCCAAGGAAATTATAAGGGGCTAACAGTGGCTCCACATGGGGATGGCTTCTTCTTGAAGGAGTCAAGAATTTAGAGAATAGATACTTGGAGTAGGCCAGTTGCCTGTTGCTTGGCACATCCCCTTCTTTATTTAGATCAGCTACCACAATACGAAGACATTACATCAGTAGGAAAACTTTCCCAATCAATCTAGCTACCCACACTATAATCCTAGCATTTTTTCTTCCTTTAGGGTGCATTTGAGCTAGCAGACCCTTTACATCATTTATTTTTATAACAGAAAATAAACTTATTCTAAATCCACCCTTATTGCTCCATGAGACCAGATTAGACTATTGGTCTCATATGCTTCTCTACCTAGTCTAATTATCTGCTGGGATTAAACTGTCCAGCAGATTCCTTCTCTATATTCTAAGACAGAAATTGAAAAAACAGCCAAGCCAGGATTAGACTGTCTGACTTGCTGTGGATCCAAGGCATAAAGACAGCTACACATGGAAAAAATTTGCAGAAATTGAAAACAAAACTGTGAAGGCTTGAGATCGGAAACTTGAGATATCCCCTTCTCTTTGTGACTCAAATTTTGAGCATGCTGGATTCACTTCTTTTCTTCATCTTAGCTCTAGCTTGGGCATGTTAGAGCTGATTCTCCTTTCTTCTTTGCTGGTCCAGATTTTGGGCATGTTAGGACCATATATTTTACTTTCTTTGGCTCAGGTTTTGAGCTTATTAGAGCCAATATTTTGCACATCAGAGGTTCATGTTTTAAGCATGTTTGAACCTCTCCCTTTCCCCTATTTTTTGAAACATTTTCTCTTTTTCTTGAAAAGTAAAAGCTACAACGGTATGTACAATGGGGGTGGAAACTAGAAATTGTGAATCAGCAGAAGTAGTGCTTGAGCATCCTGCCATTAACAGGGCCCCCAAACAGCTCAGTACCATCTAAGTCTTGTAGCTAGAAGGCATTTGGGCCAACAGTGGCCTGGATGATGTAGGGGCCTTGCCATAAGCTATCAAACTTGTTGTGCTTTCCTTTATCCTCTCTTCTTGAGTCCTATTTCAAAACTTTATCCCCAATTTTGAAATCAGCAGCTTTAGTTCTCTTGTCAAATAATTTCTTTTTATTTTCTTGAACTTTCACTGCTCTGTTGTAGACCTCTTCCCTTGTTTTCTGGAGATAGATTGTCTGATTTATTCTCCTCACCATATAGTATTCTTCTGTTTGAATCTCCTAGACCAGTTTGATCACTGGTATCCCAAGGCTGGTAGGGAATACTGCTTCTGTACCATAGACAAGCTGAAATGGTGACATTCCAATGGACTTCTTTGTTGTAAGCCTGTCAGCCCATATAGCATGCACTAACTTATTATGCCATGAATTTTTGTTCTCTTCCAACAACTTCTTGATGGTGATCACCAAGCTCTTGTTTGATGATTCAACTAATCCATTACCTTGAGGGTAATAGGCAGTTGAATGACCGAGCGCTATTTGATACCTGTGAAAAAAATCAACCATTTTATTGGATCCGAAAGCAGTAGCATTATCAGTGATTATTTTCCTTGGACAGCCAAAACGAGAGAGGATATGACCTTCTAGAAAACTAATGATGATTGAAACTATGGCATTCCTAGTGGGTATGGCCTCTATCCACTTAGTGAAGTAGTATGTGGCTGTTAGGATCCATTTGTGTTGTGTAGAAGAAGCAAGCTGAATCTCCCCTATGAAATCTAGGCCCCATTGCAAAAAGGGTCCTTTAATAGTGATGGGTTGTAGGGGTAAAGGGAGGAGTTTTCTTTTTCCTTCAAAGATCTGGCATTTGTGGTAGGCAATTATCATTTTATGGACATCATTGAAGAGTGTGGGCCAGTAGTAACCAGATCTTAGTAACTTTTTTTGCAGTGGCTTTCCAACTCAGGTGGCCTCCACATTCTCCAGCATGGAATTCTTGTTTAACCCCCTCTGCCCCATTTTCAGGCAAACATTTAAGAAATAGGCCATTAGGATTCTTCCAGTATAATTTTTCATTCAAAATGCAATAGTTTCTGGATTTTAGTTTTATGAATCTGGCCTTGGTCTTTGACAATTTAGGCGGGGCATTGAAGTGTGTAAGCACATACAAAATGTTAGAATACCAAGGAGAGCTCTGAAAATTTTCCTCAACAGTGGGATCAGGCACTTCTTGTTGCTCATCCAAGGTATTTATCATGTTAATGTCTAGGGCTTGTAAGTTTGATTCAACCATCAGTCGTGTTAAGCCCTGACCTTTAATCAGTTTAGTGGGTTTAATCTCAAGATCATATTCTAAAATCATAGCAATCCACTTGCCCCTTTTCCCATCTGGGTCCTGGGACAATATATCTTTGACTATGATGTTGGGCACATAAGCTATGGTGTGAGAATGCAATATGTACACCCTGAAGTCCTTTAAGGCCTTAATCAGAGCATAGGCCCGTTTCTCCATTATGTTGTATTTCAAGGGTGCATCTTTGAGTGCTTTGCTGAAAAAGGCAATTGGCTGCTCGATTCCCTCTGTGTTTTTCTGCAGCAAGACTGCAGCCACTGTGTGCTCAGAGGTGAATGAAAAGATCAGGAAATCTTTGGAGAAATCTGGGCTGATTAGAACGGGAGCTTGGGTGAGAGCAAGTTTCACTTATTCAAAAAATTTCTTAGCTCTGACAGTCCATTTAACTCCTTCACCTTTCTTCAACATGTTATTCATGTTCCTAAGGTGTTCAGCTAGGTTGGGGATAAATCTCCTAAGGAAGTTAATCTTCCCAATGAAGGACTATAATTCCTTGATGTTTCTTGGGTGTTTGATCTGTAGTATTCCCTCAACTCTTTGTGGGTCTATCCTAATCCCCTTTTTAGATATAATGTGGCCAAGAAGTTTTCCTTCTTGCAGCCCAAATACAGTCTTTTTGGGATTCAGTGACAGACCAAACCTTCTACATTTTTCAAACACTTTTCTCAGATGTTTCAGATGTTCTTCTTCAGTCTTGGAATAGACTATGATGTCATCTAAGTAAATAACAATGAAGTTCCCTATCTCATCTGAGAAAGCTATGTCCATCACTCTTTGGAAGGTGGCTCCAGCGCTCATCAGTCCAAAGGGAATATTCACATACATAAAGGTACCCCATGGAGTGGTAAAAGCTGTTTTGAGTTGGTCTTTTGGGATTACTAGGACTTGGTTGTAACCTGAAAAACCATCTAGCAGGGAAATCCTTTTAGAACCTACTACCCTCTGTAGAATGTGTTCCATTTTTGGCAAAGGGTAATTATCTTTGAGTGAGGCTCTATTAAGATTCCTGAAGTCTATACATAACCTGATTTCCCCTATTTTCTTTCTCACAACCACTAAGTTTGATACCCAATCAGAGAACCTCACAGACACAATTATACGTGCTTCATACATCTTCTTAATCTCTTTTTCAACTGCAGGCAATTGTTTTGGGTTTATCCTATGAAGTTTTTGTCTGAAGGGATTCTGATTTTCTTTCAAGGGTATCTTATGCTGAATGATGCTTGTGTCGTAGGCCTTTAATTCTTCATAACTCCAGGCAAAAACATCAATGAATTCTTTGAAAAGGTCAATGTATTTTTCCTTCATGTACGTTGGTAAAGACTTAGCCAGTTTAATCATTTTGGGCTTATCTTCACTGCCTATGTTGCATTCTTCCACATCAGAGTCTACATGTTCTATAGTGGGATTTTTTGCTACATCATCAAAGTCAAAGAGGTCTTCTAAGGTTGCTAGGCCTCTGGGTATATTCTTATCTTTGGCCTGCAGCACCTCTACTTCTTCGTAATCTATGTTTTCACAGTTTCGGTCTAGATTTCCAGTCTTTTCATCTAAAGAGTTTATTTTTATGTTACAGGGTGTTTCTTCCTCATCTAAGGATTCTTTACTTAGGCCACTACTGTCATATTTGGAGTCTGAATCAGAAAATTCAAACTCGTTTCTGCCTATCAAGAAATCCTCAATCTGTTTGTCTCCTTCAAAAACCTGCCAATACTTTTCATTGTCTGGCACAACAGGTCGGAATTTGGTCTGAATGATGATCTGTTGATCACTGGGAGTTCTGGGGTAGGAACTAGCTAGGCAAGCTAATCCGTTTGCAATGACATTCTAACCCCTAGGAACGAACACTAATTTGTATTCAACAAATTTTTTTAGTAGATCCATCGTGTCATTCTGATATTCTCTCAGCCTAGGATGTTTCACTGTGTATTCACCATTCACCTGTTTGGTAATCAGCTCAGAGTATCCACGCACATTTATCCTACGGGCTCCTAATTTTTTCAGCAGAGTTAAGCCTAGGATCAGAGCCTCATATTCTACAATATTTTTCGTACATTTGAAGTGCAGATTGCAGGCATGGCTCTCTGTGTAATCATTTTATGTGTTATGTATCCACACTCCTGCCCCAGCAGTTCTCCTTGTACAAGACCCGTCGAAACTCATCTCCCACAGGGGTTCACTTTCGTTTCTGTTATCATTTCTTCCCCTACAGCTGGGCTCGCCATTGTGTTGCGTTATAGGGTCTGCACTATGCTGTGTGCTAATTAGTTTTTCGTTATGGATGTGGAAGTCAGAGAGGTGACTAGTTGGCTGATTGTGTTTTGTTTCTGGTTCACTTTGAGTTGTTGTTTCAGTGCACTGTTCGAGGTTTTCCACGTCTTCATCCTCTGAGTCTATTGTAGCCATTATGTTAAAATCCATTGGCTTTGTTTCATCCTGTGTACCTTTGCTGGTATCTACATTTTCAGACTATGGTCCTCCTAAAAATTCATCATTGCAGAAGATAAAGGAATCCAGATCTGTATGTACAAAGTATAGAGGAGAATTTTCAGGCTTCTCATGGCTACTAACCAGGAATTTCATTTGTGATTCCCTGTACAGTCTTCTAAGTTGGCCAAAGATTGGGATTGTGGCATAAGCCCCATCCATTTTCATTGTTCCTTGTAGCTTGGCTCCCCATGATCTTGATAATAACATGCCATACTTGGGTGGCACATCTGCCACTACAACATCCATGACCATACACTTGGCAGGAATCTGAGTAAGGCTCACACATAAATCTTTGATCAGGCCAAGACACTTTACTCTACTAGAGTCAAATGAATATAGATCTTTGTAGGGACGGGTTATCTCTAGGCCTAATCTTTCCATTACCACTTTAGGCATCAGGTTGTGTGATGCCCCAGAATCATGCATTGCATTGTGGAGGATCCTATCATGGATATTAAGACTGATATAAAAAAGGGGCACTACCCCTTCCTGAAACTTTCCTTCTATCTTTGGACCAAATAGAAGGGTAGGCTGATCATCACTCAGATTTACAGTGTCACTGGACTCTCCTAAATTTAATGCTTTTAAAATTTGGCCTTTATATACATCCTGAGTGGCCAGCTCAGAGAGTGGGACAGAGATTTTAATTTTTGTAATCTCACTCTCCAAATTGAAAGTGGATTGACTCTTAGGAAGGCTCAACTCTGTTTTGCTAGCCACTGCCTTAGTGGCTGAATCAGTGTGCCGATTCTCATTCTATACAACGTTTGTGACAGTTTTATCAGGAGCACTAACTGTAGTGCTAGTGCTACTAGCTGGTTTACCTTGTGTATCACTGTTTTGGTTGTCCCTTTCTTTATTCTTTCCAAAACTCTCAGCTGCTGATTTGTTACTTTCAGCAGTTGCTTTAGAAGTTTTCTTAGGTCTTTTCTTGATGGTGACCTCAGAAGATTTTTGTTTGGCAGTTTCCTGGCTCTTTTTACTCCTGATTTCATATTGTTCTCTGACCTGCATCATGGCATTTTCAAATCCTAATCTGTAATCTTCAGATTCTAACCATTCCTCCTCCCAACTAAAGGGTGAGGGATGATATTCTTCTGAGTAACAGTTATGGATTGAATCTTCTGTTTCAAACATGTTTATTGTGTTCCCCTCATACTCTTCTATGATTCCCTCATCCTCATCAAGAAAGTTCTCTTGAAATGGGGGAATGACTTGTTGATCTGATTCTCTTTGTCTATTGGGAGTGTTATTGTTTCTTCTAAAGTTTTGTTTCTGGTTCTGGTTTCTATTCTGGTTACTAATTGTGACAACCATTTTTTCCATCATTTGCTGTAACCTTTCTACATTTTTAGACAACTTATCATAATCTTGGCCAGATGAGGAAGATGCATTATCATCTCTATATGTTACCCTCTTCTCAGCTCTCAGTCTTGCCCTTTTCTCAATCAAGTTAGCTTCTATACCCACTGCTCCTTTCTGCATGTCCTCCAGAGTGTTGTACTCTTTATCCCTAAGCTCATAGGCCAAGTCAGCATCAAAGCCATCAGGGTATTTCGCTAGAGCCATACCTTGTGGAGGTTTCATATGTGGAGGGAGGGCATTGTAAAGGCTATTAAATCTCATTGTGTAATCATGGAAACTCTCTCCTGCGTTTATTTTAAGGCTTAGGTATTCTGCTAAGAGTTGGCGAGGGTTGGCCTTAGTTTCCCATTTGTTTATGAAAGTCTGATATAAGGCTGGAAGATCATTGATGCTACCTGGAGGTAGGCCCTTAAACCATTTCTTCACATCACCCCCTAAGCTTTGGGCAAAGATTCTCATTTTGACTGTATCATCATCTATTTTCATGTAGTCAAAAGAATCTTCCATCTTATCTACATGTTGTTGGGCTGTGATGGACTCTTTTGCAGTGAAGTGTGGGATCTTTGACTGATAATCATTTGGTAAGGGTACTAGAGGTTGAGGTAAAACTAGAGGTGCATACCAGGCTACCATGGTGTTGTTTTGATGAGGTAAAGGGTTAACTTGGGCAGCTGGTATATGGATGACAGGGATGTTATGACCAGCAGAAGACTGATGAGAAAACCTAGGGTGACCGAGCCCCAAGTTTTGTATGAAATGTATATCTAGAGGTGTAGATGGAGGAGTTTGTCTATTCCCTAGGTGTATACCACTTTGATGTGGTGAATCAGGAAGCTCAGGGTATGGCTGGTCTAAGTTACCGAATGACCTAGTTCTAGGTAAGTTGTTAGGCAGGTCTAGGTCAAGGTGAAAATGTGATAGAGCTGTAAGATATTCTGGTGCAGAATTAGATCTATAGATGTGACTGGGAATAGTTGATATTTTAGGTGTAGGGTCTCCTTTGAGGGTGCTCTCAGGATTGTCAACTATTTCAGGTGGGTCTGGGTTAGGGTAAGCTCTTGTATGAATGGTTCTAGAAGCCAGAATTTTGTTTCTGACCAAGAAGCTTAGCCCTACTTGTTACTTCTACTGTGGTTGATGTTGTTATGGAGGTTGGTCTCCCAGTGGAATCTTATGTGAAACTAAGACAATCAGCAGGCCTACTGATCGCCAGTGGAGTCTTTTAAACATTTAGGAACTATGGAGTCGCCAGGTGGAAGGTTTAGGATGTTTTGGAGGGTACACTGTCCACCACAGTGCTTATGAGATGTCCTCTTTCAAGGATACCTTCCAAACACAGCAAAATGTAACCAGATATTGACTGGGAGGGCATTTACCAGATAGTCACCTCTAAAAGAGTGTGAGATCTGGAGGCTACCTGGCCCTTTCCAGACTCTGTCCAAGAGTATGGGAAAACACAACAAATGGTATAGAGGTTGATGTGTGAATGGGACTGTTTAACTACCAACCTAACCAGAGATTGTAGGTATTTGAATGCCTAAGGATGTTTAAGGTGTAATGCACTCAAGAGTCCCCAGTGGAGTCGCCATTATGTTGGGGTTCCCATGTTTTGGCAAGGTTGGAAATAACAAAATATGAGACAACATAAAACCACTTTCAGACCTCAGGATCTAGCCCTCCTGGGTCCAAAGAGGGATCTCTCTATATGAGCAAAGTTTTATGTCTATGAGGCTCAAATGTTATGATTTTAGGCTAGTTATAAGCACTGGTTTTGTTTGTTTGAATGCTTGTTTGGTTGCTGGTTATCAAGAAAGAAGGGTTCAATGTAAGACCAAGATGAGCAAAGAGGGATAAGGCAGAGGTGAAGTACCCCAGAAAAGCATTCAAGACCATTGGGCAATGGAGTCAGGAAAGGATTTGCTTGCTACTCAATAGGCAGGCTTTCAATTGGGCTAGTCATCTGAAACATAGGATCTTCAAGATGATTATGTGGTGTGGAGAGGTAAAAAGGGAGGAGATAACACATATTTAGAACAGAAAGTTAAGGACCAGCTGGTCGCACAAGGATCCTAGTGGACAGGGCAAACTCTAATCCCCAGTGTTCCCAAATCTCCCAACTGAATCTATAACAAGAAACATCTAAGAACTGAATTCGTTTAATTCATACATCAGAGAGCAGGCAATAACATCTACTACACTGGTTAAACCAACTGAAATCATTTCTTAGATAATACATTCAGAAGAGAAACATCAATGGAAAGGAGAGCAGAAACATAGGGTACCTAACAAGGGTAAATCTTATGCCAATATTCTAATGCAAGCCAGTAGAAACGAAATGAAATGAATGTAAAAACAAAGATAGGAAAACATCACCACTGCTTCAGATCAGGATCCAAAGAATTGTGCTTGTCATATTAAATAGCAATACCAATCAAGTACAACATTTCCAATAACTGAATACTCAGTCTGAAAACATCTCCTTCAACCTATCTTACAACTTTACATAGAGACTGTGTCTCAAAAGAAACTACTAGCAGTTCTCTGATAACTGATCAACAACCATTACAATGAGTTTCTGCATGAATTTATAGCTCCGGAGGAGCAGAGAAGGTAGGTGAAGAACTAAATGCAGTATTAAATCTTCTGAAAAGAAAGAGGGTCGAAGCCCATTATTTTTTAAATCCTGTGCATTCAATCCCTAGTGTTCTTTGGGTGCACGAATGATCTTCATCAGTCTTCAGGCTAATATGATATAACTCTGATGTACTCTGACCGTAGTACTGTGTGGTGCTATTGGTGAATAAAAAAAATGAATGATAAAGAAGTATGCCATACTGATGAAATAAATTCTCTGATAGTACCGAAGCTGTTTCAGGGTAGGAAATCTCTCCAGAACATGGCATATATTGAACACTGCATGGGCGCTCTGTCCTTTATGGAGGAAAAACATTCTGCTACTGTAGAAAACCCTGATATGCATTGATTTATGTGGGTTGTACCTTCTGCATGGTCCGTGGGATTACTGATCTGGTGCTTTTCCATCTAAGACTCAGAACTTAAGGCTTAAATATCTTCATTTGCGTGCCTTAAGATCTCTACTGCTCCACTTATACCTCTGACTGTGGAATCTATGTGTTAATGGTGCCGAAAAGATTTTCAAAGTTTGAAATCTATTCTTTAATGCAAGTCCTGTCAGCCACCTTCCCGGGCTATCCTTTCTTATCTCGGCCTTTGGAAGTGGTATTTTCCTGCGTTTATGTCACTGTGATAGAGATAATAAGCCATGGCGATTTCTTGTCCACCTGCAACCCTACAAAACACGAAACTGTTAAGAAAAAAATGAATGGGGTGGTGGAAGAAATGGATGACTGTGAGGACGTTAGAGAAATGGCGGAAAATGCTGTGGAAAGGTGGAGAACAGAGATGGCGCAAGGTTGACGGAATTCGGAACGATTATGTGTGAAAACCTTATAAACGTCGAACTTTGAATGAATTTATGCAATGAGATGGCGGAGGTATGGTGGATACACGTGGAGGTGACGTGGCGGGACCGGGTGACGATGGAAGAGTCAATAGCGGGGAGACCAAACAGGGCCGTCGGATCTCAAAGGAGATCAACGGTTGAGCACACAGCGGAGGGTGATGAACGGTGGTCCAGGAGTACATAGACCTTGGATTAAACCCCGCGCAGCTTCGTTGAGCGATGACCGTTGGATGGGCAAGGGCAGATCTGACGGCTGACATGAATATCGTTGCACGTCTTGTACCAAACAATAACGCGCGATGGGATAGTGGTTTTGAAATCATACAGGAGACAGGTGTCGAGAGGTGTATGGAATCACTGGACGATGGGAAAATACCGCCCGACCCCCATTAGCGGTGCGGTGAAAACCGGGTTGTTTTATGGTATGGCGCGCAGCGGGGACCATAGTGGCGGATACACTCCGAACCGTTGATCTGGCGGTGAATGGACGACGATGGCGCGATCGGAGGTTTTAATGGGTGAATCACGAGCGCCGCGGGTTTAAACGATCGTCGTCTGATCTGTATGGATCAACGGTTGAGAATTTGCCCGATAAACATATGGGTCATGCGCCTTCGGGGCTAGCGCTCGGTCACAACGCTAGGTTCTGTGGGAGGAAGAGGTGCGGGGGCTAGGTCGAAAGGGGCTAGGCCCGGAATATGAAGAAAATATGAATTTTTTGCCCATTTTAATACATTTTGAAGGCACAGCAAGGGTATGAGATAGAGAATGGAAGATTTGGACATGAAAAAGGGAATAAGGATGTTTCTGAAGAGGACTAAGGGGACGGAAAAGGAGGTGGAAAGGGACTTTGAAGGTGAGGACAGAGGTGAAAATGAAGGTACAAGGGTATAGCAATGAGAACAAAGCCTTTGCAGAGTATAATTAATAATTTGTGGAAACAACTGCTGGGGAACAAGAGGGAAGCAATCCCCAGGTAAGGAACTAAAAAGTTGCAGGATGATTAATTTGAGAAATACATTCTTAACACGGGCATATAAAACAAATTAACTGACATGGAGGGTATAAAGGAATTCATGATTAAAAACATTGTGATGGATGCGGACTATACTTGTTTTCCATCATGTGACAAGCTAGAATCAAACAGCTAAATGCTCTTTTGAGTGAAGATGGTAAATTCAGTCCCTTACTATGACATTTCTTGGCATAAACATTTTAAAATTAGCCTTAAAAGCGAATTTATTAACCGCTAAAATGCCTTCATAATATTTGCCAACTAACGGATTCTTTATCCATGTGTCGTTGAAAACAATCGTTCCGACTTTGATTCTGTAGTTCTTCAAAAATTCATCATTCTTTTCCTCCCATATCCTCTTGAAATTTAATTAAGAACAATGGGGCATAAATTGATTGAAGCATTAATTCGATGATTGAAAATTATCTTGAAGGATTGGACTTTCATACCTAGCTTTGCCATTTTTGTTATAATGATCAACCTTCAAGATGTTGGGCTTTGAGTGAAAATCTGAAATAAAACAAATTAGCCAAATCTGAAGAGTTGAATAATATTAACAGTTAGAAATTTTGTGATTCTGATCTGTTGCATTACAGGCAGCCAGACAGCAGTGGATGAATGTGGTTGTCATTCCTTGGCACAGTGTCTAAGTAGTCAGTCTCTGGCTCCAACCTAGATAAGAACAGTCAGCCACAGGCTCTGAGCACTGTGTGTGCCAGCACCAACTTGGTCTTTCAGGCTCCGCCGTGGGTGGGCTTTAACCTCTGGGGCTCCAGCCTCCTGATGGAGCTTGACCTAGTTTCATGAGGACTCTGGATGTCTGGGAGCCTTCCTATATTCTGGCCCGTACCTCTGGGGTCAGCCTCTTTGATCAACCTCAGCCATTTGTCAATGTTTGCGTTATTCTTCATGACTCTCCAGAAGTCTTCTTCAGCGAGACTGTCATACTTAGTCTCCCGTCCACATCATCCATTAAACATTGTTTCTTCTTGAAGGTGTCCTGTTGCTCTTCATCCCTTTAAGTAATTTCTCCAATTTTATCAGGTAGTATGGATGGTGCATCATGATCTTCATTCTTGAATCAGCAGGGCATAACAGAATATCATGATATTCTTGAGAATCATCCTTCAAGAGTACTTCCAATATATAACAGGTTCTGTTGTCTGCAAGATATTTTTCCATCTCCCAAAACTCAGTTCTTCAGGCCATGAGTAGGGTAACCCAGGACAGACATTGATCCTGCATTATCCATTCTAAATGATATGAATACATTGAGAATAAACTGCAGGTCATCAGTCATTAAAGGTTGTCTTCAAGAAGCTTGGTCTAGAGGATGTTAACAAATCATTATATAATTGTGTAAAATGTTTCTGGATATGTGGCTTCTCGATATCTAAGGGCCTATTTCTCAACAAGGTCCTCAACTTCTACGCAAAAAGGTATTCTTCACTGCTCCAGAGATGAACTTCAAACATTTGGTGAGCTAAAATGTGAATACAGTATGTTTTCTTCAGCATTGCTGGTAGCCAGACTTGAATACTTTCCAGCAGCCCAAACCCAGCTAAGTCTGGTTATATTCATTGCTTCACCTGAAGCTTATCCAAGCCTTCGAAATAAGGACCCGGAACACATCCTGGCTTCGCAACCTGCCTGAAATGGCTGGGTAAGGTTTGTCGATGAATATTCAATCAGGTGGACCTGCCGGGTTGATCCTTTGCGGTTACAGCAAGCCCGGTCATGATTAAAACGTTTGGCTAAAATGCCAGGCCATCACCAGACAACCCGTTCTGTTTGATCAGGAAACCAGACCACGACACCATTCGTTGTCGGTATTTTCTCTGGCATACCCTGGGCTCAAAACACCCGCCGATCGTCCAGCAATTATTGTCATGAAGTTCTTGGTGGAGGCTAAAGATGGTTGTTATTGGAGTTTGAATCTCCACTGGTCACAAGTGTATTACATAAAATTTGAAGAAGGTATCGTGAAGAAACAACAAATGACTATAATGTATCCTTTAAAAATATGCCAGAATGTAATCTTTTCTTCTCGACCTCATAACTACTATGTTATTTCACAGGTATGGATTCGGATGAATTGTCCAACATCTTATCTGGTTTGAACTCCAAAGAAGGTATCTCTGCGAGGTGCTATTATTCACCGCAATTCAGCTCAGGATTGTACAAAACAAAATAATGGTATGGCTATAAGATTAATTCTCAAATCTGAAGGGTACAAGAATATAATGGCCTGAATTAGAAGAAATATCTCTTGGGGTAGTCGTTTGTAATCTATTGGTCAGGTCATTTCAATATTAGATATATTTGTGAAACGCTCTCATTATTATTTCATATTTGACTGTTAGGATTTTATTTTTAGGTATTGAAATTTTAGATATTATCTGACAATTAAATGATTTGCTGTTCAGATTAGGTTCTTCACATGACCTTCAATCGCTATTAATGAGTCAAGTCATTTTAGTTTGAGGCTTCTTCGCCGAACAAAAGATTTCGCACCAGCATGAAAAAGTTTCATGGTAAACCTTTTTATTATGTATATTAACTATCGACATCTAAGACGAGTCTGGATATTTCATTAAATACATCATGTCTTTTCGGTCATCAGTCAAGTAGATAGATTTTAGGTATATTTCCGTTTTACATGAGGTTGAACCTTCAGCTAAGAATCTTTATCTCAAAGAATACCATATTGACATCAATAATGACCTTGACCAACATTGTTCTCGTATGGGACCTGATTTTGCGGCGGGTTCTTCTTGTATTTTTTGGAGTGATCCGTAAATCGTATACTCTGAGTTTTCCTCCCCTACTTATCATTCATTCGCTCTGTCTCCCTATGGTCAGCCTTTCCGAAGGGTTTCTTTATGGTATTCATAAAATGAAACCCGTAATTCTATCCAAAAAGTTTGGGTTTTCCTCATTGAAGGTTTTCCTAAAAAGGGGAAAACGGAACAATGAAAATGACGTTTCTCATGAAAAATTTTCTATATCTCAATGCCATCCGTTTATTCTTGAGGCGCAAAAAACGATTTTAATTTAACTACATTTCAGACATTGTTTATACTTTTTGTGGAATTAGTTGGACGGAAACGGAGGATTATTGTTGCTTCCATCATACTAACCACGTTTCGTTCATTTAATGACAGAACGCTGTTTTCATTACGTATGTACTTTTTATTAAAAGTTGGGATATTGAGCCTCATCATGACATATGAGATCCTTGTCTTTTGGTTGATTTGTGGAGATGAATGGTTTAATATAGCACTATATGATAAATTGCTATAAAGGATTGAGTTAATTAGTTTTAATTTAAATAAATAGTTTGTAATATTTTTGTGAATGGAAATGACATTCTCTGGGACTTATTACAATTTTATTATTTATTCATGTATGTATTTATATCTCTCTTTCTTTTGGTTCTGAATTTTGCAGTCTATCTTATAGGACTTATCATTCTATTAAACATATATGTATTTTATTAGTTTTCAGTTAGTCTCACATAGTGACATTCTTGGTAAATTAATGTTATAACGGTGGAAGAAGATGTTATGATAATTCTTCATGATATTTTTTAATGAAATCTTATCGATTTGAAATAGCTCTCTAAATGGAGATGTTTTAAAGCCGCTACTTTTTTATTTCATATAATCTTGATGATTATGTTTCCACATTTTCGTTTACCTCTCATATCTCACAATTTTATCTCCCCGCCAAGACTGATTTGCCTCCTTACCATTTGTCAGTTCAAATGCCTCATTAAGTAAGGCGGACCTGGTACAAAAATCTCTTATTAAGTGGGATCCGTTACCTGTCTACCAATCCCATAAATGTTATAAAAATTTCCTTGGGTTGGGATAATAGGTCATTTGTAATTCAAAGTGTTAGTTGGGTGTGAAATAGCGTTAATATTCAAAGAAGCAAAGCCTTATATAATCAGTCTATTACCGATGTGGGAATTATTGATGGTGAACAAGAGTTAGTGACTAAAGACATGATAGAATTGTTCTGGCAGCTCCACAAGGAGAAGAAGGTTCAAGACCTATTACAAGAAAATCGGTCGGCCATTTGATTCTTCTTCCAGAAAATGTCAAAAGATGATAAGGAAAATAAGGATCAGTAAAATACCTTTCAAACCCGATGGAGAATGAAAAAGTGAAACATTCAAAAGAGTGCCTTTGTCATAAGGACTCAAAAAAAGTTTTAGACTAAAAATTTCTCATGAAGAAGGCATAAGTTAGGCTATTAAAGCAAAAATGGATATTGTACAAATGGTGAAGATTTTCACATCATCACCTAAACAAGTAAAACGTGTTGAACTACTAAAAAGAAAAATGAATTAGTGATGAAGATGAAGATTTATCTTTGACGGGAAGATGAATAAATATTATTGTTTTATTTTCTTTTGATAGGGATGTTTGTTGAATAATAATTCAAGGATATTTTAAATTTCCTTTTAGACTCATCTTTGAATATGAATCTATTATCACTCCTCGGCAAGAGTATTTTCCTTTCTCAAGGATCAATTGTTGGAGTCATGTCTTTATATATTATGAAGTTGTACTTGAAGGCCCTTGCCATTTAACTTATCTAATTTCCTTGTGCTCAACAAAAATAAATCTGAATTAACTCCCATCCTCTCAGAAAAACTTTAGATTATGATTCTTTATCTTGAAGGAAAAGCAGTACATCTCTGTTGACATCTTTTTGAAAATACATCTTTTAGTTCAAGTAAAATCGTCGGATCGTTTTCTTACATCACAGATTAGAATCAAAATTCACGAATTGTAATTCCCAAACAAGCTTCACATCAACTATACATCGAAGAACAAATAACTTTTGCCCTTACTAAGGATACAGGATGAAGTGGTGCAAGATATATGTCACTTGTTCTCCACCAAACCGCCATCCGGTTCTCGGAGATTACTTGGAAATATCTTCAAAATACACTAGGGAGGAGAAGGAGTTTATTTTGAGAACATTTAGTGAGGCTCCTATGAACCGTGAATGAAAATCGAATATGAGCCTTGAAGTTTAACGACATCAAGACTCTTTGTCTAAAATGATGACAGTAGCGATGATGATCTAAAATGGTTGAAGTTGGCTCTGATTCAAGTATTGCTGAAATTGATGAACAAGAGATATTGAAACATTGGAATTGGGAAAAACTATTTATTATCTACGAATTTGAATTTCTGAAGATGGACGATTGTTAATAAATTTACTAAAGTTTAACTCCAAAGTTTATGGAAAAATCTTGAAGAAAATTAAACCCACTGAAACCAAATCTATAGCTAAATTTACTGTTAGATAGCTCTGATTACGTTTTCATATGGTAAAAGACATGACAGTACTAAAGAAGGCAGAAACAATTAGAGTGGTGTAATCTCATGGCTTCTAATAAATTAAAAATGGAGAAGAAAATGCGAGAAAGGACAAAGAAGATGAAAGAAGAAGAAGCAGCCGCTAACTTTCAAGTCATAGGAAGAAGAAAATCTATGGAAATCTAAATATCGATTTAGTTAAAGACTTACTCAAGATGTCAAAATTAGAGGTGTTAGCCATCTATAAAAAGTTTCCTCAAATGATGATGAATTTTAGTCATAAGGACAGACATTTGATGTGAGTTCTTGAAGCCACAACTATTGCTGTGTGCAAAAATATCAACAAATAATTTTCCCGTCTGGGGAGAGAGAGGATGTCTGAAGGAGCCACAGTTCAAAAGGCTGCTAAGGCACTGTCATGCCTCTGGTCCCTCCGAGTGCCGTGGCCACCCATGTGGCCGCCACTGCTGATCTGTTCTGTTCCTCTCAAAAATCCCTTTCCTCTGTTTGCTGTGGTCCCCCTTAAAAGACACCACAGTCACCGCGTTGGCTGTTTATTCTCTTTTCCTGGACTGGTCAGCGCACCAGCTGTGAAAACAATGGAAGCAGCCTTGTGTGGTGCAGCTAAGAAAACCTTTTACATATGGGCCTTACGTGATTCTTTGGATTTGGCCCTCGCCTTTTCTTCCTCCGTATGAGTCCAGCCGTGGCGGGCACTCAGAATCATACTGGCCTTCTTCATTTGCTCTCGGTCACTTATTCCTCCACAAGACCTCTTTTCCGTTCTTCTCTCGCTTCCTTTTTCTTTTATTCAGTCTTTGTCTTAACTTTTTCTAGGCAAATAGATATCATCATCCCAGTGCTTGGGATACGGCGGGTTGTGTGGGGGAACGGAGGCAAAATCGTCCTGCTCCCCGTTGTCCACACCCTGGAATCTCCACCGTTAATCTTCTCCAGATCCAACGACCAACATTTTTTTCTCATTTCCAATTCACCACGGATGCACGGGCAAAAGCATACTTTCGTCTCCCCCAGTCCCTGCATTCATCCTGGACGACGCTGATCCCTGCGGATCAAATGCTCTCTTGCTCTCTTTTGCTGCACGCTCCCGCTCTTTCTGTCTCTTTTCTGTGTGTGGCATTATAGAAATCAGAATGTGATGATGGACAGTCTAATAGTTATCATACTCCCGCCTTTCATCTAGCCTCTCTTGCTTTCCTTCTTTATTCAATCTCCTTTCCCTTCTCTCCCTCCCTTTCTCTCACTCTCTGTCTCCTCCTGTCATTGACCAGCAATGAATGGCTCCTACGAGATCTAATGGCCCTCATTCAATATCACGCTCTTTTCAATAACGATTCTGCAAAATCAGCGAGAATAAGGACTGTTGGCACAGAAGAATGGTATCAAATGAGCATCCATCAAAACAAATAAAACCATTTCATGGATCTTAGCGGCAAAACAGGTTCAAAAATGTTTTCCTTTTTCATGCTTGATTCAAAATTCAAACCCTATTTCGCCTTAACACGTGGAACCCTCAGTGATGCATTATTCCTTCCATACTTTTGCTACCTCTCGGCCTCACGAAGGACTGTCAGATGGGAGGTTCATGTAAGTCTTGATGTTTTATTTACGAGTTTTAACCCAGTTTAGTTAATAATGATCTCCCATTAAAAAATTACGGTGGAAAAAAAGTGGCAATCCTGTTTCGTCAAATGCGGGAAAAATAAGAAGGACAGGAGGATACAATTTTAAATAAATATATAGGGCAGCAGTTCTGATCAGCCCTCTTCTTGCAGCAAAAGATACGGTAGAAAATAGGAAAGAATAGTGAAAGATCAATTAGAGACAGGGATGGAGAATTAAAGTTTTAGAAGTTAAACGGAAAGGAAAATTTGGCTTAATCTACGGTTTAAACATTAAAGACATGAGTTTAGGTTGGGAATGGGTAAAATGAAAGCCTTAAATGTGATAAAGACGGATCGTGCAAAACGACAAGCTCCGCAATCGTCCCAGCCTCCGAACTACCAACTGCAAATGCCAAATCACGGAAATAGCCTTCTCCTCAAGATAAAGAACACACTGATACCAGTTTTATTTTCTCCAGAAAAATACCAAGTTGAATATACCGATCCAGGAAGATATTTTGAAGCAAAGGCTGGGAAAGTAATTACCAACATAGTATCTGCACTCGGAGTTTTCCTAGAGAAGTTGTGTAAGAGGAAAGTATGCCAGGGGTAACCACAAACCAACCTTCAGATGCGGAATCTAGGCAATGTGGGAGGAAGACTCTCTTTATGATTTATCTTTATTTCTTAGAAAGTTTAGGCTAGTTATAGATCCAAGATATTTTGTTTTGAAAATGGAGGAATCCTTAAACTAAGAATAAGGTTAAGTTTCATTCCATTAGGCTATGATTCAGGGATCATTCTGATTTCTATTCTAAACACAAGATGAACTGGAACAAGGATAATAGTGGAAAACAATCTTAGATGGAAGATGAATCAGATGAATTTTGAAAAGATGACGACTAAAATCTTTCACCATGTTCAAAAAGAAAGCTAAGATGACTAAAACAAAATTAATGAAAATTCTTTGACCATGAAAATCAAAGACAGGCATAAATTAGCAAAGCAAGAGCATTTAAGTTATTGCTTATCGCCAATTTAGAGAAAACATTAAATGTGATACATCAAATGCAGAGGTAAAATTGAAAAATAGAATTACGATTCAATCCTTTATCTCATTAAATGGACATAATGATATTATAAAGGCGATATAAAACTTAGGATGAAAAAGGTAAAAGACTTATTGAACTTGAATCCCAACATGCCGCAGATCAAGAGATCTGAGCTTCAAATTATCATACGGTAAACCACGAATAATTCTCCAAAAATGCTTTTATTAAAATTATAAATGTTAAAACCACAGTGGCTGTGGGGGGAAATCACCTCCATTATCCTAACGAAGGTTTATTTATATGAAAATAATTTTGATAATCTTACCACTGCCTCTGCATTTAAATAATATAGGTGACTAAGGAAAAAATAATTTGCTAAATAAACGAGGAGACAAATGGTCATAGTGGATAGAATAATAGGTAAAGCTGCCCGATGTGTTGTTTCTGCTTTGTTTGTCAGATCTTATCTGCAGAATAAAAATCTCTTTCCAGAATAATAAAGGCTGAGTCTTGTCCCTTGGAATACGCCTTTTTTTAGTATTCATGACATATTTTTCCATCCTTTCGGATACTCTCTTTAACATAATTAAGTGATAACTAACGTAATAAAAAAGCCTTCATTTTTACCTTTCACATAATAGTAAAAGATAAAATTCTCATCTTGAAGATAATTTCATAAAATTTCAATAAATTCTCTCCATTAACATGAATGTTTGTTATCATAGTCCTTTTTAAGGTTTTCTCAATGTCTCATCTGTCTGTGAGTTTGTAAAAGGTGGGCTCATTGGGAAATAGATATTTTATTTCATGTTCTAGATGAGGAGAAATAAATTTTCATCTCTCTTCAAGATACTTTCCCTCTGTTGATAGTGATTAATGGCCCCGAGTAGAACAACGGTTGTATTTTGAGCATGAGTATTTATTTTCTTTACATAGGTTTCTAAGTCCATTATTTGATCCTGCGAGAGCATAGGACTTGGTAACCAATAAAAACAAACAGTGTAAATATTAAGTGTTAACCAAAATATCATGCATGCCTTTCTTGTAAGGATACATGAAGGTTCTTGGTGAAAACTATTATTTACTTTATACAGATTAACATCCTCGATCCCTAATACGCATTGTTGGCATAAGGATGTTAAGTTAAGATAAGAACGATTGGCACAGCTGGAGCCTTTGGTGCCTCTTATTCATTTCTTGTCTGTATATTTCTTCTTGAGTAACTTTAACTAAATCATTTTGTTCAAAAATAGCTTGAATAGAAAGGAGCAAATATCCTTTATTAACTCAATGATATTACCCAAAGAAAAATTCCCATTTATTTTCACTGAAAGACACTTAATGATGAATCTTTTCCAGCTTTGAACTAAGTTTTCATAATCTTTTTATTTCCTGGTGTGCTCATGCTTCATCTTTTAAAATGTATACATGTTCTCTTGGATTTCTCATTGCAATTTTGTGGTTTGAGGATTACCGTGACCCTTAGTTGTAAACTTTCCATTTGCTTTATTAATTCATGAACTTAAATTGAAGTGCTACAAGTGCATTGTGTTCTTTGACTGTTGTTGTAGTATGATTTGATGTCTGCTGATAGTTTCCTGTTCTGCAGAAAAAAACTTGTTCCAGTTCTTCTTGCCTCCAGTTTGCTCCAGTAACAGGGTCATATTTAGGAGCAACTCCATTATTTCTTCTGCCAATTCCCATAGGACTTGGGCATTGCAGAAATTTTTGTAAGAAATTTGGCAATTTTAGTAGCATAGGTGGGCTATGTCATCATCTTTCTTCTTTATTAATGCCTCAATACTTATAAATGTGTAGGTTTATGAAGGCCCAAGCTTGATGATTATGTCTTCCAAAGACTTTATTCGTATCTTTGGCTGAGAAGAGAACCTTTATCAATTTGCAATTGGTAACGTATTCAAAGAATCTTGTAGTGTTAGAGCTTCCATGGCTTTATTGGTAAGAGTGGAATAGACCATTTCCCCGGTACGTAGCAGTGAACTATCTGAATGAAGATGAATGTCTTTGCGAACTTCAAAATTTGTTCGATGTAGTCGGTAGTAATGGGTTTTGGCACCTTTGACTTGAAGTGGCTCATTATCATTTTGCCTTTGTGACATGTCCAAATGCGACGATACTAGCCCTGTGATTGTTGAAGGTATTTTCTGTATATTTCTTCTTCAGGCCTTTAATGGATGTCTGGCCTTCTGTCTGTGAAGGTTCTGTGCCCTATCCTGTCTTATTTTTGGCGGTGGGGAAGATGTGAGTCCTCAGTCAGCTGGAAGCATGCCTCAGCTCTCTCGATTTTGTAAACAGAGTCCAGTTTGACCAGATTTCCATCTTTCCCTTTAATATCAGCTTGTCTCCATCCTCAGATTTCCACATGCGGAAGTGGATACGGTTTGTTTTTTTGGCTTGATGTACATGAGGATTTCTTTTGGAAGGGAGTGGTATTTAGACTTGCCTTTGTTTTCCTATTTACACATTGAATGAGGTTTGCAATTGCAGACTTGTGGATGATTTACAGGTGGGGCTTTGTGGTGATTGATCGGGTGCTAGAAGTTTGTGGTTTCTGTTGCCATGACCAGAAGGTTTCGTGGACCCTGGTGGAGTTCTTTCCTGCATTTGGGTGGTTGTTTCCTTTGATGGGCACCTTCCCTATGTTTCTGTGGACATCTTTCTTTGAAAGTGGTCTGGTGTAGATGCTTGTCGACCACAGATTCTGGGTTCATACTTCTTCTCGAGATCTTTCATAATTTTGTTCATTTTTTCAGCCTCACTTTCTTCCTCAACAAGTGTTCCTTCAACCCATTCATCTTGATTGGCATATTGTTCTAGATCAGGAATTTTGTGATGTATATAAGGGGATGATTTATTCTTTAATCTCTTTTCACAAATAAAACCAAATGGGTCATAAGGAACCCAACGAAAATTTCTTTGGAACTTGCTTTGTAATATATTTTCTGCCTCTCTCTCGGCCTCCCTAGAGTTGCAGATGAAAGGACCTAATTGACTTTTGATCCTTAATTGAGCTTTCTTCTTCACACTACAAAAATGGATCACATCTGAATTATTCATTTGCCTGAAGTATTCCAAGGCAAAAATCCTCATGGGCACATATCTTGGTAACTTGAATGGATGTAATTCACATCCATAAATTCTGATGACTGTATGGTTTTGATACAAATACCAATCTCCAACTTTAGAAGTCCTTGAAAGTTGCAAGGTCTTTTTTATTTCATTACTGAGCCTTGGGGGAGGGATTCCTGTTAACAAAGTTGTTGCAGGATATACAAACTGATCAATGAACTTAGTGTAGGAATAGGGAGAATCAGGGGAAGAATGAATTATGGGGGACCAAAATATGAATGACCTGGGATTTCCCTTGGCATCAAGCTTTTTAACAGGGAAAGGGAACTTTTCTGACTGATAGAAGATAATGAGATGATAAATAACTAAGGAATATTTGAAAACTTTCTCATCATCTAGCCTCATGAACTGATCATGGATCTTATTGGCTATGAAAGAGGCAAAGTCATATTTAACTTCAGGAGGCTGCCCAGGAGTAAAGATAGATAGTAAAACCAGTGTTGTTTCATCCACATATTCACTGGTATTGAATCCCAAGACAAAAGATATCATATTTATGATGAGCCTTCCCAATGTATTGAAATAATAAAAACCATAGGGAGGAGATCCCTTAGGCTGATGTTCAGGCAACATGAAATTCTGGCACATGGATTTTAGCTTTTCTGGGGTTAACTGCCTAGTCTTCTCAATCAATTCTTCCATAGACAACGGTGCTAGTTCTTGGTCTGGTTCAAAGTGTAGCATGGCATTGATAGCCTGGGGAGTAATGGGAAACAGAACACTTTGATCAGGAGCTATTACAGCCCTTTGAGTGGGATCATAGTTTGAATGGAAATAATGGATGATTTCTGGGAAAAAAATGACTAAAGGGATGAGATACCTTGGGAGATTGGATTCCCACAACCTTATAAGATCTTGTCCCTTTGAGTATTCTTCTCTGCAGTGACAATAACTCAAAAGGGGACTTTCATCAAAATGCAAGTCTTTAATTTGGAAATCTTTATCTACCAAAGGTAAATATTCCAATTCACGGTGAGGGGCATTCAGTGGAGTTATATTCAAAGCTGCTGGGGCCTCCATTTTGGTTCTTGTGGATTCAAAACGGAGGTTTCTGGTTTTCTTCACAGGCCGAGCATGATTTTGATCTTACTGAAGGAAATTGGCACAATTGTAGGTTCAGGGAGCAATTGCACAGTTTTAAAACCTCTGGGGAAGATCTCAGTGATGAGTTTTAATCACTAATTCAGCGAAAAACAAAGAAAACAGAGTTTTACTTGCAGTTCGGGGCGGAATAGGATAAATACATGTTCTTGGAAGAAAGCTGGTTCTTAACAGGTAACAGGCGGTAACAGGAGGACGCTTGAACACAGGTCTGGCGGATTTATGGAGCGAAATTGAATGGAACAGTGGATTTCAATGAAAATTCGAAAACCGTAGCAGAGAGCACAGTCGCGTTTAATAATGAAAATAACGGAAAAAACATGAAAATTGGCTTTATTTACAAGTTAAAAGGGTTTTTTAGTTTTTCGAGGAGTGACGTCATCAATGTACGGGCTGACGTATGGTGGAGGGGCCGGGCGGTAAGTGGTAAGTCCCCGCACCGCTTATGAGAAAAGGCGGTATTAACCGCGAGGGCAGCGATTCCAAAAAGTTATTAACGCGTGGACGGGTGACTAGTCAAATACCACCAATCCCCCGCTCGTTAAAATGCTGACAAGGGATGGGTAGCGGGATTGATAGGAAGCGTTGATCTTTGGAAGAGTGATCGGACGGTTGCAATGACGGGGAATAAGCGGAGGATTAAGGTGTGGGCCCGTAGGGGTTTTAAACACGATTTAACATTATAAAACATCCCGGAGAGCTTTTAATTGGCGGAGAAGGGTGGTTATTAACTAATTCTGATAATTAGTTAATCCCTCAGTGATAAAGGAAATAGGGGTCGCGGTGGGGTTAAAACGTCGGGTGATATGCCAGGTGGATGAGCCACGTTGGCGCGGGATTTTCCAAAGTTTGGTTTCGAAAATAAACTTCAGGTTTTATTTATATTTTTGGGTTTAAACATATATATCGTATGTTTAAAGTTTTATTTTTCATATATATGTTTTTATTTTATTATATGGTAATTTAACAAATGTAATTAACTTACCATAGGGGCGGGTTTACGATATAAAGATATAATTTAACCAAAGGGCTTATATAGTGGGTTTTTATTGGAATGCAAGGGGAAATATTTACTTTGGTTAAACTTTATAATAGAGGGGTTTTTGGGGTATTTATAAAAAAGGAATTATATACTTAGGATAGGGTATTTCACTAGGGATTTAGTAAAATAGAGTTAAACATTAATATGACCAAGGGACAAGGGAACTCAAAAGACTTTGCACATCTAAGAAAGTGACAACTTTTGAAGTAAATTGCAATATCTTATCTTCAACACTTAAACTTAGAATAGCAAGTTATCATGAGGGATTTTTATGGAATTTTGCCTGATTTTCCTAAGTAAAATGGGATTTTACTTAGGACAAGGTTAAAGATGGATGATTATAATGATGAATTATTTCAAGTACTTAGGTCTTTTTGATCATTAGGCCGAGGGTCCGGTCCCTCCAGAAGTCAAGGAAATGCCTTGAGCCCTTTTGATCTCCAAATACCTTAGTACTTTGGGGGAAATTAGTAAAACTTTTGAGGGGAAAGTGATAAGGGAAGTTAATGAGTTTGACTTTGCTTGCTGTGATTTTCCAGTGTATTTCCTGCTTTAGTATTTGTGATGAAAGTAAAGGATCAAAAACATGTAGCAGCATCATTCATCAGATAACACTTTGCAGCACCATCTACCTACCCTATCTACTTAACACTACCATTTTATCTTCTTTATTAGGGTGCATTTAGACTTGCAAACCCTTATCAATCTTTTCTTTTTTACAAGGCAAATCTATCTAATTCTACCCTTATTACATCCAAGGGCTCAGATTAAACTGTTGAGCACCTCTTATTAACTCTACCTATCTACTTATCTGCCAAGATTAAACTGTTTGGTCAGATATTTATTCTCTAATCTAGAACATGAAATTGAAATATGAGTAAGCCAAGTTTAAACAGTTTGACTTATTCATGAATTGTGGCAAAGGTTTGACAAGCTGCACACAATTGCTTTATTACAAAAATGAAATAGTAGTGGCATTTGGATTTGCACACTTTCCTTGGTCTATTTTTTGCTTGGGGTTCATTTCTTTCACTTTTTTGACCATTTTATTCTTTCTTACCCTTTGATTTTTCTTTTAGGGTATACCCTCTTTACATTTTTTAATTTTTTTGATTTTTTGGTTTTTCAAGAATATGGAACACCTTTGCTCAAGAAAAAGGTTTGAACATATTCCATAGTTCAATCAAGACAATCATGAAAAATGAAACCTATTGGTATAGGAGTCTAACACTGGCTCCACTTGGGGATGGCTTTTCCATGTGAAAAGTCAAGAACAGCAGGTCAGTGGCCTAAATATGTCTTCAAACTGAATTATGTAATCTCCTTCTTCTGGTAGCTTTTATTTTACATATGATAGTGAAACTTTTGAAGCTTAGGGCCTTCACTTCGGGCTTCAACTTCAAGAAGTCACCCTCCAATCCAAACTGCATTAAAAAAGGATATATTATGTACAAGTTAGAAAAATCAAAGCATTCTAGTAAATGGGATCAAAATAATGCTTGAGCATTCGACCATTGACTGGTCCTTCTTCAACTTCTGAATTGTCCAACTCCTTCAAAAAGTAAGTGTTGTTTCCCTGCAAGGCATGAATGATATAAGGCCCTTTCCACAAGAAATCAAACTTTCCATGTTTCCCTTTTTCTTCTCTCCTAGAATCCCATCTCAGGACTTTATCACCTAGTTGAAAATATTCTGATTTAGTCCTTTTATCAAACATTTTCTTTAACTTTTCCTGCAAGACTTGTGATCTTTGGTATACCTCTTCCCTGGTTTGTTGCAGGTGGATTGTTTGATTAATTCTTCTTTGAATGTCATTTGGCTCCACTTGAGCCTCCTGAAGTAATTTCATAACAAGAATTCCTAAAGATGATGGGAATCTTGCTTCAAGACCATAAACTAACTCATATGGGCTAGTCCCAATTGATTTCTTAGTTGTAAGTCTGTCTGCCCACAATGCATTGGTCAGTTTCTTATGCCAATTCTTTTTGTTTTCTTCCAATAACTTTTTGATGATATTGATAAGGCTTTTATTAGAGGATTCTTCTAGTCCATTACCCTGAGGGTAATAAGCTGTTGAATGACCTAAAGTAATATGATATTTATGGCAGAAACTAATCATTTTCTTTGATTTAAATGCAGCAGCATTATCTGTTATAATCTTTTCTGGACAGCCAAATCTTGAAAGTATGTTGGTTTCTAAAAACCCTATGATTATAGAATCATTGGCATGTCTACATGGGATGGCTTCAATCCATTTAGTGAAGTAGTCTGTGGCAGTTAAAATCCATCTGTGTTGCCCTGAAGAAGGGGGGTGAATTTCTCCAATAAAATCTAACCCCCATTGTTGAAAAGGTCTTTCTGTGGAAATTGGTTTTAAAGGCAAAGGTAACAACTTTCTTTTACCTTCAAATATCTGACATTTATGACAAGATGTTACAAATTTCTTAACATCAGAAAATAAGGTTGGCCAATAAAACCCAGCCCTTAAAATTTTGTCTGCAGTAGATTTCCAGTAGAGATGTCCTCCACAATCACCTGTATGAAATTCATTAAGCACTTTATCAGTCTCATCTTTTAATAGACAATTCAACAAGATTCCTTCATGATTTTTCCAAAATAAAGTGCCATCTAAAATACAATATTTCAAAGATGTCATTTTCAAAAATCTTCGTTTGGTCCTGGACAACCCTGGAGGAGCTTGCAGGTTTAATAAAACATGAATTATATCAGTGTACCAGGGTGAATCTAAGAAAGCTTGACTGATCTGTGGAGTCGCCATCTCCTGATTGTCATCCAGTTCGTTAATGTCTAAGGCTTGGCAATTAGTTTCAGTCATTAGTTGAGCTAAACCTTGGCCTTTTATGAGTTTTGTTGGCTTAATCTCAATATCATATTCTAAAATGGTAGCTATCCATTTACCTCGTTTACCTTCAATGCCATCTTGAGTCAAAATATCTTTAACTACAGCATTAGGCACATAAGCTATCACATGAGAATATGTAAACCCTGAAATATTTAATTGCTTTTACCAATGCAAAAGCCTGTTTTTCCATAATATTGTATTTTAGAGATGCATCCCTAAGTGCTTTACTAAAAAATTCTATTGGTTTTTCACACCCTTGGTCATCTTTTTGAAGTAAAACAGCTGCAACTGTATGTTTAGAAGCAAACGAAAAAATAATAAAATCTCTGTCAAATTTAGGACTGGTCAGAACTGGTGTTCTTGTTAAAGCCATTTTAATTTCTTCGAATGATTGTTTGGCTTCTACAGTCCAGTCAATGCTTGAATCTTTCCTCAACATGTTAGTAAGTAATCTAAGTAACTCAGCTAAACTAGAAATAAACCTTCTTAAGAAATTAATCTTTCCTATGAATGCTTGCAATTCTTTTATGTTTCTGGGGTGGGGTATTTGCAAAATAGCTTGAATTCTTTCTGGATCAATCCTAATGCCATCTTTAGAAATAATATGACCTAAAAGCTTTCCTTCTTCCAAACCAAACAATGACTTCTTAGGGTTTAAAGAAATCCCATATTTTCTGCACTTTATAAATACTTGCCTTAGGTGATCTAAATGTTCTTGATCTGTTTTAGAAAAAACAGTCAAATCATCTAGGTAAATAACCAGAAAATCATGTATCTTTTTAGCAAAAGCAATATCCATTGCTCTTTGAAATGTAGCTCCTGCATTCTTGAGCCCAAATGGAATTTTGACATATTTAAACGTACCCCATGGTGTTGTAAATGCTGTTTTATCCTGATCATCAGGATGAACCAGAATCTGGTTGTACCCTGAAAATCCATCCAGTAGTGATATTCTCGAAGATCCTACTACCCTTTGCAGAATGTGGTCCATTTTCGGCATAGGATAGTTGTCTTTTAAAGAAACTTTATTCAAATTTCTTAAGTCGACACACAGTCTAATTTCTCCTGTCTTCTTTCTTGTTGGTACCAGGTTAGAAACCCATTCTGAGAATCTGATAGGAGCTATAATCCCTGCCTCAAACATTCTTTTGATTTCCTTTTCAATTGAAGGTAATAAAACATGATTTATTCTTCTAAGCTTTTGTTTAAAAGGTTTCTGATCTGGTTTCAAAGGTATAGTGTGTTGAATGATGGATGTATCATAAGATTTGAGATCTTCATAACTCCAGGCAAAAACATCCTGGAATTCTTTTAATAGTTCAACATATTTAACCTTTTGATCTTTTGGAAGAGATTTGGACAACTTGACCATTTTGGGATTTTCTGGGGTTCCTAAGTTGCATTCTTCTATATCAGCCTTCACAGGTTCCATTTTAGGTCTAAATGGAATATTGTTTGAGACAAACAGATCTTCCAAAGGAGTTAATCCTTTGGGCAAATGATTATCTTTTAAATTGATGATTTCTGTCTCATCTTCTATGATCTCATCAAATTCCATGTGTTTCAAATTTTGCATGTCCTTTTCAGTGAATGTGGTTGGGTGCAGCATATGAATTGCATTTTCTCTTGAAATTTCTATTTTTTGTTCTTTTTCTTGATCAAATTCATCAATAGTTATGTCTTCATCTATATTACAGTTAGAAAACTCATTTTGAAGTGTCAAAAAATTATTGATTTGATTGTTATTCACAAATACTTGCCAATTCAAAAGATTGTCTGGTATAGCAGGCCTATGCCTAATCTCAGCTGAAAAATGATGATTAGGGTCAAAAGGTAACTTGCATGTACTAGCAAACATTGCTAAACTGTGAGCATGCAAATTTTGTTTCCTGGGAATCTTGGCAAGTTGAGCTTGTAAAAATGTGTTGAGAATCTCTACAACTGTCTCTCTATATTGTTTCAGTCTCATGTCTTTTGTTGAACATTCTCCTTTAATTTGTTGAATGATTAGTTCGGAGTCTCCTATGATTGATACCCTAATAGCTCCTAACTTCTTGACATGTTTAAGCCCTAATAAAAGAGCTTCATACTCTGCCATGTTGTTAGTGCATTTGAAATTCAACCTATAAGCATGACCCTCAGCATGATTGTTTTCAACATTATGTAACCAAATGCCAGCTCCTGCTCCTAATTTGTTTACTGAGCCATCAAACTCTAAATGCCATAGAATTTCATGTTCATAATCCTCATCAATTGTTTTAAAATGTTTCTTGACAGGAGCTAGTTGTTTAGTTTCTTCCGGTATTTCTTGATCATCTGTTATTTCTTTATTTTCAGAGATTTCTTCAATTTTAACAGTGGTTTTGTTTATGGTTTCCAATTCTGGAGCTTCTATTTCAGTAGGGAGATCCAACTCAGCATTGTATAAAATAAAAGAATCCATATCAGAATGTACAGAGTAAACAGGGAAGTTTTCAGGCTTCTCATGGCTACTAACTAAGTACTTCATCAAGGTTTCTCTATATAATCTTTTAGGCTGACCAAATACTGAAATAGTTGCATATGACATGTCTAGTTGAATAGACCCTCCAAGTTTAGCACCCCAGGATCTAGACAATAACATACCATATTTAGGAGGGATATCAGCCACTACTATATCCATCAAAACAGATTTAGCAGGGTACTGAACTAAAGTAACACACAAATCTTTAATCAAACCTAAACATTTTACCTGACTAGAATCAAATGAAAACAGATCTTTGTACGGTCCGGTAATATCTAGATTTAATCTTTCCATTACTTCTTTTGGCATCAAATTGTGAGATGCTCCAGAATCAAGCATTGCATTATGGAGTATCTTGTCATGAACATTCAGGCTTACATAAAACGGAGGAGTTCCTCCACTTTCTGGTTTGCCATTAACCTTAGGGCCAAAAAGAAGTTTGGGTTGATCATCAAGAATGTTTACTGAATCATCCAATCCAGTAATGTTAATGTTTAGGGACTTGGTAATCTGACTTCTATAGACATCATGTTTAGCCAATTCTGATAAAGGAACAACTATCTTTAGTTTGCCTATTTCAGCCTCTAGATTGAAAGGTTTTTCTGTTTGAGTTTTAGTGTTTTGCACAGTTGGGTTTTCTCTGTTTTTTGGATCTTCAATGTTTTTCTCTTTTTCATGAATGAAGTTTTGTTTTGAAGATGTTTTTGGACTAACCTCTACTGATTCTTCTACGTCTCCTATAGGAGGAAAATTATTAGACTGTTGTTTGTTGTTTGGTTGGTTGTCAGAGACATCTTCAATTATTGGATTTGAAGAGTTGGGAGTTATTCTAGACAAAATTTGTACTTGGGGACTGTTTTGTACAGGGGGAATGTTGACTTTACCTTTGACATTTTGTTTTGTAGTTTTCTGTTTTCTATTCTCTGGCACATCAATCCGTCTACTTCTCAAGTTGTACTGTTTATGAACCTCATAAATTGCTGTGTCATAGCCTTCCTTGAAATCAAAAGTCTCACCTGAATGAGTTTGGAATGTTTCAAGGATGTGATTCTCTTGACCATCCTGGGATAGGAAAACCTCTGGTTCATTTTTGTCATCTGTTACATTGTTTATTTCTACATCTTCTGTAGGTTCTTCAGAAGTTGAGCCTTCAACAAAGTTTTCTTGGAAGGGTGGCCTAATGTTCTGATCAGGAACATTCTTTCCACTATTTTGATTCAGATTCCTCCTAAAGTTTGGGTTTCTTGCAACATTCTGGTTATCAGTAGAAGATTTTCTTTCAATGGTTTCCACTCTGTCTCCTAATCTTTCCATACCTTTAATGATTACATCCAGCTTCTTTTCAAAAGCTGAAGGTTCTTCATTCATAGGCATTCTTCTTTCTGCCCTAGCTCTGGCTCGTTTTTCTATCAGATTTGCTTCTACACTCACCACTATGCTCTGCATTTCCTCTAATGTTTGAGAAGCCCTTTCCCTGAGGGAATAAGCTATGTCAGAATCAAAACCGTCTGGAAATTTAACCAATACAGAGTCAGGTGGGGGTCTTAGGTTTTGAGGAACTGCATTATATGCTTCATTGAATCTAATGATGTAATCTTGTACTGTTTCGTTAGGTCTTCTTCTTAATTTCTCAAATTCTGATAGGATCTGAAGAGGATCCTTTTTCTTCTCCCATTTGTTCAAAAATGCCCTATATAAAGCTTCTAAATCAGCGATACTGTTCGGGGCAAGGGCCCTAAACCAAGTTCTAACTTCTCCAGTAAGACTCTGAACGAAAATTCTCATTCGGATATTATCAGTATCAATTTCATAGAACTCAAAGTAATCAGTCATCCTTTTGGTGTGTTGTTGAGCTGTGTAAGTACCTGATCCATCAAAAGGTGTGATCTTACTTTGATAATCTTGAGGTAAAGCTGGAGGGTTGGCTGGTAACTGTAAAGGGGCATATCGATTAGCCATTGGAAGATAAAGTGGGGTGATAGGAGTTGATGGTCTGGCAGGAGGAGATGGAGGAGTAGAAGGGGTGACAGGTGTTTGAAAAGCTTGAGAAAAAGTGACTGAACTTGGAGATGCTTCAATAATCACAGAGATGTTTGAACTTTCTTCAAAGGTTTGATCAGTCTGAATAGAGTTATGTAATTCTCTGTCAAGATGATGTGAAACAAATCTGTATTGCAAATCTTCAAAGAACAATGGATTTGGAACTAATCTGGATAATTCAGTTTCAGAAAAATTCACAAATAAAGATGTTTCAAATCGTGCATCAAAAGGAATGTCATCAATATATATAATTTTCACAGGACAAGATGCAGATCTAGAAAGTGGTCTAGAACTTCCTGAACTCTCCTGACTTCCTCTTTCATAACTTTCTTGACTTCCTTGTCTTCTAAGAATCCTAGGAATCAGATTCGGATTTTCAAATATTAATGGTGGATTGGGGTCAGGGTTTGACCTAGTATGTCGAATCCTTTCTGAAGCCAGTTTTCCTAGACTATGTGTTTTTGGATTTTTGATTTTAATTAAAAGAATAAATACAACTTCTACAAATTCTTCAAGAAATAATGATGTGTGATTAAAATTTTCTCAAAGATCTGTTAAACTAGAGAATATGATTGAATATTTTGAAACTAAGGTTCAGTATATAAGCTAAATCAGAGATAGACTGAAGCAGCATTTATTTACTTTTGCAATTGCAGAGCAAAAGCAATTTCAAAGGCTACCTGGCTGATCTTCAGACTCTGTCTATAGCTTATAAATCAAACAATAGTATCAATAAAATGATTCAAATTCCCCAGTATGGTCGCCACTATGTTATCACTCAGGTATTCCTAGAAGTTGTGTAAGAGGAAAGTATACCTGAGGTAACCACAAACCAACCTTTAGATGCAGAATCTAGCCAATCTGCATCCAGAGAGGGCTCTCTCTTTATGATTTATCTTTGTTCTTAGTAGGTTTTAGGCTAGTTATAGATCCAAGATGTTTGTTTTGAAAAATGGTGGAATCCTTAAACTGAGGGCAAGGTTGAAAGTTTTCAGTCCATTGGGCTATGGAGTCAAAGGATGGCTTTACTGGATTTCTATTCTAAACACAAGATGGTATTACAGGGCAAGATAGCTAGACAGAGACCAATCCTTAAAATTTAAAGTGGATGGGATGATCTTGAAGGGATGAAAGGCAGCTAAGAATCTTTCACCATGTTCAAAAGAAAGAAATGAGATGACTACAAATAAAGAGCAACGAAGAATTCTTTATTATAGTAATCAACAATGTTTAAATTAGCAAAGCAAGAGCATTTAAGAATTCATGCTTAGAACTAATTTAGAGGAAAACATTAAGAACAATCACATTTGAAATCAGAGTACAATTAAGCAAATTCTGATTCAATCCTTTATGTAAATTATTCAGAAATGGACATGATGATATTATAAACTAATATAAAATTTCAGACAAAAGGGTAGAAGAACTTATTGAACTGTAGTCCAACACATGAATCCTGCAACAAGTCCAGTGCTTTAAATCATCATCCAGTAAGCCACGAATAAATTTCTCCAAAATGCTTTTATTCCGAAAATCTCAATGTTACAGCAGAGTAATAGAATCCACCCTCAATACTTCCTTTGAGGGTTTATTTATACAAGAAAAACTTTGAAAAAATCTCACACTAACTTAGCCCATAATCTAGGGTGACTAAGGAGTGATTTACAAATAAACAGGAGACAAATGGTCTCGTGGATAGAATAATAGGTAACTGCTGATGTGCTGTTTCCTTTCTTTATGGATGTGCTGGAGGTAAGTGCTGAAAAAGGGCTTGTTGCTGTCTTTTTGAGTAATTTCTTTGCTTGTTTGATACTCTTTGTCTTTACGGATACTCTTTAACTTGTGTAACTGATACTCTTTCATCTGTACTAATTTTTATCATTTACCTGATAGTAAAGATAAAATTCTCATCCTGAAAATAACTTTTATAGAATTTCCAATAAGTCTCTCCACCATGAATCGTCTGGTATCACAGTCCTTTTGAGTTTTCTCAATGTCTCATCTGCTTTTGTGAGTTTGTAAAAGGTGGGCTCATTAGGAAATAGATACTTTATCTCATGTTCCAAATGAAATAAATTCCTCACTCTATCATAGATATTTCTCCCTGTTGGTAATGTTGTTTCTGGTAAACTAGGAGAACAAGCAGCTGTATTTTGAGCATGAGCATTTATTTTCTTTACATAGGTTTCCAAATCCATTATTTGATCCTCTGAGAGCATAGGACTTGGTAACCCACTGTCCAACAAAGCTTGAAATTTTTCTCTGAAAATATTGATATCAACCAAAATATCTGTGCACTTCCTTTCTAAATTCTGCATGAAAGTTCTTTTGATGAAAACTCTCTTTATTTCCAAAACTGTGCCGGTCCTGTCCTCAATCCCTAATAATGCAAGTTGTTGCTTTGTCCGGGTGTTCAAAAATTGAATGAGCTGATTGGCCTGCTCAGGCCTGCCTCTTAATTCATTTCTGGTTCTGTTTATTTCTTCTTGAGCTATTTTAACCAAATCATTTTGTTCAAAAATTGCTTGAACAGAGGGCCAAATACCCTTTATTAACTCAATGATATTACCCCAAAGAATTTCATTTATTTCCTTTAAAGGCTATTTCAATGAAAGATCTTTTTCCAAAGCCTGAACCAATTTTTCTAATCTTTTTATTTCCCTGGTGTTATCAGCAACTGTCTTCTTAGATGTATCATATTTCTCCTCCAATTTTACTAATTGCAATTTCGTGGTTTGAAGTTCTGTGACCCTTAGTTGTAGACTTTCCATTTGTTTTATTAATTCATCGGAACTCAAACCAGAAGTGTTTACCTGGGATGGCTGTGTTTGCTGACCTATTGTTGTAGTACCTGTGGTTGATGTCTGCCTGATAGTTTCCTGTTCCTGCAAAGCTTGTTCCAATTCCTTCTCCGTTTCACTTAGTCGCTCAGTCATATTTAGGAGCAACTCCATTATTTCTTCCTGTGAATTCCCCTTTAGAACTTCTTGGGTCTGAGGGTGCCTTGAGGCTGGAAATTTTAGCTGCTTTCTCAGTGCAGCTATGTCATCATCTTTCTTCTTTATTAATGCCTCAATACTTTTAATGTCTTTGGGGTTGTGACTCAAACCAATGATTATGTCTTCTAAAGACTTTATTCTGTTATCTTTGGCCTGTGAAGAGGCCTTCTCAATTTGCAATTGTGCAGTTGTGTTATTCAAAGAATCCTGCAGCGTTATAGCTGCCATGGCCTTATTGGTAAGAGTGGAATAGACCATTTCCCTAGTTTTTCTGTGTAGCTCTATCTGGTCCAGAGGATGAATATCCTTTGCCAGAACTTCAAAATTTGTCTTGATGTAGTCAGCTGCAGTAATGGGTTTTGGCACCTTTGACTTGAAGTGGCTCATTATCATTTTGCCTTGTGACATGTCAAATGCTGACATTAGCCTTTCTTGATTATGGGGAGCCATTTTCATATATTGATCATATACCTTCATTTTTAATGGATCATTCTTTGCTTTAATATTAATGAAGGTTCTTTTAATATCCCCTGTGTCTGTCTTTGGTGGTCTGAAAGAGGATACCTCAGTACTTAATTGCTTTTGTAACCATTTTCTTCTCGTCCCGTGTTCCATCTTAGTACCCGCGCTTAGTTGATCATTTCTTTCCATTATCAAACACTTCTATCTATGATTTCCACATCTGGAAGTGGATCTGATTGAGGATTTTAGCTTGATGCACTGGGAGGTTTCTTTTGGAGGAGGGTGTCTGAACCCGCTTTTTCCTATTTCACATTTAATGGAGTTTGCAACTCTCGGAACTTGGAGTGTGCTCATCCTGAGGGAGAAACCCGTGATCGTTGTCCGTGCTTTGGAAGTTTGTTGTAGTTTCTCCGCCATGACCAAAGTTTTAATGACCCGGATTTCTGTGTTCCTTCTTGCTCTTGGTTCTCGTCGCAACCGATGAACCGTTTCCCGTAATGTTCAGCTGCTGTAAAGTTGCTGCTGAAGAAGTGCCAATTTGGGGTACCTGCACTTGACCACAAGATTCTAGGTCATACTTCTTCTCGAGATCTTTCATAATTTTGTTCATTTTATCAGCTTCACTCTCTTCCTCAACAAGTGTTCCTTCAACCCATTCATCTTGATTGGCATATTGTTCTAGTTCAGGAATCTTGTGGTGTATATAAGAGGATGATTTGTTCTTTAATCTCTTTTCACAAATAAAACCAAATGGGTCATAAGGAACCCAACGAAATTTTCTTTGGAACTTGCTTTGTAATATAATTTCTGCCTCTCGCTCGGCCTCCCTAGAGTTGCAGATGAAAGGACCTAATTGACTTTTGATCCTTAATTGGGCTTTCTTCTTCACACTACAAAAATGGATCACATCTGAATTATTCATTTGCCTGAAGTATTCCAAGGAAAAAATCCTCATGGGCACATATCTTGGTAACCTGAATGGATGTAATTCACATCCATAAATTCTGATGACTGTATGGTTTTGATACAAATACCAATCTCCAACTTTATAAGTCCTTGAAAGTTGCAAAGTCTTTTTTATTTCATTACTGAGCCTTGGGGGAGGGATTCCTGTTAACAAAGTTGTTGCAGGATATACAAACTGATCAATGAACTCAGTGTAGGAATAGGGAGAATCAGAGGAAGAATGAATTATGGGGGACCAAAATATGACTGACCTGGGGTTTCCCTTGGCATCAATCTTTTTAACAGGGAAAGGGAACTTTTCTGACTGATAGGAGATAATGAGATGATAAATAGCTGAGGAATATTTGAAAACTTTCTCATCATCTAGCCTCATGAACTGATCATGGATCTTATTGGCTATGAAAGAGGCAAAGTCATATTTAACTTTAGGAGGCTGCCCAGGAGTAAAGATAGATAGTAAAACCAGTGTTATTTCATCCACATATTCACTAGTATTGAATCCCAAGACAAAAGATATCATATTTATGATGAGCCTTCCCAATGTATTGAAATAATAAAAACCATAGGGAGGAGACCCCTTAGGCTGATGTTCAGGCAACATGAAATTCTGGCACATGGATTTTAGCTTTTCTGGGGTTAACTGCCTAGTCTTCTCAATCAATTCTTCCATAGACAACGGTGCTAGTTCTTGGTCTGGTTCAAAGTGTAGCATGGCATTGATAGCCTGGGGAGTAATGGGAAACAGAACACTTTGATCAGGAGCTATTACAGCCCTTTGAGTGGGATCATAGTTTGAATGGCAATAATGGATGATTTCTGGGAAAAAAATGACTGAAGGGATGAGATACCTTGGGAGATTGGATTCCCACAACCCTATAAGATCTTGCCCCTTTTAGTATTCGTCTCTGCAGCGACAATAACTCAAAAGGGGACTTTCATCAAAATGCAAGTCTTTAATTTGGAAATCTTTATCTACCAAAGGTAAATATTCCAATTCACGGTGAGGGGCATTCAGTGGAGTTATATTCAAAGCTGCCGGGGCCTCCATTTTGGTTCTTGTGGATTCAAAACGGAGGTTTCTGGTTTTCTTCACAGGCCGGGCGTGATTTCTAAAATGAAGGAAATTAACACAAATGCAGTTTCAGGGAGCAATTGCACAGTTTTAAAACCTCTGGGGAAGATCTCAGTGATGAGTTTTAATCACTAATTCAGCGAAAAACAAAGAAAACATAGTTTTTCTTGCAGTTCGGGGCGGAGTAGGATAAATACCTGTTTTTGGAAGAAAACTGGTTCTTAACAGGTAACAGGCGGTAGCAGGAGGACGCTTGAACGCAGGTCTGGCGGATTTATGGAGCGAAATTGAATGGAACAGTGGATTTCAAAGAAAATTCGAAAATCGTAGCAGAGAGCACAGTCGCGTTTAATAACGAAAATAACGGAAAAAACATGAAAAATTGGCCTTATTTACAAGTTAAAAGGGTTTTTTATTTTTTCGAGGAGTGACGTCATAGTAGTACGGGCTGACGTATGATGGAGGGGCAGGGCGGTAAGTGGTAAGTCCCCGCACCGCTTATGAGCAAAGGCGGTATTAACCGCGAGGGCAGCGATTCCACAAAGTTATTGACGCGTGGACGGGTGACTAGTCAAATACCACCCATTCCCCGCTCGTTAAAATGCTGACAAGGGATGGGTAGCGGGATTGATAGGAAGCGTCGATCTTTGGAAGAGTGATCGGACGGTTGCAATGACGGGGAATAAGCGGAGGATTAAGGTGTGGGCCCGTCGGGGTTTTAAACACGATTTAACATTATAAAACATCCCGGAAAGCTTTTAATTTTCGGAGAAGGGTGGTTATTAACTAATTTTGATAATTAGTTAATCCCACTGTGATAAAGGAAATAGGGGTCGTGGTGGGGTTAAAACGTAGGGTGAAATGCTAGGTGGATGAGCCACGTTGGCGTGGGATTTTCCAAAGTTTGGTTTCGAAAATAAAACTTCAGGTTTTATTTATATTTTTGGGTTTAAACATATATATCATATGTTTAAAGTTTATTTTTCATACATATGTTTTTATTTTATTATATGGTAGTTTAACAAATGTATTTAACTTACCATAGGGGCGCGTTTATGGTATAATGATATATTTAACCAAAGGGAGTATAATGGGTTTTTATTTGAATGCGCGGGGAAATAAACACTTTGGTTAAACTTTATAATAGAGGGGTTTTTTGGGTTATTTATAAAAAAGGAGTTATATACTTAGGATAGGGCATTTCACTAGGGATTTAGTAAATAGAGTTAAACATTAATATGACCAAGGGACAAGGAAACTCAAAATATTTTGCACATCTAAGAAAGTGACAACTTTTGAAGTAAATCGCAATATCTTATCTCAACACTTAAACTTAGAATAGCAAGTTATCATGAGGGATTTTTATGGAATTTTGCATGATTTTCCTAAGTAAAATGGGATTTTACTTAGGACAAGGTTAAAGATGGATGATTATAATGATAAATTATCTCAAGTACTTAGGTCTTTTTGATCATTAGGCCGAGGGTCCGGTCCCTCCAGAAGTCAAGGAAATGCCTTGAGCCCTTTTGATCTCCAAATACCTTAGCACTTTTGGGGGAAATTAGTAAAACTTTTGAGGGGAAAGTGATAAGGGAAGTTAATGAGTTTGACTTTGCTTGCTGTGATTTTCCAGTGTATTTCCTGCTTTAGTATTTGTGATGAAAGCAAAGGATCAAAAACATGTAGCAGCATCATTCATCCGATAACACTTTGCAGCACCATCTACCTACCCTATCTACTTAACACTACCATTTTCTTTTCTTTATTAGGGTGCATTTAGACTTGCAAACCCTTTTCAATCTTTTCTTTTTACAAGGAAAATCTATCTAATTCTACCCTTATTACATCCAAGGGCTCAGATTAAACTGTTGAGCACCTCTTATTAACTCTACCTATCTACTTATCTGCCAAGATTAAACTGTTTGGTCAGATATTTATTCTCTAATCCACAACATGAAATTGAAATATGAGTAAGCCAAGTTTAAACAGTTTGACTTATTCATGAATTGTGGCAAAGGTTTGACAAGCTGCACACAATTGCTTTATTACAAAAATGAAATAGTAGTGGCATTTGGATTTGCACACTTTCCTTGGTCTATTTTTTGCTTGGGGTTCATTTCTTTCATTTTCTTGATCAATTTATTTTTCTTACCCTTTGATTTTTCTTTTAGGGTATACCCTCTTTACATTTTTTAAATTTTTTGATTTTTTGGTTTTTCAAGAATATGGAACACCTTTGCTCAAGAAAAAGGTTTGAACATATTCCATAGTTCAATCAAGACAATCATGAAAAATAAAACCTATTGGTATAGGAGTCTAACAGATACCATGAAAATTCTCTTCTTTGGATTCATTGAAATCCAATATTTTTGACATCGCTCAAATATTTTCTTCAGTTGACAAAGGTGGTCGAATCTCTTCTTTGAGAATAATATCACATCATCTATATAGACCACCTCACTCTGACCATTAGCCCCCTAAAGGCAATGTCCATTTCCCTTTGGAAGGTTTCTCCAACATTAATTAGACCAAAGGGCATGAGTAAAAAAACAAAAGTTCTCCACTTTGTTCTGAGGGTTGCCTTCAAACGATCTGATTCAACAAATACGACTTGGTTGTATCTAGAGAAGCCATTGAGTAAATATAAAATTTCCAAAACAGACACAATTTTAAGAATCTGCTCCATAGAGGGAACCTGATAGTTGTATTTTTCTGAAGCCCGATTGAGATTCTGGAAGTCGATGCTCAGTCGAATTTCACCAGACTTCTTTCACACAGGAACCAGATTCAAGACCTAGGTAGAATGCATGACTTTGAAGATAATATGTCCATTGAGGAGCTTCTTCATCTCATTTTAAATAAGAGGTTCCATGGTGGGATGTACCTTCCTAATTTTCTGTTGGAAATGCTTTAACCCTTCCTTTATTGGTATTACATGTTGGATAATCATGGTGTCATATGCTTTGAGGTCATAATAAGTCCAGGAGAATACATCCTGATACCTTTTAAATAAGCTAATGAATGATTGTTTTTCCTTAGGTGAAGATCCATTACCAAGATTGATGAACTTCGGGTCAGCCTCAATCTTAAGATTTATTTGCGCATGTGAGACTGTGGAGCTTTGTGTCTTGGTATTCGTTGGGCCCCGGAAATGATTCTGTAGATCAAAAACATTTTCCAGTGTGGCTACACCTTTGGGCATGGGGTTATCCTTGCACTCATCTGCTTCCTTTTCCAAGGCCTTTCACACTCTTCCTCTTCTATCACTACATCCTTAAATATGTCGATCTTCAACATGTTGGAATCATGATTTTTGTTAGACCAAAACCTGCAGGCATTAGTCTCTGCTACAATTGCTAGAGTTAGGATCCATGAGAGGTGGTTATTCCATGTCGTGAAACACATGGGGAGAGTTGAACCCAATGTCCAACAATCTCCCCCCCAAGTGGTATGATCCTATGTCACTTTGATACCACTTGTTGGAATCACGATTGTCGTTAGACCAAAACATACAGGCGTTAGTCTCCACTACAATTTCCAGAGTTAGGATCCATGAGAGGCGGTTAGTTCATGTCGCGAATCACATGGAGAGCATTGAACCCAATGTCCAACACAAAATGAATTCAATAATATGTTGATCATCATTAAAAATGAGTATATTAGTTACATTATCTAGAACAATGGTTTTATACACTATTTCAATAGAAAAACCATCTCTTAATGGTGTAAACCTAGCCGCAGCATTGGCTAAAGTGTCGGTGGTAGCATTATTAATCTTAGGGATATAATTAACGCAAAAATATTTAAAGGAAGAGATTGTTATCCATACCTTTTGTTGATAACCTTTTAAGTGCGGTGAAAAACAATGAATTGTATTACATACTTGCCTTGTGATGATTTCTGAATCACCGATCACTTTAAAGAATTCAACCTTTAGGTCGATAGATTTATTGATTCTAAGGATGAGTGCCTCATACTCCGGGGTGTTGTTAGTGCACTAAAATTCCAACCTACAAGAAATTAAAAAAAATTGTTTTTTTTGGGGTCCATAAGGATGCAGCTGACACCAAATCCATCTTGTGTCTTAGACCCGTCATAATATAATGTACAAATTTTATTTTCATTTGTATCTATGAGAAAAATATTTACATCTATGGTACATGATTCCTTAGCATCGTCTGGAGGGCAAGGAAGGATTTCCATCTCGTTGTCAGGTGTGATGGGTGATGGCAAGGCTTGATAGCATCGAAGGTTGGTCTTCAAGAAACACATTACCAATTCTTCTTGAGAAAATATAATGGGCTCATTCGAGGATTCAAGATCCGTGACTATGTATTTCATGTATGGTTAGATATTCACTCTGATATGGTTATTCTTGCCTTTTTAAGGGAGCCATAGGTGGGACCAATCAATGACAAAATACACCTGACTTTTTCTTTATGAGTCTCTACTAAGCAATAAGTTGTATGCTTCCAGGATGTCTACGATGACTATGTCAATAAATTAATGCACCCTAGAGCCTTAGGATAGTCTAATTATCACATTATTCAGCTCAACAATAACAGAGACTTGGGATCTATATAGTTGAATGATTTTAGTGTCGGTCTTCTCTGGTTGAATTTTTAGCTTTTTTCACATAGATAAAGGCATAACATTGGTTGATGCACCTGAGTCAACAAGGAAGATGTGCACATTGAAGTTAAAAATTTCAAAAGACAGGAGAAATGGGGGGGTCGAATCTGTCGAATTGGAATTAGGAGAGTTTGCTATGGATTGGAGGTTGATTAAGGCCCGAGGTTTCATTGAAGAGATTTTATTTCAAGAAGGAGTAGCCTTGTTGATCCGATGGATCAGTAAAATGCTCAAATTTAAAAGTGCTAAAAATAGTTCTAAATTTGCGCCAAAGTGAAGATATCGTCTCCCTGAACCCAACACAAATCATTTCACTTAAAATAGACATCGTATTCTCCCTATATCGCGTTTATACTAAATTGGAAAACAACTAAAATTTTAAAGTTTTGGGTTGTAGGTACACACAGGAGAAATGGGGGGGGTCGAACCTCTCGAATTGGAATTAGCAACATTCACTATGGATCGAAGGTTTATTGAGGCCTAAGGATGCATTGAAGAGCTTTTATTTGAAGGAGTAGCCTTTTTGATCCGGTGGATCAGTAAAATGATCAAATTTCAAAGTGCTCAAAACGGTTCTAAATTTGCGCCAAAGCAAAGATATCGTCTCCCTAAATCCAACACAAATCATTTAACTTAAAATAGGCATCATATTCTCCCTATATCACGTTCAGATTGAATTGGAAAATAATTAAAATTTTAAAGTTTTGGGTTGCAGGTACACCCAGTCAGCAACTTGTACTTTGATTGGGAATTTGACTAGGTAGGTGACTGTACTTTTGTGAGCTAGTTATATTCTTACAAGTGTCATCTTTTTGTTGGTCAAATTTCTCTGGTTGTGATTGGTTTATGGGTTTTTTTTTTGGACCAATGAGGGAGAGCCAAGTGGCCTCCTTGTGCTTTGCAAAATTTTGTGTTTGGGCTGAATCAGGCCTCCATAGGGTTCAAATAGCAGACCTTCCGGGTGGTAGCATAGGATCATACCACTGTGCCAAAATTAGTTCTTATAAAAATGGTAGTCAGAACCTATTTAAGGTTTAGTGCAATGTTGTTTGGGGGCCGTGACCGGGGTTAACCCCTAGCCCCTGTTCTACCCAACCATGAGGCGTGGTAGGCAAATAGGGGCCTGAGGTTAACCCCGACGCCAACAAATTATATCAATGGCCAACACTACATCATAATGCATAAACAAAAGTTTCAAAACTATTATCAAAGCACATGTAAAACGTTGAACCATATGTTAATTAACCCTAAACTATATGCATTACATAACCAAAGTTTTGGGTGTGGTTAATTTATATGTGGCGGGTTTGGTTCAACAGTTACACCAGTGGCCAATACACATATCACATGGAAAAATTTTAAAGTGTTCAATTTTATGGCACAGTTATGTTGGTGCACAGATGGTGGTTATTTAACTCAACGGTCCAGAGGTCACGACATCTGAACGAGGCGAAGTTTAATATTATGGCCAATTAAGCGGGTGAGACCTTACCACGGTGCATTGTTTACAACCACAGTTCAATGCTGGATAGGGGTTTGGTTAACATTATGGCATATAGTTTTTAAACCTAACCCAGTGGGTGTTAACCCAACCAAAAATGAACTTTGGTTTCTGGTGCAGTTTAGAAATTGGTGGGTTCGCTTGAACCACCCATATCCAACGACCTCAAATGCGCCAAGGGGCACTATTTTTTTGGTTCATAGGGCAACATAGGAAAATTAATGATTCAAAAATTTCCACCCAAATTGGTGGGAATCTTGCCAGTGTGGGGAAAATTTTTCACCCCACGTGGACGAAGAAGGAAAAATTTGTAGGATGGATAGCAGGTGGGTGTGATTTGGAGGACAATTAGCAGGAAAACTTCTCTGGAGCATAACGTAGTCAATTTTTGACCTTTTTGAGTGCAGAAAGAGACTAGGTAGGGGTTTTTTTACTATTATGGAGCCATTGTAGACATTTTGTTTGTATTCTAAACATCGTAACATTATGTAAACACATATTTTTGAGCATAATAAAAAATTCCTAACATTGGAAGCTGGACCTGGAGATGTAGCCTAGGAGGGGTGAACTCCTTCATCATTTTTTGTCTTGTGTATGATGATATGGTATTGATGTATTCATTATTTTTTGAAAAAATAAGTTTAAAATCATGTTTATGTGTTAATTTAATTGACATAATTTCCTAAAAACCCTAAACATTTCACTTGAAATTTTCACCATAAACCTTCAAGTTTACATACACAGATCAATTTGGTATAAGGGCTAGAGTTCTTTGGTTGTTTTGAGGGCTAATTTTACTGCAAGTGTCTCTAATGATTATAAGGTTCAATCTCAAAAGAGGCAAGAAAACTTGTGGGATCAAGTCCTTAAGCAACTTCAAGGAGAGCACATTTGCCACAATCTCCACCACCAGTTTCACCTCAAGTTTAACCAAAGTCTCACCAGTCATGACACATGAAGTATAGCCTAAAAATATTTCTGAGGATGAGAAAGAATTTAGGAAAGCATTCTTTGGCATGACACAGATGGTTAAAGTTCTCTATGAAGAGAGGAATACAAGGTTGCAAGGTGAGAGCTCCAATCATGCAAAGGGAGATGGAGATAAACCACCAAAAGGAAATGGAGGAGATGGGGACAAGCCTCCAAAATGGAATGGAGGAAATGGTGACAAACCACCTTTAACTCCACCTTTATCTTCACCTCCACCCTCACCTCCATCTTCACCATCATCATCTCCTACATCAACCCCTTCATAAACACCTCCACATTCTCCAAAGGGACATGGTAAAACTCCACTTTTGAAAATTGACATAAAGTTTGAATTTATTATCTATAATGGAGAGGTAAATGTTGAGAAAATAGATAATTGGGTTCGTAATCTTGAAGTGTATTACAGGATACAAAGGATCAAGGATGATAAGACCAAGATTCAACTTACTTCATTAAGGTTTGAAAGTGCAACACTTATTTGGTGGGAAGCTAAAACTCAAGAGGACATGAAGAAACATGGTAAGGTTTTATCTTCTTGGAATGATTTTGTTACTACATTAAGAAGAAAATTTTATCCTTTAGCATACATGTTGAAAGCTATCATGGATTGGTAAAACTTTAGGCAATTAAAGAGTCAAAGTGTGAAAAGTTATACCCAAGAGTTTAGAAGTAGAACATTGAGTTTGGGTGTTGATTTATCCTCTCAAGACACTTTACTCAAATACATTGGAGGTTTTCATAGTTACTTGAGACACGCTATTCTCATGTTTAACCCTACAAATTTAGATGAAGTTTGTGTACATTCCACACATCTAGAAGTAAGAGGGAAGAATATTTCTGATGAAACAAGTGAGAACACCTTCTAGTATGGAGACAAAGGAGAAGGTAAGTTCAAAGGAAAAGGAAAGAAGAACGTTGCCATCAAGATGGAGAAATAAAAAATCACATGAAAACATTGTTCCAAAGAGGGCCATGATGAAGATCATTGTTGGAAACTTCATCCTGAGATGAGACCCACAAAGTTTAAAAACAAGAAAAAATAAAAATGTTTCTGCAACTATACAACATGATTTAGAATCAAATTCTGGGGATGAAACAAATATCACAGCCATGGGATTGAAAGGTAAGGACATTGAAAGTACGTTTTCTTCAAATAGTCTCAATTATGACTAATATGAAGAAACAAGAATAGAGCTTTTCCACATTAGAGTCATTACAAAACATACCAAGATAGATACACTGTTTGATAGTGGTTCACAAGAAAATATGATCTTAGAAGACATTGTCAATAAGTTGTATTTAGAAACCATTCCTCATCCTAAACCTTATCCTTTAGGTTCGGTATGTGAGAATAAAAAATTGTAGGTGAAAAGGAAATGCGTACTTAGATTTTCTATCATTGCAAACTTTCTTGATGAGTTTGAACTTGATGTAGTTTCACTTGATATATGTGGTATTATTTTTGGAAGACCATATCTATATGATATAAGAGCCATTTTTCATCGCCATGAGACTAAATATCATTTGTTCAAGAGTGGTATTGAGTACATTGTTAGAGCACATAGCAAGAAATTGATTTTTTCTCTTGTGAATGTTGGACAAATAAAGAGGATTGTTAATGCTATTATGAATTTTTCATTGTTAATGTTCAAGCACAAAGATGTTGAGATATATAAAGCCTTTCAAAGATATGAATCAAGCTTTAAATCTGATTTCATTGAGGTTTCTAATCCATGTGATAATATGTTTCAGGAGTCTAACATTTTTCCTCTAAAAAGAGGTAAACAACTTGAAGTGAAATTGCAGCAGGATGCATCATTGTTGAACATTGGTGTGAACAAGATGTGAGTGTTAAAGAATGTAGGGGTCAAAAAGAAAATGTGAAATCTATTTGAAAAAGAGGAAATTGGTTCCAAAACATCTTCATGTAGGTTTCATAATGTTTTGGATTTGAAGAAGGATGGTGCATGGCGATGACAATCACATTTGGTAAAGAGTTAAGCCAAGTGAAAGGATAGACATGCTAAGCATCATTATGGCGAAAATGTTCAAGGTGAAAGGAACTTGAAATTGTTTAAGTTTCCCTTGATTGAAGACTGAGGAGGAAATGTTCATATTTTTTCAAGGGCAATTTTATTTTCTAGAAATCTTGGAAAATTGTAGCAAGATATCATCTTTCACAGAAAGTATAGGACTCCAAAATCAGGGAAAGTGAGTTACTTTCATGAGAAGCTAAAAGCGAAAAATCCAAGCAAAGATAAGTGGATTGAGATTGGAAGGGTGAGGGAGTTGTACCCTCATCTATTTTTTGACTGAAAATGAGATTTTGGATGTCCAAAAGATTCTAGTGGGGAGGAATGATCTGGTGGATCAGTAAAATGCTCAAATTGCAAAGTGCTCAAAATGTCTTAAAACTGGTGCCAAAGCGAAGATCTCGTTGCCCTGAATCCAATACAACTTGTGTCACTCAAAACCGATATCGCAAGCTCTCGATATCACGTTTTGAACGAATTGGAAAACAACTAAAATTTTAAAGTTTTGGGTTGCAGGTACACCTAGTCAGCAGTCCTTATGATGTCTGGGCATTTGACTAGGCAAGTGAATGTACTTTTGTGAGCTAGTTATATGTTGACAAGTTTCATATTTCGGTTGGTCAAATTTCTTGGGTTGTGATTGGTTTATCGGTTGTTTTGTTGGACCAATGAGGGAGAGCCATGTGGGCCAATCAGTGATAACCACATGGCCTCCTTTTAATTGAGAAAAATTTTGGGTTTGGACCGAATCAAGCCTCCATAGGGTTCGAAAAAAAGACATCCCAGGTGGCAGCGCGGGCTCATACAATTGCGCCACAACTAGTTCTTCTAAACCATGGTAGTCGACACCTATTTAAAGTTTTGTGAAAAGTTTTTAAGGGGTTGGGAATGGGGTTAACCCCTAGCCCCTAGTCCACCCAACCATGAGACATGGTAGGAAGACATGGGCCCAGGGTTAACCCTGACCCCAACAACATATATCAACGACCAACACCATATCATAATGCATAAACCAAAGTTTCTAAACTATTATCAAACCACATGTAAAATGTCGAGCTATAAGTTATATTAACCCCAAACTATATGTATTACATAACCAAATTTTTGGGTGTGGTTAAGTTATATGTGGTGGGTTCAGTTCAATAGTTAAAATAATGGCTAATACACATAACACATGGCATATTTTGAAAGCGGTCAAGTTTATGATGCAATTATGTTGGTGCACATATGGCGGTTAGTTATCCTGGCGATCTAGACATCACGACATGTGAACGAGGTGAAGTTTAATGTTTTGGCCAATCAAGTCTGCGAGACCTTACCGCAGTTCATTGTTTACAACCATAGTTCAATGTTAGAGCGGGGTTTGGTTAAAATTATGGCGCAAATTCTTAAAACATAACCTAGTGGGTGTTAACCCAACCAAACACAAAATCTGATGTTTGGCGTAGTTTAGAAATTGGCGGGTTAGTTTGAACTGCCCAGATCCAACGACCTCAAACACACCAAGTGGCGTTATTTTTTCAGTTCATGGGGGGACATAGGAAAATTAATGGTTGCACAATTTTCACCTGAACCAATGATAATCTTGTCAGCGCGAAGCAAAATTTTTACCCCATGTGGCTGAAAAAGGTGGAATTTGTAGGATGGATAGTAGGTGGGTGCGATTTGGAGAAAAAGTAGTAGGAAAATTTCTCTGGAGAATAATGCAGTCAATTTTTGACTATTTTGAGAGCAAAAAGAGCCTAGTTGGGGTTTTTTATTGTTCTAGAGCCATTGGAGACATTGTTTTTGAATTTTGAGCACTGTAACTTGATGTAAACACATATTTTTGAGCATAATGAAAGAGGCCCAACATTGGAAGTTGGACTAGGAGATGTAGCCTAGGCATGGTGAACTCCTTCATCATTTGTTGTCTTATGTATGCTATTATAGTACTGATTTATTCATTATTTTCTGCAAAATTAAGTTTAAAATCATGTTTATGTGCTAATGTAGTTGATATAATTGCCTAAAAACCCTAAACATTTCACTTGAAATTTTCACCATAAACCTTCAAGTTTACATATACAGAACACTTGTTGCTTAAGGACATGTTAGTGAAGTCTTTGATGATCAATTATCATTGGCTAGCTATACTTGCAAGCTCGTAGAGCGAAATGTTGGCTTGTGCATTCTTGATGTCTTCAACTATATTATACCCTAGGTCTGACAGAGTGATGCCTTCTAAGGGTGATTGTAGAAGGGAAGGGGATTGCGCAGACTTAGATGTACTCCCAGGAGTGGAGGGGTTGGCCTTCCTGTGGACAGAAGCATCCTTTGGGCTATGGCTAGATGACGCCTTAGGAGCGGGGGGTCGAGGGTTGGCTTGAGTTGTTAGGAGGGATACTATTTCTCAACAATGCTATATTTTTCTCTTCCAGAATAGAATCAGGTATCGACCCTTTACTCCTAAGGTTATAGGTCTTCGAAAATTTGGATGGGGGAATGTCACCTATGTTGGATTCTCGGAAGGATTAAACATCTTCCTTGCAGATGAATTCGAATATAGGATGGAAGAACCAATTTTTTCGTTGGGGGGTGTAGTTTCTTCCTTAGGATTTTCAGCCTTTTCCTAAAAATATCCTACATTCTGATCCTCAAGGAGTTGAGTAACTACTTCTGTCATGATCTATATCCATTGTGGACAGGTATTTTCAGAACGGGAGGCTTGGTGAAAGGTGCATAAATTGTCTTTAACAATCTCCTCAGTATTGAAGTTTGTGTTAGAGCTCTAAGACGACCGTGCGGAAGTGTTGTTATTATTCCTGAAAAACGGTTTAGGCAGCCTATTACCTAATGAGGCATCACTAGTTTTCCTCCTCAAATATGAGACCTCATTCGCCATTTGTTTCAAGGATTTGGATATACATTAAAAGTAAAATGAGTCCTTATCCTTGTCACCAGACTTACTAGTTGATTGTTGATTTTTCTTGTTTGTGGACTTAGACTTGTCTTGAGTATCGTGTTCAAGAAATCCTATAGATACCATATCCTTTTTAACAACAAGAGCTTCTGCAAAGTTGTCCACTATGGTGGCTTTAGCTTCACACTTGAAAAACACCATGATATCGTATGGAAGGGCCCAGGTGTATTAATCCACAATGATAGAATAATTGAGGGCCAAATTCGGTGGGAACTTATGAAAGATGGTGGAAAATTGTTGATTAAAATATTTGACCTTCTCCTTCTTATGGAACTTCAATGTGTTCAACTCGGTGAGGAGCATGGAATGTGTCTTATCCTCTGAGAACTTCTCAAGAAACATTCTCCCAAATTCCTCCCATGTCTGTATAGAGGAAACTGGTAGGGAACGATACGAGGTCATGCCTTGTTCTCCAAGGTGTGGGGAAACAATCTGAAAGCTAAATCATTGTATTTCACTCTCATCATTTGCAAGGCAAACTAAAAATTTCTAAAATGATCTTCAGCTGATGTTCCATTTTCAGGGTCAAACTTTAGGAGGTATTTCTCAGGATGATGAGGCATGTCATGTAGGGGCCCAAAGATGCCTAGAGGAGACTGGGCCATCCAGGCTAGTGGTTACACCCAGTTAGCCCTAGGTAGTAGTGGGAACACGATATGTTTGGTGTTACCTTCCGAATCACTTTCGGTGCCTGACCTAGATTCTTCAATAGCATGGTGTGGTTTCCTATCATTACCCCTAGGGACCCTAAAATGTGCTAAATCTCTGAAGTTCCTTATGTTTATGAAATTTCCAAAGTTCCTCAGGAACCTGAAAGGTCACTCGTTCTGTGGAGGATCTAGATGCTAATGATTATCTCTATTTCGAACATTCTCTTCAATTCCTACCGCTTGAATCACCTCGAGGTTTCTCTCGGGTGGAGGATCACTAACTCGAGTGTTCTACCACGACGGTTGATTATCTCCTTGAACATTATCCAACTGTATTTGATTATGAACCATGGTAACCATGCTCCTTGGGGATTCTCTCTAAGATGCTAGGGGGCTTTCCAAATCTTCAATCGAGAGTCTCTCAATGACATACGCATAGTATTCCAATATCATTCCAATAAAACACAGTACCAAAAACACGAGGATGCCTTGACGAGTATGGTGCAGGTTGGAAGTACGTGGGTTAGGAAATGAGCTTGTAACCAGGATGCCTTGCAGACCTTTGACGAACTGCCGAGTGAGAGGATGCAAGGCCCTCAATTTTTCATGCATGACTTCATAAAAAGGAGTGCCCCCTTCCATAGGAATATCCTCCAGTGGGGTGGGTAAGGAATACTCATGTTTGATATCTCCATAAGGCCGAACCATGGAGGGATGGAGAGGAGTCTGAGGAGAAAAAGGATGGGGTGCGTTACTAGATTCTTGGGAAGTTTATGGGTGAGTGCGTGTGTTGGTGCCTACCATCAAGCCCTCCTTCTAGTGCCAAATCTATTGATGGGATAGAATTTACAAACAAAATTTAGGGGATCTCCTCGATGCAGAATCCCAATTAGACTCTACACCGTTTGGTTTAGGGATCCCATCTGGCATGTAGGTCCAATTCCCATCTTGTTGGTTGAAGTATGCTTTAGATGAAGAGGGGACTTATTGAGTGAAGGAATGAACAAGCTTTGATAAACACAAGGAAGTAATTAATGAGTGCCTTGTAGAACATATACCATGAATAGAAAGAACAAACTTTACAACATGAATCTTAAGAAAATAATTGTTAGAAAAACCATTAATAAGATCAAACACATAGGAACAATAAAATTAACAACTGAGAAATAGTTCACGAAAGCTAAATAGTTAAATCATAAACAAGTGCACAATGAAAGATAATATAATTCCAATATCAATAAAACAGCTTGTCAACATATCATGAGGAGAGCATATCATATACCATCCATACGTTGCAAGAAACTCATAGCACCCAAGAATACATGAGAGGAGAGTGCACCACAACTCAAAGAAGCTTTCATTTCATTAATATGATGATATTCATAGCACCGCCATACAAGAGGCTTTCATCAGATCTAACAGTGAAAAGAAACTATTACTCGTATTCTTAAAAAGATCACAAATTCTCGAAAACAATGTATTTCCAAAAATAATCCAAATCCAAAAGTCCCATACAAAATTGCATGAGGGCGTATTTATAGAATATAGGGTGACTCTTAGTCTACCCATGAATCTTGGGATCCCTCATGACCATTAAGATACCTATGACTTTTCAACTTCCTCACGACTCTCTAGACTCCTATTCTTTTCTACTCTACTCTATCATGCTATGCAACAAAAAAATGAGCTAACTCTATGCTAACAACCTAGTGATTGACATATCTAAGGCTTCTGTATGTTGCTTCTCTTTGAGGTAGGTTTTTCATAGCTTGTAATAGGAAGTTATTAGGGTTAGCTGTGGTTGTTCTTCATCGTATATGTGGAGGTACTCGAGAGAATCTGGAATTATATTACTTTTCTTGGCCTTGATATAGTTGGCAAAGGTTGCCAACTTTGTGTATATTCTGATTGGTTCTACCATATACCATGTGATACTCTCCTTTGTTACTTGCAAATCACCTAAGATGGAGGCTTTCTTGAAAAAATCAAGAAATGTTTGGATTTATTGTAATACTTCCTCTTGATTTCTAAGTGTCCCCACTGTCCTGAGAGAAGGGACACCATGAACCTCAACCACTGAATCCAACCTACTGAGAATATGATTGTATTAGGAAAGAAAAATATCCACATCTTTAGCCAACTTATCTCGTGATTGGATCCTAATGCACAAATTCACTTTATCATTATGAGTAGTGATCCAATATTTCTTCAGAAGAATTGTTTTTGCCTCTAGATAACTATTGGTCAATTCATGGATGTTGTTCAGTGTCGTGGAGACCTCTTTTAGCTTGTAATACTTCTCTTTAGTGTTGGATTGTATGTCCATAATAGGAGCGACTGTATTATGTAACTTCATCATATCTTCATAAACTAATGCCATGGCTCCTCCCAAGGTCTTGACTTCTTCTTTGATTGAGGACTGTAATTCCTTTATCCTTGAATGAGCTAGGTGAAGGGCTACATTTTCTTCTTACATATTCCTCTTCTCCTCTTCTGCCTTGGAAGTCCTTTGTTCATATGCATATAGTTTTTTTTGTAGCTTTTCGATCTTCTTTCTCATCCTTCCAACATTTAATTCAGTTGCAATCACGAAAGTAATCCCTACTGAAGTGATCATTTCAAGATTCAATGTAGTGTCTAGGACGATTTCCTTTTCCTTAGGCATGAATAAAGGTTTTTTTGGGTTCCTGACATAAGATTTTATCCTATCCTACATGATCTTGCATTTGAATTGATCAAAGGTGAGCCTGGGCAAGTCTAGTAATTCTTCCTCTGCCTCATCTAGAATGCCTAACTCTCTGAGGGGAAGATGTCCTCCAGAGATGGGGGTGGATGGAGGAATATCCAATGGAGATAGCTCCACCTGTTTGTTGAGATGTTGTTTTTGTGCCCAGGCCTCTTCAACTTATTTACTTGCCTTCTCTTGACCCCTTTTTTATTCTTCTTCCTTTCTCCCTTTCTCTGCTTCCAAAATTTTCTTTTCCTGTTCTTGTTTTTTTTGTTTCTTCTTGAATTCCTCTTGTTTCTTGCATTCTTCTTGCTCTCTCTGTTCTTATTTATTCTTTTTGTATTCCTCAACTTTCCTCTTCTCTTCCTCCTATTTCTTTTGTTGTTCCTCCCCTTGTTTCTTTCTTTGCTCCTCTTCTTGCTTCTTTCACTGCTCCTCTTATTGTTTCTTTCGTTGTTCATCCTCTTGTTTCATCTTCTGTTGCTCTTCTTCTTGATGCTTTCTTCTTTCCTAGCCTTCCTTTTCTTGCTACTAGCGATCTTATGATTCTTGCGACCTTTTGAGATCTTCTTCTCTCTTCATTTTGAGCTCCTTCTTCTGCCTTGCCACGAATGAATTTCTTTGTTCTATCATCTCATCGTCTTCTTCCTCCCCTTGGCTTCTTGGTGACTCTTCCACTTCTTTCCCTTTCTACTTATTTTGATTCTTTGATGCCTCCCCTTGTTTCTTCCTTTTCTTTAGTGAAGTCGACCTTTCCTATAAGCCTATGTTCTCTTGAGAATGCCCATCTTTCTCATCCTCATCTTCTAGTTCCTCATTCGGTTCAAGCCTTCGTTCTGCATTATACCATTTTCTAACTTCATCTTCATGAGAATGTGCAGTGTGTTGGTATGAAAAATTGAAGTTAGACTTCTTGTAGTGGGATGCCACTACTCTATTGGGGTCATAGGTTCGGTAGTTCAACACCACGAAATGGAATTCATTTATTTATTCTGCTTCTGATTTGACTTCCTTAAAGTTATGCACTGTGCACACCCTGACAATGAGAGGAAATTTTGGCCAAGGTTTCTTCTTGCCTTTGCTTAATGTATTTGAAAATCATTTCGTCATTTAATAACATACTTCCTTGTAATAGTAATTTTTTCGTGACAAAGCTAGGAAGTGCATGTGGAGGTTTATAGGAACCAAAGACATTGATGAACATGCCCTCTCATATTGGGAACCAGTGTGCCACCTTAGTGATAGTCTCCATGGCTCTTTTTGACATGACGGGAGAATCTTATCCATGCAAAAGTTGGTACAATGGGGTGATGAATGCATTAGATATGGAGTCATGTTACTTCTTATAACACAAATCCTAGAAAACCTTCAAGTACCTATGTATTGGTTCTCCTATATCCACGTTCCAGTTGTAACTCCAGTGGTAAAAATGACACTTGGAACAGACTACATTCATTAAATATGACGCTATGTAAAACTCAAATGGTTAGCCTTCTTCTAGAACCTGTTTCCATAATAATGTTAGCCTTAATGTTGAGAACTGAAAATCGTTCCTTTGGTAGCGACTATATGCATTATAGGGACCCATGTCCTATGAAAAGTGATAATGTCCACCCTACCATATAGTATTATCATAATCGAAGAAATGAGATGATATACTTTCCTTAGGCCTTCTGTCTTATACAGTTGATCTTTATTTGCGCAAAATTTAGAAGGATCCTACCACCAACCCTTGATAATTTTCTCGATTGGAACCTTGTAACCTTCTAGCCATCGAGAATTAAATGATTCTTCCTTTTTGGGTAGCTTGTAATATGCCACCATGTCTACTGACTGAATAATTGTGAAAGGTTGGCCGACGTAGTTCCTTATTACCTGTCTCTTGGTATCTGTGTTATGCAAAATCTAGTCAATAACCTTTTCACACGGGAAGATAGGTGAGTGTGAAAAAAACTGGTGGAGTTTGGACCTCTTGACATTTATGTATACTAGGAAATCCTCCTGATCCTCTGGGATGTCTGGGTTGGAGAACTCTAAAAAAATTTCATACCAAGTCCACTCGGGGCTTTTGTTGAGGATGCATGCTATGTCTCTGTAAATGGGAGGTGGCGACAAGATCTGATAACTCTCTTTCATGGTGACCTCGTGACTCTTTTGAGGATTTTTTTATCACTGGCAGTGCCATTTTTCCTGAAAAGGAGGAAATCAGGATGCAGTAGAGATCCACGTCACCTGGCATGTCAAAAATAAAATCTCATAATAATACAAATGGCATAAAAGATATAAATATTGGCAGCAAAATTAACTAATCAAGGCCACTGAATGCTTAACAGAGCTTGAGGAAAGATTATGTCTAGGAAAAGTCGCAGGGTCGCACAAGTAGGAGAAGTTGTACGGGTTAAAGTGACAAAATCTATGACTTATGTGACTTGTAAGGTAAGTTGCATGGAGGGACATGTCGCAAGGTTGCGGGAGTCGCAGGGTTGCAAGGTCGCAGGGGTGATGACGTCACAAGATTGTAGGTCGCAACAATTCACCTAGCGCAATTTTTATCCATGCGACATGTCTTCCAGGGCAGCTCGGCGAGGGGGATGAAGCTAAATCTTTGGGCTAGGGGCTTCTCTAGGCCAAAAGGACTTGGGAAAGGGGAAAAAGAGGTTAAGTGGATAAGAAATGGGCTTAGCTGTTGAGGTAGAAGGGGTGCAAAGGCTAGATACATAGTTAGGATGGTTTTAGCAACAAAAATCAGTTTTGGGAGAGTTACTGAGGTAAATAAAACCCTTTTCTGAGGGAAGGTGGAAGGTCGATAGAAGGTAGAGGATACATGTTGAAACAAAATAATTACCGAGAGGTGAAAAAAAACCTACCTGGAGGAATTCATGCTCCTATTTGGTTTCCCAGACACTCAAATGCTCTGTTGAACTAAACAAATGACAAAATGTCTCCATCAACATTATATAAAAGGGTCGCACGTGCGAGAAATTAATGAGGTTTCAAGGGTCGTAACTTCAGAGTTTTTCTCTTTTGTGACCATTATGACCTTTGTGAACCTTTTGAGGTCACAAGGTCACTAGGTCGTGAGGTCGTGGGACTCGAACATCAAATGACTTGCAACTTGTACGACTTAGTGACTTGTGCGAAATTGCAAGGTCGTGACAAAGGCGAAAGATCGAAAGGTCACGACAAAGGTGAAAGGTCACAAATTTCAATAATGCGACTTAATGACTTGACTTAGGAAAAATTAAGAGGTCACAAGGTTGCAAGATTTTAGGCTTAAACATAGAGACTTGATGCGAGTTAGACTTAAGCGAAAAAAATGGTCTTTGAAATTTCAAGAGTTAGAATTGAGAAAGAGCTGAAGGTGGGAAAACCTATAGGAAAGAGTCTCAAGTTGAGCTTTGCGATGCAGGGGCTCCAGAATTTTAAAGGGTCAGAATTTTTGGAATATTGTTGTAGCAACTACAATGGAGTGATCTACTAAAATTTTATATATGAAGCAAGGATCACTTAAAATTCATGTTTGAAGAAAACCTGGGTTGATTCAATGCAAAGGAAGAGCCTTTTTCCAACCTGAATTCCCAAAATAATAATCTGGTAAAGGTAAAAATTTGAAGATTAGTAATGGTCTTAACTAGTAATGTTTTAATTAGAAATTTTTTTAATAAAGTAATTGCACATTATTATGAGTAATATCCATCATTTGGAATAGGTCTTATGAATTTTACAAATTTGGGAGAAAAAAACTTTGAACTTATTTTTTCCATATAGATATATTTTTTAATCATCTTTACCTATTAGCAATTTTGTTTAAATTAATTTAGAATTGGGGATATGTTTGTGTAAGAACTTGTTTTGGAGTGTTATTGGAAATAACATGATGAATGAAACATCAAACAAACACATTGAATAGTTCACAATGAGTCCATATATTTTTGTACCCTTGATGATAAACTCACACCGAGTTGTGATGTTATCACCAAATTGATCTTGATTGGATGCTCATCAATAAACACAATGTAACTCTTTCAAACCACTTCTAACTAAAGATTAGCCTCTTCAGTTTGAGAGGGCTCTCTCAAAGGGGGTTTATGATTTTGAATAAGGATAATACTAGATGGCTAACTTAATGAATTGTAACCTAGTTTTTGTATGATTGTAGGTTGAAAAATGAAGGCTTGCTACCATTGGGCTATGGAGTCAACCTTAGTACTCTTAATGACAATATTTCTTCACATGGAAGCTGAGGAAGATAGAGGTCTTTAATCAAGATAATTCACACACACGATATAAGGAAAACACAGTAATTTCACCCCTAAAGGAATTCAAAGAATAATAGTATGAATTCTGAGTAATTAGAGATAAAATCCATTGCAAGTGATTAGACATAAAGATACATAGAAACAACACATTAAACACCTCATGAGAAACTGCTTCAATATATGAAAATTGGAAGAAATTTTATCACCAAATTGTGTCATTTTGGGCTGCTTCAATGGTCAACTTGGAGTAGCTATTTCAAACCAGCTTTTGACTGAAGATTTGCCTCTTCATTCTGAGAGGGCTCTCTCAAATTATCAAAGGATTTACTCAATTAGGTCTTAAAACAGATGGCTAAATCTGTGAGCATTTTAGAGTATGTGATTGCAGGTGAAAAATGAGGAAGATTCAACTACCATTGGGCTTATGGAGTCAGTAAATGGAAATAAATGACAATCATTCCTACTTGTGGAAGTTGAGGCTTTTTCTATTTCAATGGTAGAAAAACACTAACACATGGGAATAATTAGTAACTCAATGCTAAAAGGAAGTCAAAGCATATATGATATGAATTCTGAGTAATTTATCATTAATATTACTGGAAGAAAGATATAAAAGAGACACATAAACCCATTGAAACACATCAAGAATCTCAGGTGAAGCAAGAAGAGTCACTGTCTGTCTATTACTGATATCAGAAATTGCTATAGTAGTTGTATCAAAAGCATTATCCAACCCCTTATAGCTCTAAAACTATCTCATTTATAGAGTGAGGACTCATACAAATGATTTTCCACCTTTCTAGCTTCGAATTCCCACCTCAGAGACCTATTTCAAACATGATTCCATCACTTGGAGACTTCCTAGGGATATTTCTGTTTTATAGAGTTTGAATAAAAAAATGACTCTTCTTTCATTAATAGTTCAAAAAATCCATTTAATAACCCTTATCAAATTCAACCAACTAATTTATGAGTGTACTGGAGTGCTGATGTAACTTATCAAAGGATTTAATCAATTAGGTCTTAAAACAAATGGCTAAATATGTGAGTGTTTTAGTGTATGTGATTGCAGGTGAAAAATGAGGAAGATTCAACTACCATTGGGCTTATGGAGTCAGTAAAAGGAAATAAATGACAAGCATTCCTACTTATGGAAGTTGACGATTTTTTTATTTCAATGGTAGAACAACACTAACACATGGGAATAATCAATAACTCAATGCTAAAAAGAAGTCAAAGCATATATGATATGAACTCTGAGTAATTTAGCGTCAATACTACTTGAAGCAAGATATAAAAGAGACACATAAACCCATTGAAACACATCAAGAATCTCAGGTGAAGCAAGAAGAGTCACTGTCTGTCTATTATTGATATCAGAAATTACAATAGTAGTTATATCAAAAGCATTCTCCAACCCCTTATAGCTCTAAAAATATCTCATTTATAGAGTGAGGACTCATACAAATGATTTTCCACCTTGCTAGCTTCAAATTCCCACCTCAGAGACCTATTTCAAACATGATTCCATCACTTGGAGACTTCCTAGGGATATTTATGTTTTATAGAGTTTGAATACAAAAAGGACTCTTCTTTCATTAATAGTTCAACAAATCCATTTAATAACCCTTATCAAATTCAACCAACTATTTTTAAGAGTGTATTGGAGTGCTGATTTGTCATTATGCCATGTGGATGCTGAGTTGGACCTCCTCCAAGTCGAATTTTTACAATTTTTTCACAAATATGGTTAGTGAAAATTATGAAAAATAGGCTTCAAAGATGAGTGTATAATTTCAAAAACTTGATGGCTTTGTAGAAACTGAGGTTTTTGTAGATGGAACTGTGTTGAAGCAAAACCTCTTTCAGATTTCCAAAATACTTTTTCATTTGGTCAGAAATCAAAATTGAAGTAGGCTTTGCAGAAACTGAGAGAGGTTTTTGTAGACGAGCCTGTATTGAAGAAAAAACTCTTTCAGATTTCCAAAATCCTTTTCCATTTGGTCAGAAATCAAACTTGAAGTTGACTGCTAAAACATTCATGTTCATAAATTTCGTAGCGCTCATTTCGTAGCAAACTCCAAAATCCACCTTTTGCATAACCTTTGACCTTTATGACTGTTGGAGGATCTTCCTTGGGGCTAATGAGTTAAATACAAATTTTTCCCACTTAGTTCTCCATAAAACTAAATTTAAAGGCATAAGAGCATCTTCAAAATTTCGTAGCGTTTTTCGGCCTTCAAGCCTGGAGCACTCTACGAAACTACCTTTTTGTGGAGAAAATTCCAAATTCTCCATTTTTCTTCCAAATTTCACCTCTAGTTCTGAAAATTGATATGATGAAGTATGATCATAGAAACTTGCCTCTTACCCTCTTCAAGAAACATCATTTTCACCTTTAGCAAGTTTATTTATCAATAAAATGACTCCGTTTTTTCTGAAAAAATAGGGTTCAGACATGAGCTCTTATCTCTCTATACTTCATAGATGTTGAAAAAATGAAAGATTTCTTTGTAGGTCAGTATTTTCTGAAGAAAAACCTCTCTTGGGTTTTTGAAAACCATCTCTAGCTGTCCATAATCTGCATTATAAAAACATGTATAAAACAAGAAAATTCTGCATTCTGAAAATAGAGGCGAAAGACATCTCTGAATCTCCCAATTTGTAGCACCTTTGAGAAAAGTGAAAGAGGTTAATGTTATTTGATATTTGTGTGACAATAACCTCTCTAAGTTTCTTAAAATACTTCTCTATTTGCCCATAAATTTCCCTTGAAGTTTACTGCTCAAAAGTAAAAAAATAGAGAAATCCTCATATTCGCTACGAAATTATAAAGTAGTTTCGTAGTGAAAATCTGCCTATTTTGCACTGAATTCGCTACGAAATTGTGTTTAACTAGAAAGTGGAAGATTTTTCTGATTTAAAAGCAGGCATGAGGTAAACTTGACTGATATGACAAGGCTATAGGTGGTTTTAGACTTATGGTAGGCATCGCCATATGCAATGTTTTCATGAAAATGACTATGAGACAACATGGACCTAGGTGAATGACCCTATCCATCAAAAATAAAATATTTATGTGTGATAACAGTGAAAATGTTGTTTTTTTGAAGAGGGTAAGAAATTGATATGAAAATTGATATGATGAAGAAGAAAGGATAGCCTCTCTCTTGGATGAAAATGAACCCAACAGGAGTTTATTTATGAAAATCATGTTACATCCTCTGAGTTTGATGAAACGTTGCAGCAGAACATTTGGCGGAAATTCCGACACTTTCTTCCGACGCTTTTGACCAAATGTCGGAAATTTCCCCAAATTTTTTCAATCCCGCCTGAAACCATCGCTATACCAACGTTTAGAGAAATGTGTCATAATACCGACACTTAGACAAAGTGTCGCAGTTGTGACGTTTGAAGGAAGATGTCGCAATTGCGACACTATTCCCCAAGGCGTCACTATTGCGATAGATGCTTCCAAACGTCACAATGTCTAAGTGTTGCAATTGCGACGTTTGGAGGCATCCGTCGCAATAGCGACGATTTGTTTGCGACACAATTTCTAAGTGTCGCAATTACGACGTTTAGAGGGATCCGTCGCAATAGTGACGCTCTGGCCGCCGTCAGTATAACGACACTTATATGCAATAAACGACAGTTATATGGCCTTTGCAAAAATGGTCGGTTTACAGAGCATCGCGAGGAGTAGTTAATGGAGGCACCTTTGCGATTGCGCATAATTTGGAGAGAAAATAGTAATAATGAGAGAGGCTCCTTTAATTGCATCTTTGATTTGTGAAGGTATGGATTGTCCAGCCTGCAATTCTATGCTATCGAGAAAGACTCGCAATCCTCTGGAAACAAGACTGTTGTGAAGATGCCTGGCGAAGAAACGAACATCGGGTTCACAACTGTTGATGAACACATCGTAGTCCGGCGAAGAAGGCACCAAGGAGGGTATTCTCAGTGAATGAGGGATGTTGAAATATTAATTTCAACTACCTTGTCCTCTGGCCGCTTTCTAAATCTGTTTGAATGGCTCTGTCAAACAGCCGCTTTCTAAAACTGATGAACAGTCAATTTTGGTTTTGAAATCACAGTCCCTGCACACTTAAAAACAGAGCGCTGTATTGTTTTGGAAACAGAGAAATTTAATAGTAAACGCGGGAGATTTTAATTTAGAAGAACTTGGTCCCACAGACCACAGACCAAATCAGCCATCCACATGGAAGCAGGAGATTCGATCGCGTTATTTTTTGGCCCGTCTGCATTGTGGAATTCTGGACCCGAAACATTATAGGGCAGAATTAATTTGATTTTCACGTCACAATTTTCCTCCGTATGCAAAGCCAAAAAACAGACCCAAATTTTTATATGGCGTATTCTATGAAGTTTTCGCGTCACAAATTAGGGTGACATCAGCAGGCTATTTTGGAACGCGAATTTGTGATTGAAATCGGGTTTATTTTTTTTGAAGTCCGGACGTATGATATAGTTTTATTAATATTTTGTTATAAGTTTTGTTTCATCGCCCGATAGTTATTTAAACCATTGGTTCATATATAACATATGCACAAATATTTCACTTTGGGCATTTGTAATGTGGGCCCCGAATACTTTAAATAGGTACATATACATTAGACAATTTAAAAATTTTGAGGATTGCACCCCCGGTGCAATTGTTTGTTTATAAGATTATATGACACATGTGAGATAAAGGTTTATTATTTATCATATATAAATAAATTTTATCAATATTGTACATTTACGCTTTTATGAGGTGATGTTATAAGTAAATTCATAAATATCTCTTTTTAATCCTCATTTTACTCCATGAATATGTTTGGAAATGAAATTTCAATAGATTAATTTTTTCCTAACCTATGTATCATCAATATTGTACATTTACATTCTTAATTATGAGGTGATGTTATAGGTAAATCCATGAATATCTCCTTTTAATCTTCATTTTACTCCATGAATATGTTTGGAAGTGAAATTTCAATAGATTAATTTTCTTGCTATTATATGTTTTACGAAGATATGGTAAGGAATTCTCTCTTGTTCTTCTTAGAAATAATTATATATAATTTTTTTTTTTTTCCAAAATAGATTAAAAAATTATATGAGAAAAATTATTAATTCATCAATATGTGTGTGTTGTGAGGAATAATTTCATAGTTCAACTTAATGGTTCATTATATAATCATGTGAGCATCACCAATGATATATCTTAAAAAGTAACTGAAAAGCCATGTGTACAAAATCAATGTATACTCTAGAGAGTGGTTCTCATATCACTATGTAAATTGTTGTATGCTACTTCAACAAAATTATAAGATAAACTGTAATACACATCATATATGCACCATAAAAATTGGTATAGGGTAAAACCTACCTGCCACACCTTTGTACTCGATCCAATTTTCTTTGTCAACTCTTCTAGCTGTGGGAGTTTCCTCCAAGGATCATAATACCCCCAAGGCCTGTTATCACCCTAGTAATTCTCAGGTTGTGGGATAGGGATTTTTGTAGTTAATAACACCAGGGGTAACCAAGAACCGCTTTGGGAATTCAAGATCTAGCCTTCTTGAACTCTAGAGAGGGATCTCTCCATATGATTTAGCTTTGTTTTAGTAACATATATTAGGCTAGCTATGATTGTGTATTTGGGTTTGATTTTAAAAGATTGGTGGGAATAAAGATATTTCAAGGTAAACCAGAAGGATCTACCAGAATATTGGGCAATGGAGTCAACTCTCTAGGCAAGCAGAACTAAGAAATAAGGCTCAGAGATGCAAATGTGCTAAGGGCAAGATAGGTGACCTTCTAAGGCTATGTAGAGGCTTGATTTGATGGAGTGGATGGAATCTTAGCGAAAGGGCACTTAAGAATCGTTAAGCTACAGATAAGAATATTGAAGAAGGGGATCTAACTGGGAACCGTAGAACTGCCCATAAGGTTTTACGAACAGGTTATTGCTGGCCTACCATCTTTAAGGATGCCAAAAAATTCGTGCAGGCCTGTGATAGCTACCAAAGGGCAGGACGCCCTGGGCAGTCTGATGAAATGCCTTTGAACCCTCAACTAGTGATTGAACCATTTGAACGCTGGGCACTTGATTTTGTTGGCCCTATTATTCCTCCCTCAAACCAAAAAACATACATCCTAGTTGCAACCAAATATGTCACTAAGTGGGTCGAAGCAAAGGCACTTTCAAAAGCTACAGAGGACTCTGTAGTACAGTTTCTTTTCCAAATCTTTGTGCGCTATGGTCTCCCAAGGGACATAATCACAGATGGAGGACCACAATTTGTAGGTAATAAATTAGCTGAAACATTGTAAAACTACCACATTCAGCACAAGATTACAACTCCATATCACCCACAAGCCAATGGCCAAGTAGAGAGCACGAACAAAGTAGAAAACATTAAAATGCCAAGTAGAGAGCACGAACTATAGTTGTCTTGAGAAATTTTATTCACACTGAATACTTTGAATTGTGAAGTATTTATACAAAAAAATGTTTACAAAATATCTTAGGAATTGAGATAATGTTTTAATAAAAAATAGGAAAGAAAACTTAAAAAGAGGGACAACTGCAAAATAGTTTGCAAGCTATTATCTTTTTACAAGAAAAAATAGAACTGATTATTCTAATTTGAACTGATTGTTGTTGTGCACTTTAACCCTATATTTTTACCATTTGAGGTAACAGTAAAAAATGAATTTCCAAGTGAATTTCCTGTTTTTTATCCATTAAATTCATAGCAGATCTGTGAATTCTTGCCACTTTTCTGCAGAGGGGATATTCATAGTCTTCAATTTTCTGTAACTTTCATCTGCCTCTGTATACTTGGAAAAGTTAGGCTTGATAGTGAACATATGCCTGATCTCATTATCTAAAAAGAACAAATTTTCAAAATACTGAAGAAGTATTTTGCCTGTTGGTGATCCTTGAGGCAGTTGTTGTCTGGCTTGCTCTTTTGCATGATTTCTGATTTTTAGATCATAATCTTTCTGAGGCATTAACTTGTCATTCAATGCGTGAATATCAGGAAAACCTGCTTCTGAAAATGTTTTGTATTTGGCTAAAAATCTTGAGATGGATAAATTCATGTCTTTACACCGGTCCTCTAGATTACTCATTATGTTTCTTTTGTTCAAGACCTTTTTTATTTGAAGAATGGTTTCTGTTCTATCAAAAATTTTCAATTCTTCCAACTCTTCCCTGGTTTTACTATTTAAAAAAGCTATGAGTTGGATTGCTTGGGCTGGTTTTTTGTCAATTTCCCTCTTAGTCTTGTCAATCTCTGCACTAGCAACTTGAAGTAACTCCCTCTGTTCATAAATTATCCGAATTGAAGGCCATCGAGAATGAATGCCATCAATAATTTTGGTCCATAAATGATTTTTTATAAAGGCCACTTGATCTGTAAGATTTACTTGTGCTTGCAGAATCTTTACCTGTTCTTGTAGTCGATCAACCCTTTGCTCATGTCCTCTAGAAGTAGTCAAGGCATCATTTTTGGATTTTTCCAAATTTTTAATAGTGCCTCTCAAACTAAGAATCTCTTTATCTTGGTCTTGTGGTGTGGTCCTCTGTGAGGATGAAGAAGAAGAGGCAGAGATTAGAGAAGTAATTGGCATTGCAGTTGGTAGTACTCCGTTCGGTGCCAAGTATTCTGCCAAAGTAGATGGTATAGCAGTGTTTACAGTGGGGATCACTGTAGGAATGACCATTGGTTGTGCTTTTCTTAGTTCTTCATTCTCTTTCATTAGAGCTTCTATTTGACTTTCCATTGTTTTTATCTGACCTGACATTTGATGTACAAGCTGCTTTAAATCATCATTCTCTATTTTTTGCTGTAGAATTTCTTTTGCTTGAGAGTTTTCACTCTGAGGCAACTTCAACTGTTTTCTAAGAGCAGCTATATCCTCATTTTTCTATTTAATTAAGACTTTTGCCCCTTCAATGTTGGCCGGGTCACCCCCTGATTCAATCACTATATCTTCTAGTGCTTTTATTCTTAAATTATTAGCATACAGTGAGGCTTTGTCCAACCTCATTTGATTTTGGAGGTTGAGCATTGTTTTCTCAAGCCTAATTGATTTCATAGTTTTACTGACAATTTTGGAATATAGCATTTCAGTATTGCTCCTATGAAATTCAATTTGATATAATTCATGAATGGCATCTGCATCCAGTTCAAGATCTGTTTTGGAATAATTTGCCACTGATTTTGGCTCAGCCACTGTAGGCTTCAAGAATGACATTACCAATTTATTGGATGAATAATCAAATGCTGAAAGAAGCCTGTCTTTGTTTCTAGGCTTTTCCTTAAGAAATCTAGAATGAGCTTGATTCTTGAGCTCTTCATTCTTCTCTTTAATCTGTCTGAATCTGATCTAAATCTCTGACTCTGTATTGTCAGTTTCCTGAGAAGAAGGAGGCAAATCGACAGTAGCCTGGTTTTCCTTCATGACTGTATCTTTTTGTTGTGTTCCAATTTTTACATTTTGAAGCTCTTTTAATGTTCGAGTGACTATTCTTGTTGCTTCATCATCTATATCAATATTTACAGCCTTATCATTTTCTTCTTCTGTTGACTTGCTTCTTTTACTATAAGGAGTTCTGAATTTTATGTCCTCAATAGTCTCAGCTATGAAACTATCTCCTTCTCTGTCTCTTTTATGTACATTATCAGTATCTTTGCTTGTAGAAGCCACCTGTGTCTGTTCAATTTGTTTGCCTTTGCCACTGTCTACCTGTATTACCTGTACTGCCTGTGAATCATCATCAGATAGGGTGTTTGGCTCCCATTCAATTTTATTTACATATCTTTGAATATGGGGCTTAGGATGGTTGGGTAGTTGAGTCAAATTTGTAAACCCACTTGGTTGGGTAGTTGAGTCTCATATGTAAATCCACTTGGATGGATCTTTGATGTAAGTATGAGTCATTGGTGATAGGAAATTCATAGAGTCATGTACTTCATTGGAAAATATGTTTGAAGATTCAGCATGAAATCAGGGGGAGCTTGGTCACTTCAGTATATATCAAATCTGCAGAATGCTTCTTCCACATGAGGAGAAAAAGGGGGAGAGTGTGTTGGTTTTGATCCGCCCTTTGCCCTTGATGTCAAAGGGGGAGAGTGACATGGTGTTTGAATGAAGAGAAAGGATGGTGTCAAAAATGGGAATGTGACATGGTGTCATTGTATTCTTAATGTACCTATCTGTTGTGGTAACCAAACACCATCGTGGTTGCCATCAAGTCCAAAGGGGGAGATTGTTGGCAATACGATGCAGAGTGTTGTCCTTGATGGCAACCCACTGAATAAAGATGAAGACATGAGTTTGTTGACTTGTGTTGTCCTTGATGGCAAATCCACCTGATGAAGTTATTCGTGACTTAATGGACTTGGTAAATGATGTAAATCTGATATGAAGTGATGTTTGTTAGCAATATGATGTTGAGTGTTGTCCTTGAATGGCAAGATGATGGCAACTTACTTAATGAAGTTGTGCTTGATAGAACATGTCTTGATGAACTAAATCTGATGTATCTACAGTGAGTACAGAAGGCAATGAAGAAAGGAATTCAGCATGTGATAGATCTATGATAAAAAGAGTATGTCTCTAGGCATACGCATATTTTCCTAGGGGAAGTCGCGTATGCACGCGGGAAAGAACGTTCCAAGTCGTGTATGGGAAAAAGCGCTCATAAAGTGCAAAACCAGGGGTAACCACCATGGTATTGACCCATTGTATTGGGTAATGATCCGTCTAAATGACCCCGTCCAGGAATACCATCGGAAGTAATGTAGTTTTGGCTCATGGTATTGAAAAAGGGGCTCATGGTATTGAAAGAGGGTAAACCTATATAAAGAGAAGAAATTCATTGTGCAAATCATGAGTGTGGGTGCAAGATGTCTGAGCTTGAATGAATACTTCTATCTGAAGTATATTTGAATGGAAAGGGTTACAATTGAATGATAGATCTGATTACATGATGCACCAATGATGAAGAAGGGTATCTAGATCTGAAATGCACTTGCATTTGCTAGATCTGTTTAGGGGATGATTAGATCTGAGAAGAGGCGAACATCTGTCTGAAGTAAAGAGTAAAATCTGAGTAATGTATCCGTTCTGAAGAATTGCAATGCCCTAAATGTCTGAAGAACCATACACTAGTTCGCCGCAGAAGAAGCGCATATATACGCGGCTTTTCTGAAGAGAAAGCACGTATGCGCAGTGAAATCAGCTTTGTAATTTGTACAGAAGTATACGTGGGTTGACGTGATTGGAAGCGCGTATATACGCGACATCAAAGAAAGGAAAGCGCATATGCAAACTAGGGTTTGCTGAAGTCTGTGGTAAGAAATGTCTGATCTGTTCTGCTAGTTTACTGATATCTGTCAGTGAGTTATATGTATCTGTTTCATGGTTGACTGTGCTTAAAAGTATGGAAAGGGTCCAGTCTGAAAATATGATGAAATGTGGCCTGCAAGTGGTGTCCTAAAGGAAGATTTGGATCCAGTGTGAAAATTGATGAAACGTGGTCCATAGAGGTGCTGAGGGTTGTAGCCTTCAGTCAGGGGGTCGTAGCTCCCTTCCAGGTGAGGCTGGTAAACGAGAGCAGGGGGTCGTAGCTCCCTTCCAGGAGAGGCTGGTAAACGAGTGAGGGGGTTGGAGCTCCCTTCCAGGAGAGGCTGGTAAACGAGCGCAGGTGGGTGCCTGCGTGCTGGTCAAGTCTGCGCCAGCACATATGTTGTAAGATGTTTTCTCTATAATAAATTATTGAAGGCTGAGCAACTGCAGCGGTGGTTTTCTCCCGACTTGGGTTTCCACCTAAAAATCCTGGTGTTCATGTGTGATGCTTTGTGTAATGGTTTATTCTGTTCTTACTGCACATGTTTACTGTTTATTAAACATCTGATGAATGAATGATGGAATGATATAAGTGAAGAATTAATTAGATCTCTGCATATACGCTAGTTTCTTAAAGGGTATCCGCGTATATACGCGAGTCTGTATCAGGAAATTCGCGTATGGGTTTTAGAAGCAAGAAAAAGTAAAATTTTTGAATATGTAGTAAATAATGATTCACCCCCTCTCGGTATTTTCCCAGCAGTTACCATTCGAAAGAAAGAAGTGGGAGATGGTGTTCTTCGAATTCCTGCATATGAGTTACTGCATTTAGAGAAATCGAGGAAAAATATGTAGATTTTAAAAATGAACCTCGTAATGTCGGGCTTTCATTGGCAGCTGATGGTGTTAATCCATTCGGAGAGCTTAGATCTACTTACTCAGTGTGGCCTATTTTCGTTATCAACAATAACATTCCTCCTTGGATGTCAATAAAGAGGGAGCACATAATGTTGACTATGATTATTCCAAGTATTTGATACATTATTTCTTTGAATGTAACATTTTCATTTCTCTCGTTGTTTGCATAGATATATATTTTATTTATTTACTTACTTATATATACATATATCATGGGAGTAATTATTATGTATCGTAATTTTGAACAATTAGGTAAGTACCAGGTCAAAGATATGAATGTATATATTGAGCCTCTTATCGATGAGCTAATACAGTTATGGCATGGCATCACTATGTATGACATCACTAAACCAATCAAGCGGAAGAGATTTCAATGTCGTGGAATGCTTGTATGGACAATTCATGATGCCCCAGGACTAACACATGTTTGTGGTATGTAATATTTCATTGCACTTTAATATAATACATACTTATCTAAATTAGATATACCATATTGCATGTTTTAAAAATGATCTCATAGTATATTAATTGTTATTGATCCATCTATTGCAGGTCTTCAAACAAAGGGTAGATTTGCATGTCTAGTTTGTGGCCCTAAGATGAAGTATCGTCATTCACCAGACTTAAGAAAGATGGTGTTTGATGAGTTTAGGAACTTCCTCCCTAGGAACCATAAGTATCGTACTACTGAAAAACATCTTTTCAATGATAAAGAAGAAACTATATTAAAACCACGAAGAATGACACCTCAGTTGTGGATTTTGGAATATAACAGAATTAATAATATTCGAGCAGCTGGTATGTAATTTGTGTGTGTATATATATATATATTATTTGTTTATGTAATGTTTTGAATTTTTGTTTTAACTAATGAATTTATATTATTGTATTTTATAATTAATATTTTTCTGATTTATTTTATTCCTTGATATCAAGGTCATCGTCGCCGTGAAGGTACTAATATTGTACTTCCACCTGGAATGAAATGTTATCCTTCTCAATTCACAAGGTTGCCCTACTATAAGGACCTAAAAATAGCTCATTTGTTTGATACAATGCATGTCAGGAAGAATGTGACAGAAATGTTATGGCGAACCATAGATGGTGCACATGATAGAGATAAAATTGACAAAATTTGTGCTGACATTGAGAGATCAAATCATGCAATGAAAAGTGTGATCGACGGATCAAATAACAATGGAGGTCGAAATTATAATAACGTTCCATGGTTATTAACAGAAAAACAAAGCAATGATGTAAAGAGGTCGTTAGAAGAATTAAATTTCCAACAGGTTTTGCTTCAAACATAAATAATATCTTAACGAAGAAAGGTGACTTCAGTGGGGTGAAAACACATGATTGGCATAGCTTTGTTAAGGTAATTTTTTTGGTATATGTTTTTGTATGTTATTTCTTGAATACATATTTTAAATTTTCCTTTTTTCTGTTTAATTTGGAAACCAATAACGATTCATTTTTTATTGTTATAGTATGTTCTACCTGTATCTCTCCCAAACAACTTCAACAATAATGTCAAACAAGTTATATATGGTCTTAGTAAATACATGAGGTAAGTATTTTTTATTTATACGCAAAATCTAATTGCTACAATTTCTTTTCGTACTTGATGAAATGATGTATTAATTTACTTGTAATGAAATATATATTGTGTTTCATTGAAATAACCTTGCGTAATGATTTTCAGATGGTTGTCATTGAAAGAAATTCATCAAGATGAAATAAAGTATTGGAAGAGAGAAATTCCTCGGCTAATGTGTGAAATGCAAAAGTATCTACCTCCAAAATTTTTGAATGCACAAGAACACTACTTGATACACCAAGTTGAGGAGATTGAAATGTGTGGAACAGTACACACAAGGTCAATGTGGATGGTCGAGAGGCACCTGAAATCCTTGAAGGCTTTGGTTAAACAAAGAACACGACCTGAGGGTTCTATGGTGGAGGGATATGTGGTATATCAATCCATGGTGTATATTAGTCACTATCTTCCTAAATTAGCTGTGCCAGCCATGAAGGCGGTGGATTGCATTTGGGATGTGAACTCCATTAAAAAATTTGAAGAGGAGCACCTCTTGGGAAAAGCTAGAATGAAGAAAGTGAGAGGTAAAAGATTTATTATGTATAATACATATAATGTTTCATTTTTTTACATCATGTATATGATCATTATATTCATTTAGGTCTTATTCTTTCATAGTTTATTAATTAATATAATTTACCATGGTTATAATTAATATTTATTAATATTGGTGAATTATTGTTTTTTTATTCAGGTGCTCAAGATTATGAGGCACTACTTTTATACATTGCAAACAATCTTGAGTGGATGAGTGAATGGATTGAAACATGTAAAGTACGTAACGACGGTAGGTTATCATGGAAACTACTGTCTGAATTGATTAGAGAAGCGTATCGTAGTGGAGATGGGAACGTTACAGACATGGAAATCGATTTAGCATATGGTTTGAAAGATAGAAAGGTAAGCAATTAATTCACCTATTTTATTCATTACTTATTTTATACTATATCTATAATGTGACAAGAAGTTTGATTTTTCAGTTAATTTTCATGCTGTGTAAATTATATGTTTAATTATTAATTGAGAATGCATCTTTTTCATGTTTGGCATATTGCAGTTGAAACACCACAAGGCTATGTGGTGCAATGGTCGTCAATTTCACATTAAACAGTTGGATGATATCAGGAAAACTTTTGATAGTGGGATAACTGCAGTATTCCAGGTCACTAATGTTTCCTCGAGGAGTGACAGACATCCTCGAGAATCTGAAAATAGATATTATCGGTTCTTAGATGATATAGTTGAGTGTGACTTTAATTCCTTCAAAATAGTTTTGTTCGACGTCAAATGGTATAGGCTACGAATGAATGTACGTGATGATGATAAAACACTTATTCAACATGACAATGGATTTCCAATGGTTAAAACATCGCAGTTTGAAGCAGGAAAATATCATTATGTTTTTCCAAGCCAATGCGAACAAGTCTTTTACTCAGAGGTTCCAGGTGAGAACGAATGGTCATTTTCTATTAGATATGATCCAAAAGGAAGGCCAGTAGAGTATACTGTAGAGGAAGAAGATGATGCAGTGGCAGATGAGCAGGAAGATGCTTTGACAGACGAAGAAGATATCTTAGAAGATGAACCAGGCATAGGAGATGAGGCAACAATTATTGATGATGATGTCGATGAGGATATTATTGAAAATGACATAATTGATGATGATAATGACATGGTCGATCATTTCAACACCGTTTCTGAATCAGATGTTGATATAGATGTCGATCAGTTGGATGAAGATCAAGAAGATATAGAAGAAGAATATTGATACAGATGTTATGTTCGAGTATGAGCTGGTATGTTATAACTTTATATTTTAATATGTAGGAATTATTGTCTGTTGGGAAAAATACTGAGAGGGGGGGTGAATCAGTATTTAGGGCTGATTGAAAAATTTTCACCAGAAATCTTATTATGTTGTTAATTCTTTACTTAGATTATTGCATCATTCTTTTAGTAAACATGTGAAAAGAAATAACAGAATAAGCCATTACACAAAAGGAACACATATGAACACCAATATTTAAGGTGGAAACCCAATTTGGGAGAAAACCACCGTTGTTTTCGTCTCAGTCTTCAATATTTATTATAAAGAAAACATCTTACAATTTTGTGCTGGCGCAGACTCATACTAGCACGTAGGCACCAACCTGCAGAAGGCTTCAACCTTCTCTTGTTCTCCAGCCTCTCCTGGAAGGGTGCTTCAACCCCCTGATTTAACACCAGCTTGAACTGGCAGAAAGCTTCCACTTCTATGCAGAATACTTCAACCCTCAGATCCAACGAATTTCTTCAATTTCTTCATCAGACTTGCATCAGATCTTTATTATTTCTTTGTTGATCTTCCTAGAGCTTTTTCATTTCCTCGATCAACTCCATAGGTGCATCATGGATTCAACGTTATCAGACAACAGAGTTCGATCATGCAGATCTCATAAAGAGATTTTTATTTACAATGCCTCTGCATGCACACCTCGTACTATGATTCTCATCACCTTATATAGTTTTCGCCTTTATTGAAACCATGGGTCAAAACCATTCAATTTCTAATGGTATTATTAAAAGTCAAACCAATCCAAATTGAAATCCCGATATTTGTTCTTCCATGCTCGAATTGTCCCAAAGGTAATCTCTATCTCCGCCAAATAATACTATAGCCAAGGTAAAGTACCAATAACGTGCCGCTGATGGTTTTCTTTCTTTTATTTATCAAATTCGTGGAATTTGATAAATAAATATTATTCACAACCTTTGGAAATTAAATATATAATAGAACTTATAGTAATAACCAGCGCTTTTATCAAAAGGATTTTAAATAGACCTTTGGTTCTGGCCCCACATACATAATCGACGGCCCAATCAATATAATTTAAAAAACTGGGGCCCATCGCTTACGATCATTTCCATCCGACAGCGGAGAACACATCTCTCGGCATCAGATGATCTGACGGATATCGTTTGTTGATGATGCACGGATGATAACGCGCGATGGCGCATCGTACCTTGGGTAACTTTCGTGCATCTATAGAAAATGAACATCGTCCGATGACCCCTTCCCAGATCAATGGTGCTTATCAATATCGCTGGGCATCCTGGGCTGAGAAATAACGCGCGATGGCGCGCAGTGAAAATAAGTTTTGTGGAGTCGTACAAGGACGCGTGTCGCGCATTCTATGGAATCGCTCCCAACCTCTTGAAAAATGCTTGCCCGTCGAAGGTGGTGCGATAGAAA